>CM060276.1:1355035-1797535 GCA_030684275.1 Acipenser oxyrinchus oxyrinchus | reverse complement strand
AAACAGCAGGTGCACATTCTCTATTGGTGGGCTCTTTCGTGTTGTGCAAAGGTGGTTGTTGTGTCTATCGCTTGTGTCTATCGCTCCTCGCTCTCTCTTGTTCTCCCAGGGATGGAGGGGACCGGGCACTCAATAAAGGGTTGGCTATTTTTTCTGGTAGAACAAGTCTATAGAACATAAGGGGAGGGTCATTAATAACTAATTAGAAAGGGGGTCAGACCAGCCACGTATAAAGGCAGCCGAGACTTTGACAAGACAGAGCATTCTCGGCCTCACTGTCTCTCAAGGAGGAACACGGTTTTTTGGCAACAGATCCGCTTCGTTTATTATTATTTTTTAACCTCACTCAAGCCTGCTGTATTCTTACAGATTTTTTTTTTTCTGAGAGAAAGATAGAACTTTCTAAAATTAAAGGTGCAATATATATATATATATATCTCTATATCTATAGATTTAATTTGATATATAAGATTACCGGCGTGATGGGTTCCGTGCTGCCCGCAGAAGCAATGGTACTGAAGTCTGGACTCAAACAGCAGGGCTTGTCCCTGTCTGATATAATTACCTCAGATATACTGCACAGTTTTCTCTACGGGAGATGGAGAAACGTGCTAGGGGAGCACCTCTTTGAGGAAAAAAACAGCAACGCCAGCCCCAAAACGGCGTTCACCGCCGAGGTCCTGGCGCAGTCTTTCTCGGGAGGTAAGTGAATGGACGGCGTTGCTGGGGTGTGTGCAGACTGCAGGCTGTACCTGTTGTGGTCGTGTTTTGTCACACCGAGTTCATCACATAGATACGAATATACAAACCAAATAAAGAATTGCGCGTGAGGCGCACGTGGATTGAAAATGTGTTCTGTACTTTTAAAAACAACGGGCCTCAAAAAAAAAAAAAAGTTGAACAAATTGATTTTTTGTTTGTTTGTTTGTTTGTTTTTAGAAGCAGTATTTTCGCCGTTTTCTATGTAGTGTCATACCCAGGTATCTAAAACGACAAACCTTTCAATTCCTTAAAATAAAAAACCAATGAGAAGTGTTTCGTAATTGGCAATTTTATATTAAAACGTTTCGGGTTAATATTCGTTCGTCTATGCTTAAACCGCACTCTCTTCGTTTGTTTTATTTTAACCTCAAAAGGGAGGATTTAAATTGAAATAATGGGAGTCGAATTTGCAGTCTCTTACTTCCGTGTGGTCTGACCATCAGCGCTCGCTGTCAGGCGCGGAGGGAACTAAAATGTGAGAGACAGAGAAAAAAAAAACCGACTCTCTGTTCGAGCTTTCTTCCCAAGGTCTCCTTGTCTTTCCCATTCCTGTCTTCCCTTGTTTTCCCGCTTCTCCTCTTTTATTTTCTCCCATTTAGCGTGGTTAAAGCGTTTAGCGCGTCGAGACCCCGCATTTAGAAAGTCATTAGGCGTGTAACTGGTGTCGACTTTAACAATAACGGTATTAAATTCATTTGGTTAACTTTTTCCTTGACCTGAGAATTTCCACTTAAACCAAGGGCTATAGAAAGAGAGAGGGAGGTAAAAAAAAAAGACTCTTTTCTTTAAGATGTCCCGGGTTTTTTTATCCCTCATTCATTAGTCTCTGGGACCGTCTCTTTTTCGCTGTCTTGGCTTGTAAGGAGACTTACTTTCCTCTCTTCCCAGCCTATAGATCGCTGTTCCTCTGCTAATTTGCCATGAAGGCTAATTCAATTGCCTTTCACACTATGTCATCCAGCTAATCTCCTTTCCATTTATTTTTTTGTCACAGAAATTCCCGGGCCTCTTAAAGTTCTCATTTCATTCAACCCACATTTATTGCTACAAAGTTCTTAAATGGATAATGAATTTGGAATTAGCCGTTTCTTTCTAGTTGAGTTTAATGAATGTATATCAGTTTAGAGGCATGACAAATTGTTGGATGTCTTGTAATAGATGCCCGTTTAACCTCTGTTTTGGGCCGCCTGGCTTCTTCTTTTCGTCGTCGTTTTTTCTCATATAAAATTCCTTTGATTTGTAACATTAAAGACATTTCTTTTTTTTTTATTAAGAACGAAAAAAAAAATTGCAAAATGTTACCGGTGCTTATGGATATTGCGTGCTATCCTTAATCGGATAGTCAAATTAAAAGAATAAATCAATTATTAGAATTTATTTTAAGTTCGTTCTTTACTTATCCGTTTTACGCATCTATATCAAATCATTATATAAAAAAAAGATTTTTTTCAGTTTCAAAAAGGCTATCTGAAGAAATGCGTTTCAGATAGACAGTTTCATTCTTCATCTATCTAACTAGCAAAACGTTGACATCCCGATTTCTTTAACTAATCCTGTTAAACGTACTGCTAATATATATATATATATATATATATATATATATATATATATATATATATATATATATATATATATATATATATATATATATATATATATATAATGACGCTAATACAATTATATTAGGAATGTCGTTTTTTTCCAGCAACGATACAGCAAACCATATCAGTGTTATTTATAATGATATAATAATGGATATCAGCCTATATTTTCTATGCTCTACGGTATTTGGAAACACAAATGCACCAAAGACCAAACACAATGTGCCAGCATGTGCTTCTGTTGAACTTAAGCAGTATGATAACAAAACGGTTTTATTTTTTAATTTTTATTATTTTTTAAGTAGAAGTAGTCTATGCTCAGTCATTTATTCCACTTAGGGGCTAGCCATTCATCCACACGGCGTGGATCTGAGTGCGGGACGGGGGGGTGGAGGGTTTTGTTCACAGCACGTGCAGCGCTTAGTAATTTAATTGTTCCGCTAAACTAAACTCGCTTTTTTTGTTTCCTCGCTCCTTTATTTTTTTTTTTTTTAGAAGTCCAAAAGCTGTCGAGTTTGGTGTTACCCAGTGAAGTCATCATCGCCCAGAGCTCCATCCCGGGAGAGGGTCTCGGTATCTTCTCCAAAACCTGGATCAAAGCCGGTACCGAGATGGGTCCCTTTACCGGGAGGATCATGTCCCCCGAACACGTGGACCTCTTCAAAAACAACAATCTGATGTGGGAGGTAAGAGTTCCGAACGGAATGACGCGGCTGCGTCAGCGTAGCGCGTGGTGTAGGGCACCATTCATTCAATGGCTCTTCGGTTTCGTTTACCTGTCATTGCAGCAATCACAATATAGCAACGGTGCCTCTCACATGAACCCCCCGGCGAAATGTTCACAATAATTCAGTGAATATTTAGTAATCCTAAGTATCTGCAGTACAAACTGACCGTGGCTCCCCTTGTTATAATGACCACACAGGTGCAACCGCCAAACCCGTTAAGAATAAAACCCTCAAAATATTACTGTTACCTACAGCACTGTAAGATCTAAATAAAACACGCACATTTCTGAATTCTTTAATCAGAGCGGCTATGATGATGATGATGATGATGATGATGATGATGATGATGATTCAGTTTTGATAATTGCAGGTGAACATTACGCTGAGTCACGCTGCGTGCCTCAGACCGTGTTTGATATTAATATGCGGTCTCACCTTCGCTCTCAGGTGTTTAATGAAGACGGCACCGTGCGCTACTTTATCGACGCCAGCCAGGAGGACCACCGCAGCTGGATGACGTACATCAAGTGCGCGCGGAACGAGCAGGAGCAGAACCTGGAGGTGGTGCAGATTGGCAACAGCATCTTCTACAAAACCTGCGAGGTGAGCGGCTTCCCCTGCCGGGGCTCAAAGGGGGGGGCAGCGCCTCCTAGAGGACAGCCCGCGTAGGGTCGCCTGCTTTCTGACTTGATTAAATCACGTGCCACGACTATAGCGACAGCCCTATGCAATCACACGTCTAGGGCAGCGCAATAGTTTGGGATTTGATTCAGGGCTTAGCAGTGGAACTGGTTGGAGTTAATTACTTTATCCTTACTTCTCTATTCTTAGTGTTCAATGTGTACTGTGTGTGTATAGTCCATGTGCACTGCGTGTATATTCAATGTGTCCTATGTGTATAGTCCATGTGTACTGCGTGTATATTCAATGTGTCCTATGTGTATAGTCCATGTGTACTGCGTGTATATTCAGTGCCTCTCTGTTTTTTTTGTAGGTCATCCCACCCGATCAGGAGCTCTTGGTTTGGTACGGAAACTCCCACAACACTTTCCTGGGAATCCCTGGCGTTCCGGGAATGGAGGAAGATCATCAAAAGATCAAACAAAAGAGTGGTAGGTACGGTCCTGTGTGCAGGGGGGTGGAGGGGGGGGGGGAGGACAGGGAAGACTGAGCTCTGTCAGGGAGCGAGCCAAGCGGTAAAGGGTTCATTAGCACTGGAAACCAGTTCACCTGAAACTCCCTGTGGAATCCTTCAGTGCAAGAAGATGCTCTTCGAACATTCAGAGTGCAGGCGTTTCATTAGTGCTGTGTTAAAGTAACAGGCCTATGTTCCATTTTGGGGGAAAAAGGGCTGCAAATTTACAACGGAGCAGAAAGCAGATGTGCGTCTTGGTAATGATAACAAGAAGATCCTATCCCTCGCCCAGATCAATAAAGTGGAGCATGCTGCGGTCTGACGTGAAACTGCACGCTGTGCAGCAGGTCTAACCGTTTGAATTCCCTGCAGGGAAAAAGCAGGGTTTAGACAGCATTGTGCTCGATACACTAACAGCGTTTCTCTCCCCCCCCCCCTTCTCTCTCCCTCTAGATGACTTCCACATGTGCGACGGCTCCACCCCCCCTTCCTCCTCCTCCTCCTCCTCCTCCTCCTCCTCCTCGGGCTGCCGCATGCGTTGCGTCATCTGCCACCGCGGCTTCAACTCCCGCAGCAACCTGCGCTCCCACATGCGCATCCACACGCTGGACAAGCCCTTCGTGTGCCGCTTCTGCAACCGTCGCTTCAGCCAGTCCTCCACGCTGCGCAACCACGTGCGCCTGCACACGGGCGAGCGCCCCTACAAGTGCCTGGTGTGCCAGAGCGCCTACTCCCAGCTGGCAGGGCTGCGGGCTCACCAGAAGAGCGCCCGACACCGGCCCTCGGGCTCCGGGGCCGTCAGCTCCCTGCAGGGCCTCTCCCCCCCCTCGCAGATGCCCGTCCCACACCCTGTCACCCTGGCACACCACATCCCCACCATGGTGCTGTGAGGAGGCGAGGCACAGCACAAACACGTGATGCTTTTGCTGTAGCTTGTCGCTCTCCTGCCAGGTCAGTGTGTGCCACTGCCCGCCTCCCTTAGTGAAGGTGCTGTTTTGCTAAGGGATCGGATAGCGGTCAATGTAAGTGTCAATGCACAGTACTGGTATGCTTTATGCCTTTAGCAGTAGCAACAGCAATCGTCACTGTTTGGAAGACACGCAGGGAAAAAGAAATTCTTCCATATTCCGAAAATAGCAGAACTTTCCACAGATGTGTCAGGCGTGCTACCAAGCGAAAGTACAGGCACTGCAGATGGCAGCTCTGAGGCTGTCATTTCTAATAGACTTTGGAGAATGGTTTCCCTTGACACAGGCTCGTTGGATACAAGAAGGAGGCAGCAACGGAAAAATAAGAGTTGGACTAGAAAAAAAAACAACTTTGATTGTTCTTTAGACAAGGGTACGCTGCAGACACGCTCTTAAAAGTACATCAGGAATTCTGTCCCTTGAACAATATCCCCTTTAGTAGAACTGGTCACTCAGTTCCTCAGGAAAATGGAGAAATTCCAGGTTAGTTACAGAATGCTGAAATACTGAAGTAACACCTCTTGTACATTATTCAGCAAGCCATGTACTGAAATTCGAGGGCAACGTTTTTCTGTTTTGACACTGCGCATGTTTTGTTTTTTTTCATACATGCCATAATGGTTAAATTGTGAAGAAAAAAAGTCTGCAGAGTTTATAGAAATCGGGTAAAAAAAAAAGTGTGCAAACGGCTCATGTTGTATACAGCGACCTCTGGCGGCTGTTGGGAAGTATAGTCCGCTGCTTGTTTTATGGATTAGTGCGCCCCTAGTGTTCTTAAACGTACGTTACAAACCTTCGTGTGTGGAGGGTGACAATATTTGTATGAAAAACACACACACACACACAAAATGTGTATATAAATATATATACCAAATGTAAATGTAATTTTAAAACTGTGCTCTACTTCCACAAATACTGAACTGTCACTTTATCTTTGTACATATGTATGTAAAATATTATTTACTTGGGTAAAATATATTATGAATAGTATATGTATGTATATGTAAATAACGTTGTCCTAATCATCACCTTGTATTCGAAATAGACTGTTACGTATATAAAATAAATAAATAAATAAAAACCGTGTGATCGTGTTTTGATTCTTTACGTGTTATGTTTAAGCCATTGTTTTAACTGAAGTTAGTCGCTGCTTTTTTTCAACTCTGAGAATTGAATTTCGGCAGCTGAAATGTTTATCAAGGTTTTAAAACGAGAAACAATCACCTAGTTAGTTTGAGGCCCTTCAGTTAAATACAGCACAACACCGACTTAGCCATAGATACGATATCCCTTATGAAGAATTTCAGTAGTTTTGAATAGTTCCCTTAAGACAAAAGCACCCCACTGTGTCACTTGACTATGGATGAATCATTTTACAATATTTCTCTGTTTTTTCACTGATATGCTAGATACTGATATGTTCGGATAATTCACAAACAGCGGTATGTGCTTATTTAAACAGGCAAGCCGAGAACAACGTCCCTTTGTCTGATAGAATTTAGACCAGATCAGATTTGGGGTACCACACAGCACTTGTCGGAGAGGCTGTTCATTGAAATCGCATGTAGATTCTTTAAAAGAAGAGACGGTTTTCTATTCAGGGATACTGTAAGTATTGCGAGTGAAGTTATCCAGCAACAAACTCCCCATCCCCAGCTGTGCTGCTTTCCTAGAATAAGGAGAACAGTTTGGGGTGTCATTCTGCTCGTGGAGGTGTCTTGCTCATTCATATATTTAGCATATTTTTTTAAAGAGGAGGCTATTACGTATTCAGGGATACCATTATGACATCTGGATAGAACCTGATACAAATTAAATTATTGACTACAGGCTCTCCCACGTCTCATCAAATAAACCAACTACCAATACAAATAAATCAAGCTTTCGGAATTTGATGCAATTTCCCTTGACGTCCACAAGAGGGCGCAGCACGCCAAGGATGTGTAGTCCGGCATGTATTGCTATATTATTAATGAGATAAAGCTGTCATATTTACAGAAGCAGTACTAATCAAGTAGGTGCACGTCACTGTGCCCATTACGATATTCCCATGTCACCTGTCTAGGCTACATATAAACCTTTTTTTTTATTTTTTTAAAGCAAAATATAACCTGAATGAAGAAGAACGAGCAAAGCAAAATATAACCTGAATGAAGAAGAACGAGCTATGAATGTGTCCAAACATGTTAAAAGAGATGGTTTTAAATCAGATTAGCGTCTTTCTTAGTTTTTTTAGGTTTTGCAACAGCACTACGCTTGTGATGTCCAGTAAAATTTGCCCCAAAAGAAACAGGGTGGGGCAGAGCGAATTGCGTCATCAAACAGCGCCGAGGCTACAGGCGTGCCCGTAGTTAAGATGGCGGCGGACATGAGGCTAGCGTCTGTTCGGAAACGCGCTCCCGGTTCTCTGGTGTCACAGGACGAAAGGAAACACCTGGTGGCACCGGGAGATGTCATTACAACCGACACCGGCTTCATGCGGTAGGGCATCGAGCGAAAAGAACCAAGTGAAACGAGTAAACCGGTGCAAGTCGCATAGGGCTCTGCGGTTTACACGCGGGCGTGTTTTTAAAGCTGCAATGAAAATGCTTGTTTCTAATGAAATAAAATGTGCAGAAGTTAACCGTCTGTTCCTAAAATAGTTGTGTGTGCCCTAATTCGCATAGAAACGAGAGCCCGTCTCATAGCTGTGGCTGCTGTCCGCAGTCTTGCATTGCTGTCTTTATGCGTTCTTTGGGGTGTACCCGGGTACTCCACTACCTGCTTCTCGTTTTGTTTGCACCTGAATATTATTTGTTTTTAAGCTTCAATCGCAAGGCAATGAAACAATCCGTTTCATGCTATACTGTTTAACTTGATGTCACTACATTTTAAATACGATGCTCGCATCTCTAAACCTCTTTTGTGGTGCGCTAATACATACTGCTAGCCTTGTAAACGAAATGCAATTAATTTAGCCGTGCACATTTTATACTGTAGGAAGATCCATTTTTTTTGTAAATGTTAGGGAAGATTTCTGCTAACGCTGTTTATTCCGCTGCGCTGTACTGCAGTCCTTGTGGAAATGGCATGTTGTCCCGGCCGCATCCAGCAGGTGTCGCCAGTGGGGTTTGTATTGTCTGTAGGTGTTTATAACGAACCCGCTCTCTGACATGCGTGTTGTTTTTAATTGCAGGGGCCATGGCACCTACACGGAGGATGAGAAGCTCATGGCGTCCGTCGCTGGTGAAGTGGAACGAGTGAACAAACTGATCTGTGTCCGACCGCTGAAGACCAGGTGCTTAAACAGGGACTTCATACTGAACAAAGCACACTTTTACAAACCACTGATTATGATGGAGTTCAGAAGCATGGGGGGGAGTGGAAGTCATTTAAATGTATACATTACTGTATATAATAGCATGCAACATACAGAACAGTAGCATCTCAACCCCCTTCCCCCATACAGACAGGCTTCTCCACACATACAAGTGTAGCAGCCTCACTCTGCAATTAGCTGCATTCTTAATTTGTTAATGTCTCTTAAGTACTGTGACTACTGAAATGTGTGCTAATGCTGAGTCTATACACGCTCACACTCTGACAGTGCTGCTGCATTTCCAATGCTTTCAATGTTTTCGTGAACAGGTTCAATGGAGAGGTCGGTGACGTGGTGGTTGGCAGGATCACTGAGGTATGTGTTCAAACTGAAACCTCTTTGATCGCTGTGTTAGTCGTGACCCGGGATTGATTCAAGCTTGGCTGGTCACTGACAGGGTTGGGGATCAGTTCCTGTTTTTCAATTCGAATCCCTTTTTAAAATCAATTCCCGATTCAGACTCCTTCCTTCCTGGGAATTGGAATGTTATATTTTAAAGCCCTAATAATTGTTGCGATTCGTTCAACGGCTTTCATTTGAAGCCAGTTTAATTGACCAACAGGGGCTTCAGTTGAAGTCATTTGTTCCACTGTGAGCAGCTCTATTTTAACACAATACTGCCGATTGCAATTCTGATCAATGATGTGTCGGAATTGATTGAAAGGGAATGGGAATTGGAAATTGAAACACGGAAATTGACCCCAAACCTGCCTAGGACTCTTTTCCTCTGTCAACAATGTGATGCAATGTCATGTAATGTGATGTCATGTGATGTGATGTCACGTAATGCGATGTGATGTCATGTAATGTGATGTCATGCGATGTGATGTCACGTAATGTGATGTGATGTCATGTAATGTGATGTCATGTAATGTGATGTCATGCGATGTGATGTCATGTGATGTGATGTATCCTGAACCACAAGCGAAGGTAACAGCACTTTCCCAGGATTTGCTCCACTCGCGCTGGAACGACCCGTAGGATAAAGGATGGATCTACAGCATCATCCAGTCGTACGTTGTTTTAATTGAACATAGCTGCTGAGGGGCTTTCTCATGAGCTGCTGTTTCCTCTCCTCCAGGTTCAACAGAAGCGATGGAAGGTGGAGACTAATTCCCGTCTGGACTCGGTCCTCCTGCTTTCATCGGTCAACCTGCCGGGAGGGGAGCTGGTGAGTGTGCCCCGAGCACATGGCCTGGGGGGGGGGGCGGTACCCTGGGCCACTGCGAAGCCAGGCACTGCAAGTGATCTGCATGAAAGGCTGTTCAGCATTTTTACAAACGGTCAGGTCACTTGCCCAGGCTGTAGCAGTAAGACACTGACACGATCTGCTGTCAAAACCTTGGATGCCAAGAAATATTATTGCAACCAATGCACCAATTGTGTGTGTGTGTGTGCAAACCATGGAAGCTCCATTCTCTGTGTCATTTCTGTATATACAGTGAGCTCGAGGGGGTTAAAGACAGGAGCCAACAGTAAAGGCTGGAGTGTGTTTATTTTGCAGAGGAGGAGATCATCTGAAGACGAGCTGGCCATGAGGGATTACCTGCAGGAGGGGGATCTCATCAGTGTATCCTTTCGGCTGGTGATTTTAAAACTGCCATCCACTGCTAAAGGATCCGGGAGAGCCTTCCTATCACCAGATGCATAACTAAACTGAGTTCAGGACAAGCGCCATGCTGTTCCATGGACTGACCTCCCCATGCACTCGGGTTCCAGTAGGCCTGGGTGCAGGTGGGGAGGATTGCTTTGTGGGTTGGGGGTTGGGGGTTGGGGGTGCTCCTCTGTGTGGCTCTTCCTTAACCCCCTGGCCCAGGCGGAGGTGCAGTCTGTGTTTGCAGACGGGGCTCTCTCTCTCCACACACGCAGTCTGAAGTATGGCAAGGTGAGCAGTTCATTGAAATCCAGCGATTGAGTGGAAACGTCTGCGTTTCAGAGAGCAGCTCCCTGTGGGTGTGAGTCGGCTTGGCAACACCATTCCTGTGGTTTAGATTCACGCTGTGTATCATTCATTCTTTAAGCAGGGATAATAAACCCATAGAAGCGAAGGCAGCTGTGGTTTAACATCATTATTTATAAAGTGGGTTTGTTTTCAATCCTTATACAATTCTTCTTGGTCGTTATTCTACATTTAGCTGAAACATCGGGTTTAATAAATTGCGTTCCTGTACTGCTAAACCTTGCTTCTCTCTCTCTCTCTCTCTGCTCCCTGGTCTCTTCGGTGCCCCCTGCAGCTGGGGCAGGGCGTGCTGGTGCAAGTCTCCCCCTCCCTGGTGAAGCGCCGCAAGACTCACTTCCACAACCTGCTGTGCGGCGCCTCCATCATCCTGGGGAACAACGGCTATGTGTGGATCTACCCCACCCCCGCCCAGCAGGACGAGGAGGCCGGGGGCTTCTTCACCAGCACAGAGGTACGGGCTTTAAACCCACTCCCGGCTCCCTTATAGCAGGATGAACAACTCCTGGTAGTGAATCTACCAGACTTCTTCATGCTGAGACGAGGTGCCATCAGTTCAGGTTATCACTGGCCGGACTGGCACACCTGGTCATTTCAGGGATACAGCTAAGCAAGAGAAGTTATCAAACCCAGGACTGGGTGCAGGGCTAGCGAGAGGCGGAGTCACCTGCAACAAAACTGAGGTCCCTGGGAAGACTGGATGAAACTTGGATGTGTCCTTTTCCCCAGTGGATACACAGATTAAACTCCTGTTGCATAGCAGTCCAAAGCCAGGCTTTGCTATGAGCTGAATTAGTCCTGCCTGAGCCCAATTAGACACATCCTGGTGTGCAGGTGTAGCTTGTAAAGAATGGTTTAAAATGCATTGCAGTGGGAGGCTGAACACAGCTGGAGTTGAGGATTAAGGTGTGAAATATAATTTTAGTACAGTTTTGTGTGACAAACTGAATTGTAATACATCAGATATCCAATGTCAAATGAAACGTATGAAGAATCACGTCATTTTAAAATTGCTCTTCCTCCAAATCCTGTCGAGTAAAATGTTACCTCCCGCCCCCTCCAGCCGGTGCCCCTCTCTGACAGGGAGGTTATCTCGAGGCTTCAGAACTGCATCCTCGCCCTGTCCGCTCACAAGGTGCTGCTGTATGACACCAGCGTGCTATACTGCTACGAGTCCTCTCTCGCTCACCAGGTAACGGCAGCTCCTTCACTATTGGGGCCCCCTGATTATTGGTTCCCACCAGTGAACCGGATGGTACAGGTTTAGGGTTAGCTTTAAGGGAAAGAGGTCTTCAAGCTAAGGTTTTAGTTGCATGGATATAGACTTGTATGCAAAGAAACAAAATAAGGGGGTAGAGATATTCCCGAATATTGGTTCCTGGGGGGATCGGATAATTGGGGGGGGGGGACACATATTCTGTGACACCGGTATCTCTGATGGCTTGAGACCAGCACACGCGTCTTTCTGATTTTCAGATAAAGGACACCCTGAAGCCAGAGGTCATGGAGGAGATCGTCATGGAGACCCGGCAGAGACTTGTCGAACAAGAAGGATGAGGGGCGGACGCTGGCGGATCTTAACACCACTGCCTTTTAGACCCTTAAAATATCATTCAAACTTTTATAGACTGACGGAGTGGGGGAGCCATCAAGCACTGTCTCATGTACACAAGAGCCGCAGTGCACTGTGCTGGTACACTGCCTTCAGCATGGCACCAGTACTGTAGATCTGAACAAGGCGTGTGTTTTATATTGAATGGAAGAAGTTCTTGTGCAATGTATTACACGTTTCTTTCCAGGCACAGCTTGAACTTCTGCATTGGCCTCGAGGTTAAAGACTTGCTACTCTTGCAGAAGTTTTGTTTGTCAGTATTTCATGGTGTATAGAACACAGTTCTGCGGTTGGTAGTTCTAGTGCTCTTTCACTTGCTAGAGGGTCGAGACCAGTCATGTTAATAGAACCAGTGTGATTTTAAAAGGACAATAGTCTCTCCCCCCCGGCCGCCCAAGAAAGCTAATGACGTGTATGAGTCACCTCCAATGGAAGATTATTCATTTTGCAGCTGTTTGTATTTAGCAATACATGTTCATGTATTTTTCTTATTAAAGCGTGTTTTTTTTTTGTGATTTTGTTGTTGTGTTTTTGTTTTTCTTGCATGAATAAAGCATTCTATTTAAATATACTGAGCATCAAAAGAAACGTATCACTTATATTTGAGCATCAAAAGAAACTTATCGCTTATCTTTGGATAAAATTCACTAGATGTGATCGAAAAATGACACACTCTGTTTTAGAGCAGGTGCAGTGACTTTTTATTGTGCTGATTAACAACTGACATCATGAAGATGCTGCAAAATGATCTGTTGATCTCGGGCAGGTGTGTGCTTATTGCATTTTGGCCACAAAGGGAAGCAGTTGCATCCTAGTCCTGGAGAAAGTGTTGGACTTCCCCCTGTGGGTTTGGAGTACCTGGGGTGGGATGTTTATTGTCCCATGAGCCACACTTCTCAGATCCCTTGTTCATTAAAGATCTTGGTATCCCTGAATAGATAATTGTCCACTCTTACAGCGCTTCCCAAAGTGGTGTTCGTTTGCGATCAGTGGTGAATGACTGATGGAGTGATGCTGCACTGTGGAGTTGAATGCTGCTTCATCTAGTCATGTGCACAGCTCCCCACAAGAGCCTCACTCTACAGAACAAGCACACAGTCTCAGGCTGTGATGCTATCGGCTGACTAGAACACAAGGGAGGATTTAAACAAAGGAAGGAATGCTGGTGACATTGAGAGACAGAGGAGCCTAGTGGTTAGAGCAAAGAGGAGGAGGAAGTGGGGACTGGGGTGCAGTGTGGCCTAGTGGTTAGAGCTGAGGGACTGGGAGGCAGCAGGGACTAGTGATTAGAGCTGAGTGACTGAGAGGGAGGCCGTGTGGCCTAGTGGTTAGAGCCTGGGGACTGGGAGGGATGCAGTGTGGTCCAGTGATTAGAGCCTGGGGACTGTGAAGGAGGCAGTGTGGTCTAGTGATTAGAGCCTGGGGACTGGGAGGCAGTGAACAGTACCTTGCATTTCAATGTACAAACCTAAACGTAATTTGTTGTGGTGCTTTGTTTCTTAAATTGACATTTTCAATAAAGGAGCATTTGGCGTCCGTGTGTGTTGCTGTTGCTGTGTGGACGGTGTTGTGCATTGGAAAGTGCATCATCGCAGTCTTCTGTGTTTAAAATAATAAACACGAGCAGTAACTGCACGCGGCTCACTTTTTCCAATCAACTCATGTGACCCTCTTCTGGCACCTCCGTGCTGGGCGCGCTCTCGATACTGTACGTGCTCGCGCAGCCGGTATTTTCCAAACGCGCGTACGTTTTTTTTTTGTTTTTTTTTGCGCGCTCGCCTCGCGTTGCGTGAGTCCCCTCGACGCACACCGTGAACCCCACCCCTTCCCCTCCCCTTTTGCGTATTGAATGATGGCGACTGCGCGGATCTGAGATTTAAATTTCTCCTAAGACGGAGGGGACTGCAAAATATACAATAAACTGACGAAAAAATAACCACCCGCGCTGGTGCTTCAGACTCCCCTCCATTTTACCGAGCTGCTGGAGCCGTCGCTAACACGGCAGAGGGAGGCGTCCGGAGAGACTCGCTGCCCGAGTCTTGGGAGAGGGTTCCCCGGGTCCGGGAGTAAGCAGAGGCCGGGAGAGTGGCTTTGAAGGACGGAGGAGACAGGGCTGGGGGAGCCGGGGGTGGGAGACCGTGCCCCTGGACTATTATCCTGGACCTGTCGGCGGGGTGGTTCTGTTTTTTGTGTTAACTGCACAGGGGAGGTCAGGGATAACTTGTGTTTGGTCATGCATTGAGGATCATCGACGTGCTAAAGCCCCAAGGAAGGCAAGAGAGACAGAGAGACCTCAAAAACATATTTTAGCGTGGCACCGTGCAATAAGGACCCGGGAAGTGAACAGACTTACTCCGGGGACAGGAAGTATTAAACTCGCGTCCTTGCGCAGATTCACCCTCTGACCGTGTAGATCGCTGCTGCTATCGCAGAGACCCCATCACCCTGTGTTATATATATATATATATATATATATGTTAAAACACAGTCGGGGTGTTTCATTAATACAAGACAAGGCAAGCTATATCGGGGGGAGCTTGACTGTACACGGACAACTGGGATCGCTGGTGTAAAGACATGACGAGAAGCACAGATGCATGCGGTGTGAGCCAGTTGTGAACGTGCGTTTAATCAGGGGGAACATTTTTATTTAAAAAAAAAACAACTCTGTGCTTTTTAAATTCATTTTAGCGTTAAAATGCAAAGAGGCGTGTGATGCAGAGAGCCCTGACAATTTAAGAATCCTGAAACGAAAGCAACACCATAACACGTGTGTGTGTGTGTGTGTGTGTAAATACATCCGAAATAACACTACATATTATTGCAATTTGAGCACTTTGTTGTCATTGGGAATGTGAAACCATACTTGGACACTGAGAATTATGAGACCACTGTAGATTGTAGTCTTGGCTAAGGTACAGTCATTTTTTTGTAAGAGCTTCGAGAGTGGATTCGGACCTCAGATCCTTATAATGTGAAAGGCTGGCAGGCTTTTTAAAATGCTGGGCTAGGACCGGAGCTTAAGGTATCAATCAAGGGTTAATAAACCAAAGCTGTTTGAAAAAGCGTAACACCATGCACTGGTAACCTGGGAAGGCGAATGTGTGGCGCGTTTCTGTCTTTGTATTCTAGATGTTTAAACTTAAGCCGTTTCATTTTTAGGGCAGTGGGACATGTTAAAGCGACTCTGTGGTACAGTAGTAAGTTAAAAAAGAAAATAGTATTTCATGCATCCCTTTTAGCCCAAATCAAATAGTTATTCCCAGTTCGCCAGGCAGTGGAGGAAGAAGTTTGTCAGTATTTGATGTTGTCCTCAAAACAGACTTGTATTTAATGTCAGATCGGATCAGCGGGAGGCCGGTTACCTGTCCACACAGCTCTGCCACATTTGAGTGCTGGTTGCTGGTTTGATTTTAATACCGAGTCTGTTCAATTTGAAAGAAATGGAGCTGAGTTTGGCCGGCTTTCTGCAGCATAAGCTGCCAGCTGATTAGACACACACACACACACACACAGACACACACACACAGCCACATTACCTTCACTACAGCATATCAGCCCTTTGGAGCACAGCAGCCCACCAGCAATAAGGAGGCACACGTGCTCCTCTGTTTTATATTAAGACATGCAGCGCTAGCACAATAAACGCATTGCATCATCTTGTTTATCTTCGTTGTGTGCCTTAAAGCTTTTTTTTAATTTTTTTTTTTGAGAAACCTGTCAAACTGGATGTTTCATGGCAATGTCAGTTCCCCTTTTAGCGCACTGCAGAGGCCTTAACACTGTAGACAACTGAAGACAAGTCGTGCAAGTTCAGTAGTGTAAGTTCAGTAGTGTCACCAGTGAACGTTTAATAAGGAGAGAACTGAAAAATAAACGACCAGGCATCGCTGTTCTTGTCTGTGGTCTTGGAAGATTTCAGCCTCTCATTAGAGTTTTTTTTTTTTTTTTTTTGATATATGGACTACTGCACATGGAAATCAGAAGCCAGGTATGCTGTTGCTGTCTTGAGGTGTTCTTTTGAAGCTTTCTTCTCAGACAGGCTCGCTGCCTTCTTTCCCTGGCGGGGCCCCCGGATTGCTGGAGGTGATTGTGGCTCTTAGGGTTGGCTTGGCATCTTTCCTTTATGGGTCAGCAGCCAGGGAAAGTACTCGGGGACCAGAGGAGACCAAGCCTGCCGGCTCTGCCCTTTATCAAGGGGGTGAAGAGGGAGTCATCCAGGCATGGAGCCCAGCACTGCAACGTCTTTGTGGAGCACGGTAAGCCTGCTTTCTGTGCAGTACCAATAATGTGGCTTAATCCGGCTCCCCTGGTGTACCCATGTGCTTCAAGCATCGGCCTTCATTTACACACCTGGAGGGGATCCGTTTCTTAACCCGTTAAGTGCCATTGGCCTCGTTTGAGGACAGGCTACTTTTGTAATTTTTCGCAGCATTTTTATCTACCTTGTTTATTTTCATTTTTTTTCTTTAACTAGCTTATATTGTTATGATGGCTTGCTCTAATTTTGTTATCTGCAAAAAAAAATATATATATATATTCACCCCTCCCCATATGACTCACTTATAAGATTAGCCCTCAATAAGGGCTGCATCAAATCCAGAAGGGCAGTGTAAGAAAAAATCCCACTATTGAGTTATTTCTGTAAAAGCGTTCCACTCTGCGGAGCTGGGCACTAGTGTAGCTTGCTGGAAATGCGAGGCAGAGCAGCTGTATGTCCTCATAGCCTGTCTCCACACTAGGGTTTGACAATGTGTTGCAACATGCCCTGCAGAATGCAGAAAGCTAGCTTCCTTGCACGCTCCCTGCCTCCTAACAAGCCCTGAAGACCATGCTGCATTCCTCTGGAGAAGAGGTCTCTACTGTTCAGCTTCCTTGTTGCTTTGCATTTGGTTGGTGGCAGCTTGCTTATTAAGACATCAGCCTACCTTTTAGAGATGGTGCCTGACTCTGTGTGTAATAAAATTTCATTATCTTCTCCTAAAGAGGGAGTAAGAACACAAGGATAGAGGAGCAATCCAAAACGTCTCTAATGTGGCATACCGCAGTTAGTAGGAGTGCTTGGAGCATTTCGGTTCAGCTGCAGGATCGTGAGAAATGAATATATTTGATTTCGAAGCACAATGGCAAAACGCCCCCCTCCTCATTTGAGCAATGCATGCTAAAACCAGCCAGGCCAGGCACGTTTATGCCAGCAGTCGTTTCCCTCGCGTGTCGCTCAGCCAACAGAAGTGTTGTTTCTGAGCTGCTTTTTAGAACTGCCAGAGTTTCTCGTTGTCAATCCTTATTGTGAGTGTTTTGTAGTCTTGCAATGTTATCTACACCTGAGTGAGGTAAATAGCAAGGTGTGCCACCGAGCATTTGCATTTAGCTTTTTCCTTTTGAGATCAGCACTGCAGTTACATAACTCTTCCAAAGGGAGGCACTGCGTGCTATGCAGACGTGCCAAGGAACTGCAATTGCAGGGGCACTCTGTATCAAGTTAAAATCCCATATAAAGTTAGACATTAGGTAGTCAAAACAACTTGTTTTCTGAACTATATTGAATTAACTCGGTATGCTAGACCAGTATGAAGTCGGCATGCACAGCTAATTATTTGCGGTAGCCTTATTTCAATCCATTGCTATGTCTGCACAATGATGAAATCGCATACACCTCACACAGATACCCACATCTCTTTGTGATGAACAAGAACAGTGATGTCACAGAGCTTTTCTGAGCATAAACACCCAAGCAAAGCATGATGTCCCTGAGGCTACACAGCGCCTTCTAATCTCGACCTGAGTGGGGGTGTCGTACTAATCTGAGAACTCAAAGCAGTGCTGGTAATGAGTAAAGACAAAGCTGTGGGAGCTGTAAGGGGATGTGAATCACCCAGCGAGGAGTGATGTATCGCTGATGAGCTCTCCCTGATTCATCAGTGAAGGGGCTACAAGCTAACAGCTCGCTAATGGAAAACATCATCCTCGCCAAACAGGTTTACAAGTCCCAGAAGGGACAGGATTTGGTGCAAAGAATTGCAGGGCGTGCAAAGACTTGTATATGAATATGTGTTTCTGTATACCGTGTGTGTACAGTATTGTGTGTGCTTTTAAAACGTTTCAGGGCCAAAAATTCACAAAGCATTTTCCCACTTAATCAGTTCCAGCACACCGCTGATCAAAATTGCAATCCGCAGCACTGTGTTAAAACAAGCTTCTCACAAGTCCCTGTTTTGTTAGTCGGTTAAATTGGCTTCAAATGAAAGCAGTTGAACAATCGCAGCGATTATGATGTCTCTGAAATATCAATTCCAGTTCCATCGCAGGAATTGATTTTAAAATGGAAGTGGAATTAAAAACCGGGAACTGACCTCAACCCTGGTCAGCTCGATCTGTCTTTGACGTAGAATATTTTCTGCATGCTGCTGCTGTTATTGTTTAGAGAAGATCCATAAGCCCTTTCTCCTCTCTCTCTCTCTCTCTCTCTCTGTGTGTGGTCTCCTGTCCTCTGCTTTCTGGAGAAGGCTAAAAAAAGTGATGAAATGCTGTTGCCTCCTCTTCAGCACAGCAGGAGAGGGGATATGTCCAGAGGATGTGGCTCCTTGTTGTTTTGAAGGATAGCGACAGACATCCACTGCGACCCTTTCCCTCCAGATCATTGCCCTCCAAGTACTCCCTCTCTCCAAAACAACAATGACTCTTCCTCCATACACTCTTTTTTCCTGGACTGTGTCCCACTCTTTACAGCTTATCTTCAAAAGTAATGTGGAAAGTTTGTCGCCAGCCAGCCAGCTGGGGAAACAACACGACCGTGTTATAATCAAATGTCGAAACTTCCGGCTAAATTTTTTTATTTCTAGGGTATGTGGGAAGCTACTCAAAAAGGCAATCCTTGATTTGAGTCCCAGTTCAGGTTATACTGTACGTTTCTGCTGCTTTTATTTTTATTTAAATGGTGTTTTGCGTGGCGCACAGTGGAGAAGGTATTTTTTTTTAAATAGCTTTTCCTGACTGGTTGTATTCAGAGTAACCCTACCCTCGTACACCACTGGCTAGTATTGGATTTCCCCTTTTGGAGCACAAACCAAGGGAAAGCAGGGCCGTTGGGGTAAAGGTGACCCCAAAGGTTGCAATGTGAACGTCCTGGAACTGTCGTGGCTCGTTACTGGCTTCCCTGGGGGATTTCTTCTGTTACAAGAGCCCCTTCTGTCACGAAAGATTACAAACCATAAATAAAATAAAATAGAAATAAATAGTTGCATGACTACGTTTTCAGTGGCAAGTTCCCCAAAGTTATGAGAATGCAGCTTCATGTTATTGTAAAAAAAAAAAAAACACATTTTAATAGACTCTGAATGCCTAAAAGACTTCACAGGATGCCTGCTGTGATCAGCATCATCTGTGCAGATTCAGATTTTTCTTGCTGTTTTTTGAAGTATGTTGACTTGACGACTTTCCCATCAGATATTCGTCACGCGAGTAGAAGTCCCTTTTATTTACTTTCTTATTCGCCGCTATCTCTTGTGAGCTGACTCTGGAAAGGATCTACTCTTTCCACGGCCACACACTTTGTACGTTTCAACAGTCATTGAATACGACAGCAACACAGTAAACGTTTTTTATAGCAATTGTTATGTGTACGGTAAAGAGGGACTAAAGAATGTTAATGTGGCAAAAGGTTACCTCTGAATATCTTTATTGAAACCTCCTGAGTAACCCCATGAAAACTAGCAAAGCGATAAAGCATCGTTTCCAGTTGCAGCTTGGCAGACCCGGCTAGTGTTTGACCAATGAAAGCGCACCTGCACACATCCCACCATCCTTTGCTGTTTATTTTGCCTGCAAGGTTTTAGAAGTCAGTTTAATAAAAGTTTATTAGACGGGCAGAGCAAACTCTACCAAGCAGTACGGCAAATAGTTGAGCTCAGTATTGCGGTTCTGTCACAAGTTTAGAGTTCCATTTCATACAGACCGTGTCTTGTACTAGTTTAACACCCTTTCAAAGAGTTCATCTGGATTTCAATGGAAACTGAGAGCCAGGTAGTGAAAGCACCACTAACCCTCACCCTTATCCGAACCCTGATACCTTTGGGCATGTGCAAGCAGGTGCCGACCAGTTGGTGATTACCCAATGATTCCTGACTGGGATCCATCGCGGTTTGGCAGGTTGCTTTCGACAACACCTGCCAGCTTTCCTGTAGAGGAGAAGCCACTTGTTTGTGTTTCCCCTGAAATTCTGAAAATCGCCGCTTCTACTGTGTGTTGCATGGCCTGACCTGGGACTCTGGCTTATCGGGGTGGATGGGGGGGCTGTACTCTTATTTTATCCCCTGCCCCCCCAAAGTTAAAGTTCCCCAGACCCCCTGCGTTGGTTTTTTTGGCACAAAGGGTTGGAGAAATTCTAAATCAATAAATAAATGAATGCTGATATTTAAGCAGGCTATCATTTCCAGTGGAGGTCCTGTTTATGAAGTTTTAAACCTGCTCTATAACCCTCCCCTTTTCCACTTCCCCAGTTGTTTTTCTAAAATGCTGCTCGTCATGCTCGTGGGTTTCCCCAGTGTTGCTCCAGCTCCCCCGGCTCATTTCACTGTTGCTCAGAGTGGGGACGCTGCTGCAATCAGACGGTTTCATGTGTTCAGCTGTCAGGTGGCGGGCAGGCGGGCGGGCGGGCGAACACTGAATGAATGAACGGCATCGTGTTGTGACCTCAGCCTGCCACAGAGGGAGCAGGAGCAGCTTGCTAATGGATTTCAGATGGCTTTCCTCGTTTTGCTCTCGCACTCCTTGGTGTCAGCCAGCAGTCGGTTTCAGTATGGGATCTCGTTACAAAAGTACGGCACGCTGTTCTTTGGGACAGAAGGCCGGCATTGTGAATCTGATTTGAAGTGTTTAGTTTTAACACATCACTCTACCCCGCCCCTCAGCACGGAGACATGTGGAAGTTCAGTAGCAACACCTACTGGCACGGTTAGGGCTGCTTGTACTGCAGTTCAAGGGACATTAAAGTTTGTAATAATGCCATGGAAAACTGTGCCCTCGTCACTCCTCTTATTCAGTTTGGTCACAGTGGAAGATTTGCTCTGGATACCCAGTATTCTGAATATTCTATAAATATTTTAATAATGCAGTTTGTTGAAACTCACTAATGCATGGGGGGGGGGGAGAGAATTGTTCCATATCATCATCGGTGTATTTTCAAGTTGATGGCTTTTTGGACCTGTGCCTATATTTCTCTTGTCTCTTCAAATGATTTACTTTCTGAACCAAGGTGGGGAGGGGGGAGGGGGCAGCTGTCTGTCTTATCAGCCATACCAAAAGCAGAAAGTATAGAGAGATTTGATCAGATAATTGGCTTTGTAAGCCTGTCTCAGGATAGGGTTTGTCAGGGGGTGATTTATCAGTTGTTAGAATCCTCTCTTCTGTTCTGTTTCCCGGTTGGGTTGGATTTCAGTGAAATATGTAGGAAAGGTCATTCGGTCGCATTTGGTAAAAGGAAGTAGGTTGTTTTTTTTTCTGGTTTGTTTTTGTGGCACCTGCTTTTGCGACCAGAGCACTGACCTTGCAGCGCAAGTAACCACAAGACAGGAGAAATGATTGATCTGGGACACAACATTCCTGCACGCGACTAACTAACAGCTCGGCAGTGTTTGCAGATCAACGGATTCCAAACAGCGAGCCGCATTTTTGAAAAAAAGGGTCAAAAGAGTCGAAGTGGGATCTCTGTGTCGCCTACTGAGTGTTTCCCAGGCGCTTTTTTCTTTCTCTCTCTCTCTCTCTCTCTCCCTCCCGCCCGTTGGATGCGACATTCCTGTTTGTATTCATGTTATTTATTTTATTTTGAAGCAGAAAAACTGGAACGCGAGGCACGCCGCAGCACCGAGTCAGGAATATGACCTCTTGTGCATTCCGCACTCTGGAATAACTCGCATATCTCCCTAGCATGTGTTTTGCAGAGCTTTGTTGTCTAGGCAACCTGACCGGAGCACAGCGAGGCTGTGGGGAGGAGTGGCATTGTCAGACCGACTGGACAATTCACCGCAGGGGTCAAAAAATGGCCACCTTAACCCTTTTAAACCCGGGACCTTCTGTAGCCAAACGAAAGCCTTTTGGGATCACAGCTGTTGCATAATCAGCAAAAGGCTAACAGACTTTCTTTTGTTTTAAAAGGTTTTAGTGCAGTCAAAACTTTTTAAAATGTCTTATCATTGGCTGTCTAAAGTCCAGAGTCCTAGGCAGTCTGGAATAAAACTTAAGTTCAAAGTTTTATATGTGTGTGTAATATATGTGTACTTTTAACTTGTTGTTCTGTAGTAGCAGCTTACGAACATTGGTTTAAAAATATCGTTTGTGTTGTGCAAGTGGTTAAAAGTGCTGTGGGTATGAAAGTAGTAACAGCGATGCAGTTTAGTAAAGGCAGTGGGAATGTGCCTGGAAATGTGCTGTGATAAAACAGGAGCCCTGTCTGGTCCTGCATGTGGATCCTGTTATCTCTCAATGAGGTTCGTTCTGCTCTGCTTCTCCCCTCCCTCCCAAACCTCTGTTCTGTTTGTCTTTGTTAAGATTACTATGACGTCTTTTGGCACAAACCTGTGCCAGGTGAATGAAAATCAATCCAGGGTCTCAGAATGGATATATATATTTTTTTTTTGTTGCAGTAACATGTGTGTGTAATTTATTTGAATGATTTAAGATGTAGCCATGGCGACCGCGATATACAAGTAAAGGGAAAAATCTGGCTTCTCTTCAAGCTGCTTAATTTTAATCACTTCGCCTGTGATTCGTGAACAGAAGGGCTGTTAACTACAGAACCTGATCATTCTTTCCCTATTAGGCAGCCTTGTGTATTCTCTCTCCTCCAAAAGGCTTATTCTGACTAACTTAAAGCAATGACTTATTTGTTCTTCTGTAATCAGGAAGACTTTGATGAAGCACAAGTTTTCAACAAACAAAACAAACGATTTCATTTGCTTTTACTGTGATGAGACTGGCGATCATTTTCAGGGATAGAAATATGGCTTGCCTGGTCATAAAAGTGTGCTGCTGTTCTAAAATAATTAGATTGTAGTTAGCCGTCTGTGAAGTGTGGCTAGCTGTACTTCTAGTGAAACCGGGAATGGCTCAAAAGCACCACGCTCGTTTACAAATATATAATATTACAACTCCCAAAAGAAATGTGCATTTCTTCAGGGATTTTGGCTTGCGTTTAGGGTGTTCTAAAAACTTCCGAAAAACCCCACGTAGCGCTTTTGAAAAGTTATCGATGGAACAGCAGAGAGGGGGAGACGGCATGTCTGTGCGGACCTGTGGTGCCATTTCTGGTTTGTTCCTTCTTGGCTCTGGGTTTGTTTTAAAGCCTGTGCAGTACAGCATGCTTACATCATTGTGAAAATGGAACGAGTCGGTCTGCACTCTGGAGAGCTGGAAAAACAAAAAAATGTAGCGAACGTCAGGAGGAGGAGGAGGAGGAGGAGGAGGAGGAGGGGGGGGGGGTTATTAAAGCTGCAAGATCCCTTTTCCGGTATCCTGAGACGAGCGCTTTACTCCCGTGGAGAAACAGGCTTTTATTGTCCCTTCCATACTGAACTCCGCTAGGACAGGGAGGGCTGGAGAAACCTGAGGAGCGTTTCCACTCGTTGCAAAGTCTGATGTTTTGAGAGAGGTGTAGCTATTGGTGTACACAGTATCAGGGCTTGAAACTCACATTAGAGCTGCACGCCAGTCCTGGGTTTTAAGAACTGCCTTCAATACAAGATTCAATATATTTTAAATTGATCAACAGCCACGTGCTTCATGTTAAATAGTGTTCCTTCCTTTCAGGTGCATGAACCAGTCCTATTTGTAAACCTGACTTACTCCTGCTGTGTGATTTAGTTCAGAGCACATTTACTGGAGGCCTGATTTGTTCAAAATAACTATCAGTCTCATTTGATCTCTGTTTCTTGGTTAAAACCAGCAATCAAAAACCGGAGCTAACATCTTAACAACATCTTAACAAGGGATAAAGGGACGGAAATCGTTGAGGCATTAAGCACATTGAGATGTTAGGAGCAAGACGACAAGACTTTGGCCCATCAAGGCTCTACCATTGTTGCATGGGGGACACCAGTTTGTCCCAGGGCAGTATCTAATCAGATTTGAAAGGCAGCTCTGCATTGCAGCTGAACGAGATGTTTTCCAGGCCTTGCTTAGACGAGATGAGTTTTGCAGGCAGATGGTGAAGGCGCTCCTATCCCCACGACGCTGTGATATAACTGGGCAGTGCGGCATCTGCTTTCACTTAAACATAGAGAAATAACGGGCTAAATGAGTATTCAGCGTCACTGTTCATTTCTCTTAGATTTCCTTTAGCTGGGGTAATAATTACCACAAATGTGTGAATATTTCGTGCTTTTAATCGCTTACATAGGAACCCTTTTCCCTAGTGGCACGTTTTGCTTAATAGTGGGTTGGCCGTGACGTTCTGCTGTTTTTGAATAGTTAAAAATCCACTCATTCTTTAGAATCAAGGTGGACATGGAACAGACAACGGACACAAATAAACACCACAGGGTTGTATAACAGTTTCCAGAAGAGTTGTTTTGTTCCAACTTGCCTGGAAAACGAATAAAATGCTGAAGGTGTCACTCCTTTAAAAAAAAAAAAAAAAGACAAACCAATCTGCCCGTGCGCTTTGAGCGTGTGTGATTTACTTGGAAGAGTTTCTTAAAAGCTACAGATTTCAAACGGTTAGTTGCTGGGGGGAGTTTTCAGAGCAATAGTTCTCCACTGAGTCAGAATCATATAAAAACAGGGACATTAAATGTGGTTCTCGTACCAGTTGATTACAGAAAACAGATGAGCGAGCCAGATTCAGTGGTAAGCAGTCCGGTTTGCACAATGTATTGTTGTTTTTACAGCGCCTCATAAGAGTAAAGCGATCAGACTTTTTGTATCGTGTACATTCCCAAGCACGACGAGTAGTGAAGAAATCAGAATGTTGTTGGAGATCTGTTTGCCTTGGATAAGCGTCCCATGCTTGTTTTCTAAAGCAGTACAGCGTTTGTAATCTTTTGGGAAAGAGAAGATCGTATGGTACTGTAGAGCTTTAAAACATGCTTGCTTTACATAACAGTATGTCCCCGTGCTGGGCTGGGGAATGTGATACAGGCTGTGCTGCTGCTGCTGGAGCAAGTGTACAGACTGACCATGTTGCCTTGGCTATGCCCAAGTGGCTCCTGAATTGCCCCAGCCTTGCCTGCAGACAGACCCGTCCTGTGTGCGTTCTAAAGGGGTTCCTGTATAAATATTGTCACATAGTTGAAATGATTGGCACTGTCCCGCAGTTGAAACCTCCTCGGGTCTCTTTGTCCTCCGCCCAGCTGCCTTTCCGAGACTTGAGATTAAGTCCAGAGCTGTGGGCTCGGTCTCCTTCAATCCTATTCGAATGTTTCGGTGGAACTTCTCCAATCCTTCTCATTCCCAAAGTAAAATGAGCAAGCGGAGTGCCAGCGCTCAGCTGGCTGACATTTCTGGCATTGTTAGACAGTGTTGGGTTTTGTCTCCGGGGAGATTAACGGCTGTGTGACGGGGACGGGTGTCATGTGATCCCGTAGCGGCCTCAAGAGCCCCCATCCCCAGGAAAAGAACAGCAGGGTACGTTCAGGGGTAGGGTTCGGCAAGTCTGGGTGTAGTGTAGCAGAAGTTAGGTTAAAGCAGTGTGCCAGGTGGTCATGGGGTAACGAGCACTGAAGTGAGCTGAGCTGATTTGACGCCTGTGTTTTCAGCGGGGTAATTGTACAGTACAGTGCAGTAGCTTGTCTCCACACTTGCGTTATTTGAATGGGCACCTTGGTAGTATTCACAATTTCTGCTTTTTAGCAAAGCCCAGTTGAACAGCTAGTACAGGTCTGTGTTGTGTAAAGCAGGGTTGATGGTGAGGCCCATTCTGCAGTAGTTCAGATATTTGCTCGACCAGTTTCCTGGTCCTAATCCCTTTTTTAATGGTTTGATAACGTATACAATCCCCCCCTGCTCTAAAGGAGCGTTTCCCTGCTGTGTTTGTAGCAAGAAAGGCTTGTTTTGTTCGCCCTGTAATATGATCTCATGAGTGTGTTTTACCAGCCCGCTGGCCTGTCTAATCCCCAGGGGTCTCGGACATAAAGTAACTCTTTGGGTCCTGTTTTTTCCTCCCTAAGGTTTTGTATGTGCAAGCTTTATTGGGTATTCTTAAGGCTGTAAATGTTTATTTAGTAAACCGAAAAAAACAAACCCTAAACGTTGTAGTATTTTATTAAATGTCGATCCAAAAATATGTTGTTTTTATGAGAATCTTCCTTTGTTTTTTCATCATTTTATAATATCTTCAGACAGTCTATACCCACTGTAATTTGATACCGTGGGCCACTGTGAAAAGGAACGAAAGTGAAATTCGAAATACAATGAAAGTTCAAACTGAAGTAAAAATATATATATATTCATATAGTATTTTATTAATGTGTGTGATCGCCTAAACCTTTCGGCGTAAACGATCATTTCCTGTTTAAACACTGAATTGAATAAACTTTCTGGTTGTGGTTCATCCAGACTTTTTCAGCTCTGGTCCTGGGGGGTAATTCCTGTCCAGGTTTAATAGGTATAATTAAATTACAAAGTGGTTTAGGACCTGGCCAGCGGTTTAATTGGTTCAGTTTAAGAACTAAGGACCGTGCTGGAACAAAGAACTGGAGTGGAAGGACCCAGCTTGCCTGCCCTTGGTCGAAGGCGTCCACTAAACTAAACAGCACTGGGATTATTTAGTCACAATGGAGCGATGCTCTGATGAGCTCACCTCAGAATAATGCGCTTCATGTTTCTCCATCTGCAGCCTCTTTATCTACAGCTACAGCCAAACGTTTTGCATCCCCGATTAGAATTAACTCAAGTCAAATTAAACCGGCTGAAATAATGTTACCTTAACATATTGAATTACACACCGCTTTGTAGTTTTCCACATACTTAACGGAAAATTGAAAAATGTGACACACAATACTTCTGTACTGCTGTTACGGCTTCCGGTAGACTTTTGCGATTCCATTTTCTAGTTTGTTTGATTTACATGATGTTGAATAAAAGATCAAAATTATCGTTCCGTTCATATAGTTTTGTTTTTTAATCGTCTCAATCCTGAAATTGTAGGGGATGCTAATCCTTTGTCCACAGCGGTACACAAGCGAATTTCTAAAATCTGGGTAATGGTTTTAGTAAGCGACAGCAGTAGGCTGTGCAGTACAGTGTTTGCTGTGAAGCAATGCAGCGATACTTGAGCTTAAAGCATAGCGTGGTGTTCGTGTGCAAGCCACTACTGTATGAAAACAGAGTGGCAGCTATAGGAACACAAATTACTGCCAAGCAAAATCTTGAGAGAGTCTTTAGGAATGCGAATTGTTTCTGCGTCCTGAATGTGTCAAAGCAGTGAATTCCAGGCATGTTTTTCATGCCGTTTTGCTTCTGGGTTCAATTGAAATGTTTTGGTCTGTTGGTTTTGCTCATGCCATATACCACGCTTCAACCCCAGGTACATGTACAGCAGGCAGGCGGTGTGGTGATGTACCGGGTCCAGAATGAATCCGACAGTCTGGTCAAAGCTGCTGCTCCCTGTTCCTCAGTGGGTTATGAAATGCAGTGCTCAGGCTGCGTCGTAAAGTCAGGGAAGTAAAACAGAAGAGAGAAATGTTGTGGTATATCTGTGTGATGCACCGATTCATTTTGACTCCTGAACAGCAGCTGTAAAGTGCGTCGAATTGTGTTACGCTGTCAGCTGTGAGTTTACTGGTCTGACTAGTGGTAAGGCATTTTGCCTTTCCATTGTACTCCCTGTTAGAGGAAATTAGTCATTCACCAGTCGCCATACACTAAAATTCATCTTTTCAATTTGTTAAAGGCTGTTCATTTCTGTTTCATTGCTTATTATACGCTGTTTTTGTCAAATTTTTGAAGTCGGTATAAAATTCATATATACTGTAGCCATCAACGTGCTGGTTTTTCAAAACCTTATTTTGGTAAACCTGCTCCTTATCTAGAAACAACATTGTTTTTTGTTTTTTTTTCAAATGCATCTGTTCCGAAGCTGTAAAAGTGGCTGGTGCAGCATTATAAACACAAGACGTTGTGCTTCTAGCATTACGCTAACCCTCCCTAAACATTCCTCCTTTACCATACATGTTAAATGTACAACCCTCCACCCACGACACAGTGTTACACCAGCTTTGTTATCCTGCCTTGTTTTGTTGTGTTGTGCTGGGGGGGAGGAGAGGAGAGAGGGAGAGAGAGAGAGAGGGGGAGGGAGAGAGAGAGAGAGAGGGGGAGAGAGAGAGAGAGAGAGAGAGAGAGAGAGGGAGGGAGGGAGGAGACTGTGCAGTGCGTCTGTTGGAAGTGCAGGGTTAACTTGCCTTCCTTGCCTTGTGTGGGTGGATCCAGCCAGCTGATGTCATTCAGCAAGGCAGCCAGAGCTTGAAAGGGGCCCTTTGTTGGCAGAGTGGAACGCAAGCAAGTCCCTGTGCATCTCCAGCAAACGGACAGAGCGGGAGAGAGAGGAATGGCAGGATCTCCAGCGGCGTGCGGCTGAACAGACCAACCGATCGGAGAAGAACCGGGGTGTGAGGGGGGGGGCGCAGAGGAAGAGAGTTCAGGAGAGGGTACGAAAGAAAGAAAGAAAGAAAGAAAAGCGCCTGAAGAACAGCAGAGACGATGGAGACGCTTCGGCTGGAAGATTAGTAGACTTTGCGGCAGCAGCAGTCGGATTACCTCTGAGGCACCGGGGCAGTGCCAGGCTAGGGCTCAAGCTTTTAATAACTGAAATATTATTATTATTATAATTATTATTATTTTTTTTTTTAATATATATATATATATATATATATATACCGAACAAGTAAAACAAGTCATTTTTAAAAGTGGAAGAGAAAAAAAACAAATGAAAATGTTGGAGATTTGCCTGAAATTGGTGGGGTGTAAATCTAAAAAGGGCCTCTCGTCGTCCTCCAGCTGTTATTTTGAAGGTAAGAGAGGGGGAGGGGACGGGGGCAGGCAGGCAGAAAGAAAGACGCTCGGCCTGCTTCTTGGAGGCCTGGGCAGACAAATTCCTCAAGTTTTTACTTCTTGCTAGTCCCTCTGACGAGGCCTCAGCTGCATCACACATGCTTGAGTTGAGAGAGAGAAAGAAAGAGAGAAGGGGGGAGAGGAGCCAGACGCACAGGCTCTGGGAGGAGGGAGGGGGACTTTTTCTTTTCTTAACACAAGCACTTGGTGAGTTTGTTCAAGGAGAGCAGTGCAGTCTGTGCGCAATTATATTCCCGTTTGATCTTTTTGTTTTTGTAAAAGGCTTTGACATTTGATCATGGTGTGCATTGAGTTCAGTAAATATTGCTTTCACTTTAACTTTGTGCTTTTTTTCCTTCGATCCCTGTAGTTTTTCAAAGACGGTGGATTACTGTGCTTGCAACAGTGTTCAGTAGCAGAGATGTGTAAATTTAAAACAAATAAGATGTCAGTATGTTTTTTGTAATTGTAGAGCTGCGTACACAGCAGTTCAGTGTTTCCGGACTCTCTTGTTATCTCTGTTTAGAGATGCTTCACCTGTTATCTGCTGTAGTTTATGTTTGAGGTGGTCTAGCATTTACAGATAAGGAGCTTGAGGTGTGATCTGGTGGTGAAACGTGAGGACTGGGTAACAGAGCGGGTTACTAAAACTACTGCCAAAGACTGCTCGGCAATATGGCGTAGTTTAATAGAGCTGGGAAGCAGTGTGGCCCACTTGTCAGAGATTGCAGGGTGGTCCAGGGATGGAAATAATTATCCTATTGCATAGCAGTTTCACCCATTCCAGGTTTTACTCCGAGCTTGATTAGCCACACAATGTAACGATAACGAGCTCAGGTGTGTCTTAACCTCAGAATCTCACAAGGCAGCCCATCTGGGCTGTAACATGTGTATTTTGACACACACACACACACCGCACTGCTGTTTTTGCACCCCTATCCTTGTGGTTGAAGTTGCGCAGATTGAAATTCATCTTTACAGGACTGGGAGATTAGTGCGGCTTAGCAGTTAGAGCTACAGACCGGGAGTGAATCCCGAGGTCCTTTTTCTTCGATCGTTTTATTCCACTTGTCTTTGTTATTTTGCAGTTGTATACCTCTTCCTGTTTTTCCTAGGAAAAAAAAAAAAAATTTGTGCAAAGTGCAGGACATTCCTTTCTTAGCCTATTACACCATTACGACATTCCTAAAACCTTCCCTCTTGCAGCAGCGCAGGATATGTGCTCATTCCTCACTGATCGCGGTCAGCCCTTGGTTTTGCGCCCCTTGTGATGAGCAGTGGCTCAGGGGTTGCTAACGTCTGAGGTAGACTTAGCCATTAAACAAAAGGAGGGATCACCAAATGGAAGGATTAATTACCGTCGTTCCTTTGAAATCTCGTTATTCAGGCGGTTTGCCCTGCGCTTTCGTTTGAGAGCCACCTCGTTTTTTGTGTTGCTCTTTTAGCAGTGACTGATGCTTGTATCAAGTGAGGAAGGGTATTGTGTGTTTTTTAATGTGTGGTATTCCTGGAATGAGCCAGTTTTGCTTGTACAGTCTAATGTTTCGTTCACGGGGGCTGGTAGGATTTCTGTGGCAGGAAACACAGTTTAAGGATCCCTGTTCATACCATCTAGGGACAACTGGGAGTTAAACACACACGCACCCAGACAGGTGGCCTCTGTGTACTGCCAGAGACTGGAAAAAGGGGGTCTGGTCAATACAGACAGGTGGTCCTTATATAGCACTAATTCATATCACAGTACTGGGGGTGCTTTATTTTAAACAGTTACTGCTTAGAGGTTTTCCTGACTGTTTGCAGTCAATAAAAATAATATATGTATTTTAGAAAGAACACACCCAGCACGGATTTTAATAAGACTGGAGTAATATGTAATGAATGTTTGAGTGTGGTGTGTTTTGTTGAATAGCAGTTTGCTTCCAGAGAGTCGGCTCCAGTCTGTGTGCTTCTCTCTCGAATCCTGTCGGTCTGTCAGCTTGTGTTGTGCTTCTCACTGCTGACTGGGGGAGAAGATGAACGTATATCAGCGTCAGCCTTGCAGCTGGAGTGTGGAAATTCTCAGTTTTGTTCTATTACTCAGCTAGTGGACTTCCTCTTTTTCCTTTTGTGTTGGGGGTGGGAAAAAAAAAAAAGAATAAATAATTGAAAGCGGCTTTAAAGCAAACTGAAAGATTGACTTGTCGTTTTCCTTTTTATATGACTGTTAACTGATTAGCAATCCGGATACACAGAGCTGACACATTACTGTACTGTGGAATGTTTCCACTGCAGTGGTGGAGCCCTCATAAATGTAAAGACTCAACTATAATGCATACCGTGCTGCAGTACTAAAATAATATAGTACCAACTAAAAGCTTTGTCTTCTGTGAACCATTTAAAAAGAGAAAGGTAGCGGTTTACTTTTGCTAATATTTATCCAGGGAGTACGTCATTTTGATTAACCATTTATCTTTGCAAGAAAGGGATCTTAACGGAAATAAAGAGCTTGGAATTCCCTGTTTTACAGTCTGTCAGTTTTAAGCTGTTAACCATTTGCAGCTTTGCACCCCCCTGCTCTGCTAATGTAAACGTTTGTGCACGTCCTGCATCGCTGCGGGGGAGCGCAGCAGAAACGAAATTGCGGTTTCTGTGTACCTGGCTTTTTAACAATACATCCGAACAGCTCTGCTTTAGTCCTGTGTTGGTGTGTTAATCCTTCACCTTCACCAGCCCCTGAATTCAGTGATTCAGATCACAAATCCAGAAATGAAATGGAGGAGCGGGGACGATGGAACTCCTCGATGACTGAATCGCCAGGTCATCCGCTTGTGGTTGCAAGTCACTGATGACACAAACCAGGCTTGCAGGCATTGAAATCGAAAGACACCAGACGACAGACGTGTGCTAATACATGCTGTGTAATAACAGAAATGAGCAGGAGTAACAGGATCTGGGATTTTTTGTGTAAACTAGGACTCTAGTTATTAGGGTTCTTGTAATACTGAAAGTATAGCAACCGGGTTTCAAATCCCTGTTTAGCCACTCATTTATTATGAGACCTTGGGCAACGAGCCCGGTCTGCCATGAGCCTCGTTGCACTGTTCTGAGTGCTGGGTATGAACAGCACATCGCAGAGACTACTCCTCATTCACGCACATTCTCTTGGACCAGGTTCACATCCAGACATTCGTGGTTCTAGGTGAATTGAGATCGGATTATCTCAGCCCCAGCTCAAAAGAAAAGAATACGTCACTCAGAACTAAACCTCTACTGACAAATTTGTGAAGCAAATCGCATGTCCTAAACCCTAGTCTTCATGTGCTGAGTGTTGTGCTTTGAGATGCACGTTCCCCTGTTCTGTAAGGTCATCGTTGCTTTTGTTTTACCTGTCCAGTAACGGGATGTGTCTGGTACGAAACTAGTAAGAAACCACTTGGGTATGTGTTGAATCGCCTAATTCAACACATTTCATGGTCCAAGCAAAAGCTTGGCAAATACGCTCCACTGAGTCTGTGGTCTAAGGAATGGGTTTGTTTGTCAGACGTCCCACTGGTGCTGCAATTAAAAAGTTACAGCGCTGTTAAAGGATAGTAAACTGAACCACATCTAGGATTTGGCTGCATTTGTTGTGTGTTAAATCTTGGCGTATTTACTGTAATGCAGTTGCATTTTGTGTTGCCTTAACAAACACACAACTACACAGACAGGATCCCCAGAATAATTTAACTGAGTTGAGGCATTGATTTCTCCTACTCCAACCTGGGCATCACAAGCCTTGTAAAGGCTCTGGCATCTCCATCGACGCTGAGGCATAGTTAGTAATTGGGCATTAGAGAAGCATGCATGAAAAATGTCTCTTCACGTCAAAAGGAAGCATTATGAATTAATGTGCTCCACAGGCGTTTCGACGAAGGCTAAATTTAATAGTTTGACCTTCTGCGATGGAATGAAACTCCTACGAAATTGAAGTCTGCTATTTCAGCGACCCGAGCTGTATAATTGCTTTTACATACCCTGTACTTCTATCTCGGGGTTCTGTGATGATTCGGCATAAGAACTTGATGACCTGGAATAAAACATTTTTTATTAAAAGCTATATTCTTCTTTCACAGAAGCTCTCCAGCGACCAGATTTCGAGCCCCAGGGTTTGACCGAAGCGGCTCGTTGGAACTCCAAAGAGAATTTGCTAGCGGGTCCCAGTGAAAATGACCCCAACCTCTTTGTTGCACTGTATGACTTTGTAGCTAGTGGGGATAACACTCTCAGCATAACCAAAGGTAAGAACATGTAACGAAATGAGACCCCTCCAAAGAATTGCCCTGAAGCTGTATTTCCTTATCTGTGTTTGCCAACTCTCTTGTTAAACATCATGGTACACTTTGGAAGAGCCAAGGTGATTTTTATCCCCTAGTACATCTCTGTAAATGAGATCTCCGTGGATCTGTCCAGCAGATCTATTCAAATGTACTATACTGTGCTCCCCACTGGCCGGATTGGCTTATCCCAGGGACGTAACCACCCTTCTGGTTTTGTGCAGGTGAAAAGCTTCGTGTTCTGGGTTACAACCACAATGGGGAGTGGTGCGAGGCACAGACAAAGAACGGGCAGGGCTGGGTTCCCAGCAACTACATCACTCCCGTCAACAGCCTGGAGAAACACTCCTGGTACCACGGGCCCGTCTCCCGCAACGCGGCCGAGTACCTGCTCAGCAGTGGCATCAACGGCAGCTTCCTGGTGCGGGAGAGCGAGAGCAGCCCGGGGCAGAGGTCCATCTCGCTGCGCTACGAGGGCCGGGTTTACCACTACCGCATCAACACCGCCTCCGACAGCAAGGTGAGAGCGCGTCTCCTTCCACGGTGTTGTTGGGACGATCGGGAGGCAGGAGTTTGTGCAATCAGATGTCTGTTAAGTCAGTTCCTGATGAGCGACACGAATTGCTCCCAGTGGTAACCGAATAGACTTGCTCGTTCTCCTGCTGACTTAGTAGATTTCGCTGGAGGCTGATTTTGCTGGCACCTGGGTGTTTTCATTATATTCCTAAAACAAGGTAGTTCTGAAATCCAGGACTGGGGGGTGCAAACTGCATGTCCCCCCTCATCAGATGAAAATGAACAAGCTTATGATGTAACTTGTCATAGCGAGATGGTCTTCACTGGGTTTCAGGGTTTCATTTTTAGTGTTTTGTGGTGCAGGGCAGTCCTGGGGAGCCAACAAATGGATCTGTATGGAGTATAGCAGGAAGGCAGTAAATAGCCCAGAAGCTTCGAGCTAATTTGATTTGACTACACGGCCCACTAATGATGCAGCACAACGGCACTAGAAAGCTGAGAATTTGAACCTGTGGATTCTTCACTGGAGAACTGAGAATGAAGAGCCTCTCTTTGTCATCAGTGAGGGGCACGGTGACTAGACTGAAGAGATGAGAATGTTGTGCTTACAGGTCACGGCCTTTTAAGATGCAGGTTGATTGTGCAGCAGCAGGTAGAGACCAGCTGCAATACTAATCCCAGGTGCAGTTTGAAGTGCAAACCCGTTCAACACACATTGCAGACCGCTGGTCTCCTGCACCCCACCGGACTGGCTAGCCACTCCGCCATTACTCATCCCTGCAATTTAGCACCTGTCATTAGGGGAGGCCATTCTAATTATCTGATCCCATCCCAACGGACAGTGAGACGAGCACCAGGAGAGCGAGGCATTGGAAAAATGTGCAAAGCGGCCATAGCCTGCCGGGAAAGGCATTCCTCTCATAGCACACCTACCTCCCTTCATGTTTAATGTCTGCTGCTGTTACTGCCGCAGAGGAGTCATCACTGATGATAAGGGTTTTGTTTTTTGTTTTTTTTATCAAAACGGTCCGCATTCTTGTCGTATTAAACTGCTGTTGTACTGAAGTGCTGTGTTGCTGTTTTTTTTTTTTAAATAGGTGATTTGTTTTCTAAGGAATGTCTGGTAGCTGAAACGCCACCAGCTGCTTAGAGGGATGAGAAATAGAACACAGAGGGATAGGGATTTAAGGATAGCAGCTAATGCAAAGACTAGGCACCACGGTGGCCTAGTGTTAAAAGTGAAGGATCTTTAGGATGTGTGGTTCACACGTAGCACAGGGAGTAAGAGGCAGTGTGCCCTATTAGATTACATTCTAGCGTTGCCCTGTAAAGTAGTTTTCAGAGTGATTTTAGTTTTTCATCATCTTGTGGCTGAGATTGCCCAGATCTGGGTTCTGTTCGTACTCTTAACTTTCAGGGGGTGGAATTAGATCTTTAGTTCAACCCACAGAGACTCCAGATTCACCCCCTGCTAGTTGTCCGGAAGCGCTGAGAGCAATTTATTTTATTATCTATCTCCTCTGGGACAGTAATGAAATTCCTGCACAGATTATCCTGGGGTAATAAAGTGCAGCAGGGGGCTGTCGTCGTTCTACCAGTGTTTACAGAGCTTCATGCTTCGCCTGGGCTGCATACCTTTCAAATAACAGGTTGTGTCTTCAAATAATTTCAGTGCGTTCCAGAGACTTCACCCTGCTGCAGGACTGCCTTTACCGTATGCTAGCTGTGCCAGTGAGCCCCCGCTGTTTGATGCAGCTTTCCTTCCCCTACTGGTAGATTTACCACTCTTGCAAACCTCCCTTGCACTAGGGCAGAGTTCCTCCAGTGCGGCTCTTTCAATGAGTCCATGGTCTTTTTCAAACCATGTCCTTAATTCTTGAATCGAGCCGTCCAGAGCCTTGTTGCTGCCAGGTGTAATTGTTTAATTGAGCTGACGTTCTCAGGTAATTTGAGCACCAGGCTGGACTGCCGTACCCAGCGTGCAGACTGTAAGTAATGGCACCTCCTCTCCCCTGCAGCTGTACGTGTCTTCAGAGAGCCGCTTCAACGCGCTGGCAGAGCTGGTGCACCACCATTCCACGGTGGCCGACGGGCTGATCACCACCCTGCACTACCCGGCGCCCAAGCGCAACAAGCCCACCGTCTACGGGGTCTCCCCCAACTACGACAAGTGGGAGATGGAGCGCACGGACATCACCATGAAGCACAAGCTGGGGGGCGGGCAGTACGGGGAGGTGTACGAGGGGGTCTGGAAGAAATACAACCTCACCGTGGCCGTCAAGACCCTCAAGGTACTTTCTGTTCAAGCAGCAGAGCACCAGCCTAGACTGGGAGCATTGCTTGTGGGGGGCTTTCGCCTTAATTGGTTGTTTTAATCTGAAGTCCATAGTGAGACCCGTTTTACTATTAACCTTCAGTAAAAGGGGGTGTTTTTCAAAGAAACAGTTGAAGTGTTGGAGCGCCCCCTAGTGTCATGCATTGGGTCTGCTCGCTCTCGGAGATAGGGCATGTTGGGGAGAAGGACCCCTGTTTTGTTCACGTCACGTGGGCTCTAGTTAGACGTGGCACTCTGCAGGCGGTGCAGGATTGGCAGAATGAGTTGTTTGTGTCTCTCTGCAGGAGGACACAATGGAAGTGGAGGAGTTCTTGAAAGAAGCTGCCGTCATGAAGGAGATAAAGCACCCCAATCTGGTGCAGCTGCTGGGTGAGTGATAGCGGCGGAATTTGAAACCATGAAGTGGGTCTAGGAGATTGTAAGGGAGGAAACCAATCCCAGATTAGTGTGTTTTGAGTGTTCAAGGCTATGTGTGCTTGCAGATTTGTTTTTTTGCATGTTGATCGTGTTAGTTTCCAGACAAGCCATTATTTTAAACTGTGGTGCGATAGAAATCAAAGCACCTTAAAGTTAAAAAAGAGACACTCTCTCTCTCTCTCTCTCTCTCTCTCTCTCTCTCTCTGTTGTAAAGGTTTTCACAGTCTCTTTTTTTAATGATTTCTAACATGGCTGTGTTTAAGATCTGCTACCCTTTAAATCAATTCAATAGACCCCGCTGTCTGTAGCCTTCTAGCAATTAAGAACTGTATTGAATTGGACATGCTGTACACAGCCAGGCAGTTTCTCTTTTGTACTGCCGGTGCTCGCTTCAACACGCAGTTAGTTTCTTGCAGAGTTTTTGAATTTCTTTCAAGCTGTTGCTGTCTCGTCCTGCAGGCGTTTGTACACGGGAGCCTCCCTTCTACATTATCACAGAGTTCATGACCCACGGGAACCTGCTAGATTACCTGCGGGAGTGTAACCGCGAGGAGGTCAACGCGGTGGTGCTGCTCCACATGGCCACGCAGATCTCCTCCGCCATGGAGGACCTGGAGAAGAAGAACTTCATTCACAGGTGCGCTCACAGAGACCGTCCGTCCGTCCGTCCGTCCGGGCTGCACCTCGTACTGGACAGCTGGTCTTGTCCAGTTCCAGCATGTTGGATGATTTCATGCTAAAGGAAAATTAAACTGTCTACATCCAGGACTTGATTGTGACCAAGTGGGCATCCTAATCACTGTGCTAAAGAGCTGAGCTCGTCTGCTTTCGTGGTTATGTTCCTAGGAGCTTTAACTTCTCACTGATGGGGAAGGAGAGGGGATGAATCTGTAATCCTGCAAGTTTCAGCTAAATGAAAAACAATATTATGTGTTATTCTCGCCAACAAAGCATGAGAAGATTGTGCAAAGGCTAATATATATATATATATATATATATATATATATATATATAATATATATATATATATATATATATATATATGCCTTGCAAAAGTATTCAGACCCCTGACCAATTCTCTCATTTTACTGAATTACAAATATTTAAGAAAAATAAAAAACTGAAATATCTTGCTTGCATAAGACACTGTGTGCAAAGCTGGTATATACTTACCCCAAAAGACTTAAAGCTGTTATTGCAGCGAAAGGTGGCTCTACTAAATATTAACGTGTGGGGGTTGAATACTTATGCAAGCAAGATATTTCAGTTTTTTTATTTTTCTTAAAAATATTTCCCAACATAAAACCAATGTCACCTTACAATAATTGATTTTGCGTTTCAGTGTTTTAAAATAAAATATCAAACAGAACGAAATTTCAATGACCCATTTATAATTCAGTAATATGAGAGAATTGGTCAGGTGTCTGAATACTTTTGCAAGGCACTGTATATATATATATATATATATATATATATATATATATATATATATATATATATATATATATATATATATATATATGAGAAACATACCAATATTGTTGCTCAAACAGTTTCATTTTTAATGCCTCTTTAAATAATAAACCACTAACGTAGTGGATGACTGACTGGTGTGTTGTAACAGCTGCATCGTATGATTTTTATGCAGAACTCTTCCTGCATTGACCAGTTCACCCCTATAAAAGGGTTTTTAATCTCCTGGTTAAATAAAGGTTATATAAATACAAATCCAATCCCTTCTCCGGCTGCGCCACCCCCAGATGTTGTTGTTGGCGGCTTGCACAACTGACCTAAATTCTTTCCGGTCTTCTTTCAGGGACCTTGCTGCCAGGAACTGCCTCGTAGGGGAAAACCACTTGGTGAAGGTGGCAGACTTCGGGCTGAGCCGGCTTATGACGGGGGACACCTATACAGCACACGCAGGAGCCAAGTTTCCCATCAAGTGGACCGCTCCAGAGAGCCTGGCCTACAACAAGTTCTCCATTAAATCAGACGTGTGGGGTGAGCAATCAGATTTTACAGCGTTCGGACAGTGTTTTTTTTTTTTTTTAAACTGTTGTTGCCCCTGCCAAGACTTTGAATAAACATATCCAGCATAGTAAAAGGTATTGCGCAGTTGGTAAACTTAACAGCTGCAGTTATACACACAGTCACCCAAAGGGGTTAAAAAATAAAAAAAATAAAAAAAATCTGAAGAAAAATACATCCTTCGGATGAGACCGAGGTCCTATTGCAAGTGACTCTGCAGCTGATGCATAGTTCACCCCCTACTCTGTAAAACGCTTTGGATAAAAGGGTCTGCTAATTGACTAATTAATAATACCGACACCAACAAGCAGATGAAAACATGAAGCATATACAAATAAGTTCATTAGGTCTAGCAAAAATGCTGTCCCTCTTGCTTAACTACAAGACCCAGGTACGTTTCTGTTTACAACCCCTGATCATAACCTACCTTTTTTTTTTTTTCGTTATGCAGCTTTTGGAGTCCTGCTTTGGGAGATCGCCACCTACGGCATGTCCCCCTATCCAGGCATCGACCTGTCTCAGGTCTACGAGCTCCTGGAGAAGGATTACCGCATGGACCGGCCAGAGGGCTGCCCAGAGAAGGTCTACGAACTCATGCGGGGATGTGAGTATTCACTTACTGAAGCGCCTGGATATCTTCTCTGCTTTTTCGTCCGTTTTGTGCAAGATTTTAATTGACGTGGGGAAAAATGTTGCGTCCTTTTAAGGTTGGCGGTGGAACCCTGCAGAGCGTCCGTCTTTCGCCGAAATCCACCAGGATTTTGAAACGATGTTTCAGGAATCCAGCATTTCCGACGGTGAGTGAGGTCTTTTTTTATTATTCTGTTCTGGGGAAAATAGGCTCTATAACCTGCCTTCACTAGAGATTTTACACAGAAGGTTTTAAAACCGTTATCCTCTCAAACACAGATGTACAGGTCGGCTTCGAATGCTTTGATGGTGTGGACCATAAATCGCTGTAAACGCATTCCCGCTAGACAGTTACTAATAAAGGATGAGGGCTGCTGGTGTGTGCTGATAGATTGATGGACCGAATGTGTAACAAGTTCTGGTTTCTGCCCTGCAGAGGTGGAGAAGGAGCTGGGAAAGAAGGGTAAAAAAGTGCATGTCAGTTCCCTGCTGCAAGCCCCCGTTCTACCCACCAAAACCAGGACGATGCGCAGGAACATGGACAAGGATGGCGACAGCCCAGGTATGCACAATATACGAATATACGGCTGTAAACCTTCCTGCTCCTCTCATACCTCCAAGAGCTTACAGGGCCTCATTTTTACAGCTGAATTGCAAGCAGCATAGCAAACCCTAATATATGTTTTAAAAGGTCTTTAAATACAGAAAGGATTTGTAGGTTCCTTCATGAAAGAATTTTATGTGTTCAGACCAATTGCAATCAGGGTTGGATCAATTCCCTTTTCAATTCTAATTCCGTCATTAAAATCAATACCCAATTCCATTTCCCATTCTCTTTTTAATCAGTTCCAATTCCATTTACTTCTTTGAAAAATTGAAAAAAAGGGAATTGACCCCAACCCTGATTGCAAGGAGCAGACAACTAGACTGGCGCCAGGATTATATTGGTTACAAGGACAGCTGAACTGTTTCCGTTGATAAAGTAAGTATCTGTTCCTTTTCAGATGCTGCGGAGCCCGAGGTGGCGGTGTCTCCAATGCTCCCCAGGAAGGAGAGGCCTTTCCTGGACAGCAATCTGAACGAGGATGACCGGCTGCTGCCCAGGGACAAGAAGACCAGCCTGTTCAGCGCCCTGATCAAGAAGAAAAAGAAGACTGCTCCGGCGCCCCCCAAGCGCAGCAGCTCCTTCCGCGAGATGGACGGGCACGGGGAGAGGCGAGGGGGGCTGGAGGCCGGGGACGAATTCAACAACGGGACCTTTTTCAACGACACCCTGGCAGGCGTGGACCCCGGCAAGTTCCACAGCGTCGCCGCCGCCGCCGCCAACAACAACGGGGCCGGCATCCCGAACGGGGTGGCGCCCGTGCCGGGACCCGCAGGGCTCTTCTTCACTCCCCGCACTCGGAAGAAATCCAGCACCTTGGTATCCAGCGCGGGGGGCAGAGCCGCCCCCACCCCGAGCGAGGAGGACCCCGTTTCAAACTCCAAGCGATTTCTGCGCTCCTGCTCCGCCTCCGCCATGCCTCCCAGCTCCGACAAAAGCGAGTGGAGGTCCGTCACCCTCCCCCGGGACCTGCAGTCCTCGGCTCGGCACTTCGACTCCGGCACGCTCGGAGGCAGGAACAACAAGCCCGCCCTGCCCCGCAAGAGAGCCACAGAGTATAAAGCGGAGCCCGCCCCCTGCGGAGGCACCCTCACCCCGCCCCCGCGGCTGCCTAAAAAGACAGAGGAGCCGGGGGACGAGGTTTTAAAGGACACAGAATCCAGTCCCGGCTCCAGCCCCCCTAACCTGACGCCCAAACTCATCCGCAGGCACGCCGAGGGAACCAAGACCAGCGCCTTGCAGGCGGAGCTGATGCTCAAACCCAACGCCTTTTCGGGTCTCTGCTTGTCCGAGGACTCCAGGATGAGGAGGGTCAAACAGCCCCCCGATCACCCGGCCCCGAAGGACAAGGGGAAGCTGCAGAAACCGAAACCCGCACCCCCTCCCCCTCCGCCTTCCTCCTCCTCCTCCTCCTCCTCCTCCAAGTCAGGAAAGCTGTCCCGGAGCCCGCCCCAGGACGCGCCCCTTCTTCCTCCAGCGGAGGCCAAAGGCAAAGCTCTGTCTCAGGCCACGGATTCTAACCCAGAATCCGGGAAAGCCCTGCAGCTCCCCGAGAGCGGCAAGAAGCTGATGCTGCCCATCGCTCCCAAGCAAGGCAAGTCTTCGACCGCAGGGGGGTCCGTTTCCAACCAGCAGCAGCAGCAGCAGCAGCAGCAGCCATCACCGGGCTCCGGCAGTGAACAGCCGTCCCCTACAGCCTTCATCCCGCTCATCTGCACCCGTGTCTCCCTGCGGAAAACCCGGCAGCCCCCCGAGAAACTCTCCAGCTCGGCCATCACCCGGGACACAGTCCTGGAGGGGACGGAGCAGCTGCGGGCCGCCATCGGCCGCAACTCAGAGCAGACGGGCAGCCACGGGGCAGTGCTAGAGGCCGGCAAGAACCTGTTTGGCTACTGCGTCGGCTACGTGGACTCCATCCAGCAGATGAGGAACAAGTTTTCCTTCCGGGAGGCCATCAACAAGCTGGAGGTCAGCCTGAGGGAGCTGCAGATCTGCCCTGCCAGCTCGGGTGGCCCTTCCTCGCCACAGGACTTCTCCAAACTGCTCTCATCCGTCAAGGAAATCAGCGACATCGTCCAGAGGTAGCGAAGGAACGATTTTGCTTAAAAAATAAAATAAAATAAAACCTCTTTAAAAAAATATTATAATAGTAGTAGTAGTAATAACAACAAAAAGAAAAGAAAAACGCATCAGAATGCGGTATCTGGTGCAGGAGTGAGGCTCGCGATTTGGACCGACCTGAGCTCTGGAGATGGAAAACAAGGGGAGGTTCTCTGCACAGAAACAGACGCCTGCTTCTTCATTTGTTTCAGTTTGTCTTGTTGTTAATTTTATTACAGAAGGTGTAATATTACTTGCTCAGCCATTTCAATGAATAGCTTGGGCCCGGCTGAGCATCACTTGAAATGTCCTGAGAACTGCACCACAGCTCTGTTCTTGTTATTGTTGCCTTTGTTTTGCCTTGTGTCTGTCTCTCTCAAGTAGCTTTCCTTCTGCGCTGTGGGGTGGAAACAATACCCATTTTCTTGGACAGCGATTTTGAAGAGAGGTAGGTTGAACAGTGCTGCTTCTGGGAGGGTGGAGGGGAAAAGTAACCAGAAGATGGTCTTTAGTTTCTGTGCACATTCCTCCCCAGTGCCTTAAAACGCCTCCTACTGAACCTCATTGATGGACATAGCCATCCACTATACTGAGTGACCTTAAAGCTATCATCTACCATAAGAACACACTACTGTCCCCTGCACATTGGAGAAGAACTGAGGACTGATGCATTTTTGTGAACACTACACTGGGCTGGTCTGTCGGATCAATGCTGGAGTCACTGTGCACTGGGGGTGACTGTTGAGAGGAACTGTATATTTAGTAAACCAATGTCAGAAGTTACTTTTGCAATCAGAGGTTCTCTTCCCAGGACTGTCCCTTTTTTTAACTTTGTAATTGTAATTGTTTTTCAGTATTAATACTCTTTCCATCGCCTCTGCTCTCACTGACGGCCGTAACTTCGGAACACAAACTACCGCAAGCTGCCTTTGTTTTTTTAAAATCATGGTACTGTTTTTTTTAGTTTGTATTTTCTTTCGATGAAACAATGTGCCACTACCTGTTTCGTTTTGTATCACGCCATTACAGTAGACTTTTTTCTTTTTCCTTTGTAAATATCTGTGCTGTCTCTCTTGTTTCTGTAATACCTTTGGTGCTTTTGTGTTCGATAAAATACAAAGCGTTTATGTGACTTGAAATTAATTTAAGTTTGTTACTTTGTTTGGTTGTTGGTTATGCATCCCTGGTGTTCTTTATTTTCAATACCTCCTGTGTTTGTACACTGTATTCGGATTTGTAGTTTGTTTTGCAATTACAGAGTAGATACATACATACATACATACATACATACATACATAATAATGTGCCATACTAGTGTTAGAAAGAGAGAAAAGAAACCCAGCTTCATTTTCTATCGCTTTTATTAAAGTGCTGAAACATGAGTGATGTATAAACACACTAATCTCTTTGCATAACGATGGGAATGTTGCAATCCTGAAGCTGCACTCAGATTTGCCAATAGAACGTGTTGCGAAATAGCTGAGCGGCAGAAAACAGGAGCGCCTCTAAATAGGTCATTTACTAGCAACATGAAACTCAATGGAAGTGTAACACGCTATACTGCAAAACTGCACCGTGGCTGCTTAACGATCCTTGGGTTGGCCTTCTGAATCGATTTGCAAACAGACGTTTCTTTGATCTCGTGTAGTACCAGCTGTGTTTTACAATGCATGTGTTTCTTTCAAAACTGCACATGGGATTACCTACACAGTGAATTGGAAGGGCGGGTTTTCGCATGATTTATGGAATTATTTGGTAACGCTTTTATCGGTAGTCGGAAAGTTAATGAACAAGAACCGTTGTGGTCGGTATACCACACTGCCGGCAACCAGGACGTATTTTATTAAGTAAAAGGGGAACTCGAGTTCTATATGTTAGTCACAATGCCGACACATAACTACCCGCAGAATCGAGCAAAACAAACTACTGCTGTTTTAATGTGTCATTCGTGTTGCAATAGTACTATGCAAGCCAGAAATTTAACAGGGCAGCTTCTCACTGAAACGCTAATGAAATGTTGATCTGGTATCGTAGCTTTTGCAGAACATGGCCAGAAAACTTTAACGAGCAACTACAGCCCGTGGTCTACAGTGGCTACCTGCCAAGTTTCATGTATCAACCGCCCACACGCTGTTCCCAGGCTGGTAGATCCATCGACTAGTCAAATGACCTGCTATGTTTACGGTACAATTTAACAAGCATTATGCATAATAGTAATAATAATAATAATACAGAAATAAAAAGCCAAAGCAAGGTTTTTGACAAAACCTTGGTCAATATGAGTTTCAAACAAACCACATTTAAACAAAAAAAAAAAAAAAGTGTTTTGTTTTTTTTTATTACTGTTTTAGCTCCTAGTGTTATTTGCTGTTGCGGCATGAGAAGCAGTCTGGGTCGTTTCTTCCAGAATCGTATGCGATACCCGTTCAGTTCATCGGATGGACTCCAGGTCGCCGGCTCGTTTTTGGACAGGGTTCAGAATCGACCGGAGTAGCTCGGTGCCTCCTGCATTCTGACGCTTCCCGGTAGCTCCGCTTCTGCCCTCCGCTGCTCATCCTCTCCCCTCCCGAATCGAAAGCGAAATCCGGCACGCTCCTTGCCGTAGCCCTGGAGCTCCTTCGCGACGCTCACCAGCGAATTCAGATCATCCGATTTCTTCCCCCGGACCACGTCTGCTTTCAGCCAGAAGGGGGAGCCCTTGAGCTGTGCGTTCAGGCGCTGCGGGTCTTCCAAAGCCGCTCCATCCTTGAGACTCGTGCGCGCAAGTAAACAGCTGCCCAGCTCGAGGAGCAGCAGGATGGACAGGGGGCACGCACCCTTCATCTGCACAGAGAACAAATCAAAATGAGCCGGTCATGGCTACAACTACATTCGTTTTAGCCATTTAAAATATAGATTTGTAAAAAAAAAAAAAAATTAAGCCATCCCTTGAGATGCAAGAAAAATGTGAATAGAGTTGCATGGCATATTGTGCCACCCAGTGGCCGAAAGTAAAATTGTACATTTTCAGGCTCTTCAATGAAAGGAACACATCTCGTTTACAGCAATTTAACAAAAGAGTACGTGGTCAGGAAACGGGTCTTACAAGTTCACACAAGGTTTGTTTAAACTTTGTTTTTTTAATGTGATAATTAACTCTTTCATGCATGGCGACCTATGGAAGACGCAAATGCATGCCAGCCTCATGAGGATACGATTTACACCCCCCTATAAAGCGATAGGGGGAAAAAAATGTCACGCACGAACCACGACCGTGTATTTAACACGCACTAACCTCGTGTTTGTACCCATTCCATACCTTTTCTAGTTTCAGCGATCCAATTTAGCAAATAGAATTGAGTGCAAACGAGGTTTGCATGTCTGACTTCGAATGGCGTCGTTTTAAACCGTTTTGCTGTTTCTTGTGTAGGAACTTATTTAAACTACATACCGCTGGAACTGTTGCTTCCAACCAAATCTTAAGTAAAAAGGGATGGAAAAGCCTCATTTAAACCACAACACTGAGTTATTGGAAAAATATTTACACCCCCCGCTTGTTTAATATTGTAAAAGTTTTCAAATTTCAAAAAGAAATGCTTAAATTTAGTTTATGTATTATATTTCTCTTTGTCAATGCAGTTATTAAAACGTTTTTTTTCTTTTAATAAAAAAAAAAATCAGTACACTCAAATAACACCCAACACGTTCAGAAAACCTAATCTATTAAACTTATACATGCCTGCAGCATTTAAAATGCAATTTAAAAAAGCTGCTGCTGATAGAAATGTTCCAGTGGTTAGTATAATTGATACTTACGTTGCGCAAGTTCTTGGGTGTTGGAGAATGATCGATAGGTAATCGGCTCGGGCAGCTCTTTGGCAGAGTTGTCCGTACTGTTTGTTTCGTGGTGCATGGTCTCTGCAGCGTGAAGTTTATATAAGCCGAGGTTAATCAAAGCGGTGACTAAACGCCCGTGATGATCGAGGGCTCTGCGTGTGTCAGACGGACTGCTTGGCTATAATAGGCATTCCATTCCCTGCGATCCCTTTTAAACAAACGACGAGAGTAACGAATGATGAGAATTAAGCACTTCAAAATGCCAGAAGCGTTCAACCAAGTGACAGCAAAGCCGCCGTGACGCCAGAGCAATTACTGTGCGATTACAATGCAGGCCCGTCTGTCGGTATCCTGGGTTCCTAGAAGAGTGAATGGAGCCATCATTTGCCAATAAAGCCAGTTCTTTTCATCCCAGCTCAGGTGATTAGTCTGCATTGCCAGTCTAGTCCGTGCATGACCTGGGGAAGGCTGTTGTCTGCCTTGCATTTTTTATAATGTATTGTTTATAAGAAGAGAGATGTTCGGACAGGTACATATGAACACAACTTTAAAAATGATACACTCCTTACTGAAGACATGATTGGTTAGCTGTCTGTTTTGCAACTGCTCCAGCAAATCTCATCCATCTTTTAATATCATTACAATATAATTCCCCCATCCCCTGTAAAGATATACTGTAGGTCAGGGTCTGGCGAGCCCCTCTCTCCACCCCTGGTCCTGGAGAGACCCTCGCCAGCAGGGTTTATAGGTGTCTTTACTTCCTCAGTGGCTAAAGATCTGGAACTCCTGTTTAACCTTGACTGATTGAGCCAATAATTGGTTCAATGAAGTAACTGAGAGATTGGTTGAAAAGAAAACCAGCAGCCTCTGCAGGATGAGGCTTCAAGAGCCCTGCTCTAGGTGCTGTAATCGAAAGTGGATTGGGATTTGATTACTTTTATTTTTCTTTATCATTATCAGACTGAATACATCATACCGCAGAATAGCTTCCTACACGCTGTTTAACAATTGCAATTGGGACACTTTTCAAATGAGAGTGCACTGAACTCCAGCCATGAAAACGTTCTCTCTCATCTTTAATACACTTTACATTCTATATTGTGAGCACTGTTTGTTCATGTTTTAAATATCCGATTCCTCCAGTAACAGACACGGTAGCTTTTGCACAAGGTTTTCACACTGTCTCGCGCTCCAAAATTATCCTGCCCTCCTCCTTCTCCCCCTCCCCCCGGCTAGACGTCCGTGCAGCCGAAGATCAGATAGTCTTCAGAGAACGTCTGCATAATCTTTAGGAAGTTGCTGCAAGCCTGGCTGTCGCAGTCTTCCTCGGATGGCCAAAACTCGATCCAGGACAGAGGGTCCAAGGGGTAGGTGTACCTGTGAGAGGACAGAGGAAAGCCCGTCACACTTTCACTGTCTCCGTTCCTCTTCCACTGTCTTGTCTACACCAGTGCTTCTCAAATCCAGCACTGTTTTAAACCTCTCTGGACTGGAATGAGGTCATTTTATTTAACTATATAAAATGTGTATGCAACTACAAGCCTATTTCTTTATTTTAACTCGGTTCGACTAGCCCTATTGAATAATACTATTGTACAGGGCTGGTTGATTAACTTGATAGTTTTTTTTTTACTTCAGTTCATCCTCATTAGAACTGGTATGTAACGGAAACAGATCCACTAGATCTCTGAAGTGACACTTACTTGAATTGCATATTTTCCACAGAAAGCATTCCTTCTTTTCCCATGATCAGGTAGTGCTTGCCCTCTTGTAAGTTCACGTCGCTGCACGTTGCCTTTTTAATGAAGGTGACGACCGTTTCTTTTCGTACCCTGTCCAAGCCTGTTTGGAAAAGGAGAAGGGTGTCAGTTCTCGGTTCAGACTCGTTTGAACCTTTTTTCAAACGGCCTTCGAATCTCTCGTACCCTTTTTAAATATGTCTTCCATTTCGGCTTTGTAACTAATAAAATGACCTTCTTCGCTGGAGGACAGAATCTTCACCTTGTACGCTGAAACAAAGACAAGAACAAAAATACAATTAAACATCATGACAGGCGCCTTTCATTGAAATATTAACTGGTTAAAAAAAACAACTGTTCTAGATACTGAATATTAAAGCATAAGAAACAGCAAGGCTTCAGCAGTAATACCAGACCAAGGCAGACAACGTACACCAAATACGCCATCAGGAATAATACTGACAGGATTATTAAATGCCCAAAACACATAGCTAATGGATTTCTGTCATCCCTTGCAGAAAACTTATCCAGGGTTAGTACTCTTGATATTAATAACAATAATTCAAATGCGATGAAAGAGTGTGATTTCACAGCTCCGGCAGAGGGCTGACCGTACCGTACTCGATGTCGGCTTTGCAGGCCACTTCTCGTCTGTCGTCCGCTGTGGAGGTCAGGCTCAGGTGAGGCTGCGTGTGACCGCATTGCACTGGGGAACGGGGGAGAAAGGGGGGGGGGTCAACCAGACAGAACGACACACACTGAGGGCAGCAAGGCGTGTTATCACAAGTACACGCAGCAGCACGGGGAGGTTTGCCACATGGGGGTACAGCGGCGCCACCAGAGCACCCCGCAAACGCGACAGCCCTGTGTAACGAAGATGCATTGGTGGTGGTGGCACCCCCTTCAAGCTTCGACTTGCAATGGAAACTTCGGATCCTTAACAAACAGCTCATCTAAGAGCAGCCATGTAAATGAATACAATCGACAATGAAGAGTAGAGCTTAAACTAACGCGAGTAAAAGCGTGTTTGCCGATAGCGGTTATGGAGAGCGCTGACCCCTGCAGGTGAGCTGAGGTAATGTGATGCAATCACACTCGCACTGCCTGTTCCGCACCAGCAGCAGCACTAACTGCCTCACTCACCCTCCATGCACTGGCACTCTTTCCCCTGGCACAGCTTCACCAGCTTCTCCTCTTCTATCTTGTACAGCTTGGAGCACTGGCGATCTGGCAGCCCAAGAGAACAGAGACAGCAGGGTTTTACTGCACAGGGAACAGCTGATCTGGGCTGAGGCATGCCAAGCTCAATATTATTGTATTGTACAGATACCATGTCGCTGGGTGCAAAACGGAATTAATGTCGCTCGCAAAAGTAAAGCGTTCTCTATTCTGTTTCTTTTCCCATTATAAAGAGGTTGGACAATAAAACGTGGTACTGTAGGTGTTTTGAATGTGCACACCCTCAGACGACTTAATCTGTGATCCTTAAAGATCCTAAAACCAGCGGAGAAGCTCTGCCTTAAGGGTTCATAAGCAACTTCAACTGCACGCTGATTAGGAAGGGAGTGAAGGCTTACCTGGTGCATGGTACTCAAAGACCTTGAAAAGGGCGGGGCTTGCCATGCCAGTCGTGAAGAGTTCCTGAACCCGGAACCCCACGCACAGGTATTGATCGGCTGGGATCTGGAGGAAACGGGAGAAACAGTGACACCCAGTGGCGGAGGCTGGAAGAGCTCTTTAGCAAAGTGAAAAAAGGATCTGTCTTCAAAGATCCAGAGACCCCAGTTTAAATGTTTTTTTTTTTTTTACATTAATGACTCAAATCGCTTTAATTATTATTCACGACCCTGTCATTGATCCTTATCTAATTATCAGTAGGGCTAAGTAGGTTGTTTGCACTGCAGGCAGTAGCTGGTAGGGTGGCTGTCTAGTTCTGGTTACTGATGAAGTGGAGCGTGCAGAAGGCACGGAAGAATACAGCAAACCTGCACCCAGGAATCCTCTCAGGAACACGAGCGAGCGACACTGCAGCAAATCAGACTCGGTACCTTCTTTAACCAGCTTGCCATGCCTGCCAGCCTCTCGAAATCAGACCAGCAGAAAACACATACTCACGTATTCCAACTGAATGACAACGCGCCCGTCTTCAATGGCGTAGTCAGCAATCAGCTGATCCACGCCGCTCGCCAGCTGCAAAACAAAGAGAGCTCCCTGAGATCCCCAGTACTACAGGCATGTGTATTACACTCTGTGTCAAAAGGAGCCACTGCAACAGACAGCGCTGAAAGCAGGTCTAGTCGTTGTATCTTTTTCAAAGAACGGCCTGCATGCACGAATCCAATGTCTTAATTGTCATCATTGTTTTTTCCTTACTGTGGCTAGGTCTTCTTGCACCGGCTCCATACCAGTCAGGAGGTAGATTTCCATGACGCTGAGGTCGGATTCAGAGAGGGCCTCATTCTTGCCAGGCACGTATCTGGGATGGACACAATGCTTTAAAAGACAGCGACCCCAGCACGGCTGGTTCCTCTGTAAGCCCATGTGAGTTTTTTGTTGCACAAGAAACTTATCCTCCTCATGCAATTGTCTTTCTTTAAGCTTTCTTGGGCTTTACAAAAGCATCTTGTGTGCTTGTGCACAGATGCCTATATCTAATTATATTATATTCTAGGAGCATGTGCTGTACAGTGTGCTCCAATAATATGTGTAATTGCATGACATGTATTTCTTGCAGTGGTCCAGCAATCCATGACTGTACGACTAGGTTTAGAAAAAGAAACTACATGCATCTATCTCTGTGCACCCGTCCTTCTAAAACGACCAAGCATGCACTGTAGATGAAAGCATGCAGAGACGTGAGATAGCGCTGCTTTGTGACAGACAGAGAACTCACTTTGCACACGCTTCGATCCGACGTGTGGGCCCCGTTCTCAGGGCACGGTCATCCTGTAAAACCTGAATCTTGAGATCGAAGACACAGGAGCCGTCGGGGTCGCTGGTTTTGTAATAGACCGTCCTGAGCTACAGGAGGGAAAGGGTGGCATGAGAAGCAAGAAGGATCTCGATTTGCTTTTAATAGGAACGCTTTGAAGGGTCTGCTTGACCCGCAGCGTTGTGACAGCAAACAAAAAGATCCATCACTAAGGGGACCAGTTACAGTGTTGCGAACACTGTTTTGAAATCTAATCTAATTTTTTTTTTGAGAAATGAGATATACATAATACATCAAAATGTAACAAAGTTGAAGTGTAATTTTAAAAGCCTTTATGAGCTCAAAAATAATAAATCAAATAATAATTTCGACAGCATGGCGCAGTACCTGGCCACCAGGTGGTGCTGTCTGCTATGCCAAAATCCCATTTGAAGTACAGATCATAATGTTCAGCTTTACATGAGACTCGCAGTTCATGCACGTAGGAACCCCAAAGCGGACTGTCATTTTGCACAAGAGAGAGAGGAGCTGACTGCACTTACATTGACTACAGAAACCCCTTGGCTGCTGCCAGTGCTCACAGTGACATCATCTGCCATGGTGACCTGGAAAGACAAGAAGCCAGGTCTCAGGTGACAACTTGCTACAGGCAGCACTTGTGGGCTAACGCAGCATACACTCCATTTACACACCTCAACTGGTTTCGCCAGTGGCTTGGCTTGGGTGAGCTCGAATCGTTGCAGGTCCCCCTGTCTCCTGTAGGCAGCGTTGATGACCATGTCTAGACTGGAGCGCTTAGCCAGCAAGGTGTACTCTGTCAGGGCCTCCAGAGCGATGACTGTGTCCTGGGGAGACCCAGAAGGGAGAAGAGCAGAGAGTACAGAGATTGGGGTGCTGTCAGTTAGTGTGAAGACTGCCGGCCTCCAGTGCGGAAGGCTGTTGGGTTTGAGTAGCTCAGCGGTTAGAATTGCAGTGGGTTTAGCGGAGAGCAGCTTGGTGGACAATCAATCGGTCATTTCATTTTTTATATAGCGCCTTTCACGGCGAGCCATCTCCAAGCGCTTCACAATCAAATAAGTCAAAGCAGCCTCTGAGAAGAAAAGCTCACACCTGCGTGGAGTAGAAGCCGCCCCCGTATCGCTGCTCGTCGGACAGCCAGGACACGATGGGGTTGCAGTAGGACACACTCCCATACTGTAGGCTGGTCAGCAGGGCGTAGGACGTGGTCTCCACCATGCGAGCCGTGGCCTTGTTGGGCAGGAAGGAGTCCAGCGAGTCATCCATCTCCTTCCACATCCGCAGCACAGGGGGTTCGCCTGGGCAACACAGCACAGGCAGGTCCGATTTCAGGCAAACCCAGTCGAACCCCTCGGACCATCCCTTCTGCTCAACACAGCCCTGGCGTCGTTCCCCGTTAACGGTTAAAAGCACCGACGCCCCACCCTTGCAAAAGCCTGATGGTATAACTGCCTTTGTGTTTTACATCCTCGTCGCTGCTTAAAGAAAACTGCACCCAAGCAAACCCTTTTTGTATAATCCTTGCTACCCCCCCCAGGCCGGGTAACCCGCGGTCCTGGTGGCGGAGCTGCTGGAGATGCAGTGGGAGTGGAAGCAGTGTTGGCTCAGCCTCACTCCCTCCTTACCTTTGACTTGGGCGTCTTTCTTCAGCTGTTCGAAGACGGAGTGGGCAGTCCTGTCCCCTTTTTCCCGCAGGACCAGTGCGTACGCAGTGATGGCCCGCGTGTAAACAGTCTTCACCTTCTTCACGTTGCTGTGCAGATAGTCTGTAGCCTTATAGACGGCATCTCGAAACTCCTGACAACGAGCGAGACAAGCCAGTCAAGCCTCCAGCCCTGCCAGTGCGGTGAAGCAGGCCCTCCGTGGCTCACAGTGAAGAGGTAGCCGAGACTGTGTTACAATAATAACTGCACTGAGCTTGACGATCTTTTAATGTAATCCTAAGGGATCCCGGTTTAACATCTTTCTTCACTATGAGCTCACTCCTGAACTTTTACACAGCGCTGATGCTAGTTATTGCAAACTGATGGGATGCACTGTGGCACCCCCTGGTGGAAGACGGTGAACTGTACCGTTGTGAAGCGCATCAAGAGGCAGCTACCAAATATAATGACTTGAACGAAACACCCCACCCCACCCCCTCAGTGATAACAAATCCTTTTCTACAAACCCTGCCCAAATCAACACTGTTTTCATCGTGGAACACTGGCGTGCTAGCAGTTCCCTCCCTTACCTGCAGGGGGCATGCTTTCATAGCTCTTTGAATTCCAATAGCAGTGAAGGCAGTCAGGTATATGGTTTGTTCGTCTGAGTTTGGTCCAGCGCCCTGCCATGAAATTTAAAAAAAAAAAAAAAAAAAGTTTATTTTTTTTTACTCTGTTAATCCTGTGTTTTAAATAACAATGCATTCTAGAACACCGTAATTGCATTGTTTTTTATAAAGTATAGAATGTGTGTTTGCACTAAATATAAGCACATTTACATTGTGCATCAATTGAAGGTCATGCGTTATTTGTTGCCTCGGTTACCTTTATTTTGACAGGCTTGTATGTGGACAGCTCCCTGAAGGACCCGTCTTGGTTCTGACATTTGCCTGTGAGCCAGAAGATGGTGTTACACACCGACATGTGATCCACCTGCAGGTACTGGCTCACTTGACCCAGAATCTTCACAATGAAAGCCGTCAGCCTGGAACAGAAAGACTTCCCCTTTAAGATCCGTCTCACCGGATGGTGCTGTGGGTGTGTGCCAAGTTAAAATCCACATGCATCCACCTGCGGGCTTTGCTAAAAAAAAAAATCCCCACTTCTTACTACAACGCCCCGCTGAGGTTTACATTTTGGTGAGTTTAATACAAACCCTACACTATCATAAATCTAATGCAGGGCATTTCAATGTTTTGTTTTCGTCCCCCGTTTTGGTTGCTACAGCAACGTGCAATGCAATAGTATGTATTCCTTTATTAAACAGCTCACCATGTGCTGGGCTCCCCGTCCTGCCACATGCTGTAAGAATAGTCTCCCTTATTCTGGAATGACAGAATGCTGGCGATGCCTGCAAAGAATCCAGGGAAGAGGAGTTCAGTGATCCTGCCTAGCAGAGGTCTAGCATGCTTTCACACACTAGATATAGTCAGTTAACAAGCTGCTGCACACATAGGGATGTGCTCTTCTACACATAAAAACCTGATCAGGTTTATCGCTGTAGGCAGTTAAGAATAATCAAGACAATAGGAGAGAGAGATAGAGGGAGATGTATCGTTGCGTGATGCGCTGCAGTCTCTGCCCGGAAGGGGAGGTTAGACGCTCTGTAATGCAGACGGCGAGCCCGGCTCAATTGCGTGGTGGCTGGGAGGCTCTCTGGCTGCGTGCGCGGTGCCCCACACCCTGATACAGAGACAGACGAGGGAGTCGGGCCGGCCCACCTTGCTTCAGCTTCCTGCGGAGCTCCAGTCTGTTGGTGAAGGAGTCCGGACCCAGCATGTCCCACTTCTCGCTCTTCTCCAGGAAGTGGAAGACGTAGTAGATGGGGGCGATGCCCATGAGCTCCGCCTCCCCGGAGCCGCGCGGCAGGCTGGTGAGCTGCTGCAGGCCGCTGGGTTTCAGCACGGTCGAGATCACCTCCCCCAGCAGCTCCCCTGGAGGGGGAGGACACAGGGATTTCAGAAACCAATGCATCTGCAGGGCGATTCTGAAACTCACTCTCCGCCTTCACCATGCCTAGATAACTCTATCGAACCGATCAAACTGCTTAAACATGGGAGCATGACAGCCCCTGCTCTAGTGCACCCCGCTGCGTCAGGAATAAACTGTTTCAAACACGGCTCCCTTAAAGTCTTTAATGTACCGTAAACCAGCGTTATGCTGTGCAGTAGAGACATTACCGTTCACGCTGAGCGTGCGCTCCACCTTGGACCTGGGCACCTGGCCCGTAGGGCTCCTGTTCCTGAACTCCACCCTCCTCTTCAGGGGCCCTGAAACACAAAGCGAGGGGGTCGGATACAGAGAGAGCACACAGCGGCCACGCTGTCACACGCTGTGCCTCCCTGATTTATATCCACGCTGCATGGGACTGAGTGTTAACGGGGAGCTGGTATCAATGGGGTAAACTTTGGTTTTCAAAACCGTGGGGCAGTTTCTGTAGCTGGGGCATATCGTGATGAAATAAAAATAAATAAATAAACGTTCATTTCATTTATTCAAATAGAAAATATTTTTTTATCGTATTGAGACCACAGTCATCAGAAACGGAATCACGATGGAGATATTTCACAATGAAAAGAAAGAAAATACTTCTAGAAACAGTTCAATACTACCAGGCTCTGCTTTCTCCTCTCTGAGAGGGATCATCCATAATTACTCAGCGCCTCACCGTAGATACCCTGGGGGTCCAGCGTTCCAGCGTCAGAGATTTCAGTTTTGATGCCTTCAGGCTGCAAGTGAAAAGTTAACAGGGAAACTGCCTTCAGTTGTATGAAGCAAAATCACAGCCTGATCCTAACAGAGGAATTGCATCCACATTAAACAATGAGAGACTGTCTTAATGGGCAGCTGGTTAAGTCTGTATACACTGTACAGGTACAGTACATAAGCCAGGCATCCTAATTGCTAACACTGAATATCCCTGCCCGTACATCTCTGTGCGTCGGCTTGTCTTACCACAACGTTGAGCGTTTTCACCAGGATCTCGGAGCCCAGCTGGGAGCGCAGTGCGAATCTCAGGTGGTGCAGCCCTGTCTCCAGGGGCAGGATGGTGTGGGTGAAGGCTCTCACTGAAGAGCCTTGGATGACGCTGTACTCACAGGGGGTGATCTGGGTGGTCCCAGCCTCCGTCTTGGAGCCTTGGAAGAGGCAGATCCCCTCCTCGACCATCAGAGTCACGCAGTACTGCCGGGAGAACACCAGTTCAAGATACACTCGGGCCGACGCTCAGCCAGCTGCTCCTCCTTGTGACTGGCCAGCCGCTAGGACCACTTCCTCTACCCACGGTCTGAACCCGAGCCCCATTGGTGGCAACTGACCCCAGGAATCACAAGCAGGGAAAAATGTCTCCGCAAGCTTCCTATGCATATCAATTCAACACGCATTCAAAGCACACAAATTCAAATGCACAATCGAGACCCACACAGCGAACAGTTCTGAATTGCAGACGAGATGTATACGGAACCATATCCTGTTCTACTGTAGCAATCGCAAAGGTCTCTCTGGAACTAGCGCTAGTGAGATGGTTTGAGAAGTGTTGCAAAAAAGCAGGTAAAAGAGTTTGAACAGGGTAAAGAAACAGCACACCTTCCCAGCCCAGCCCAGCCCAGCCCAGCGTACTAAAGTCCTGGCTCACCTTGGCGCTGTGATCCCTGTAGTTGTAGACAGAGCCCCGCAGCACCACCTGCTCGCCGCGCACCACGGAGTACGGCACGGGCACGTTGATGCTGGTCTGTTTGAAGACCCGCACCTTCAGAGGGTCAGCTTGGCAGATACCTGGGCAGGGGAGAGAGACAGAGAACAGAGAGGCTCGGGGTGGAGTTTTGCAGGACAGTATATTCTAGACACTATCCCAGATCAGCCCTCTATAAAAGCCTATCAAACGCTTCCTGGCCCATCACAACAGAAACTGACTTGCAACAGGGAGTGCAGCTTTTACATCTTCCAGAATACAGGGCAGGTGAGGTGTGCGGTTCTGCATCGGAGAGCCCCTGCCTGAGTGCTAGAGATGGCTGAGAAGTCCACCCCCTGTATGTCTGTCTGCAGGTCTGCTGGGTTAATCTATCAGTTTCAGAGGCACAAATGGTCATACTGTGCAATTATAAATTACGACACAGCTTAGTTTTTACCGTTGTTTGAAACTGCAACAGCCTTCATTTCCCAGGTTGTCAAAGAGTCAGGCAAGGCTGTAGAGAGCGTCTTCATTCCTGAGCTGGAATTGTCAGGAGGTTAGAGAAGAAGTATGAGGAGGCAGACACAAGGCTGTAGACTCGGTTTGTACAGCTTAACATTATTCAGCAGGCTTCATTCGACTTTACGAAGCACAATTAGTGAATTCTATAGGGCGATGCAAAGCTTTTGGCCCTAGCTGTACTACTGCTGCTATTAATAATAATAATAATAATAATAACTTGATTATCACCTGATTTGATGGACCTCCCAGAGCCAGGTTTCAGGAAAGTAACTTCGGACCTGTGCGCCATCCAGCCCAAACATAGCGACCAGCTCTGAATTCAGAAACACAACCCAGAAGGGAAGCTGGTGACAATCCCTCCTTGTTACCCCCAGTACTATCTGGTACAGTTTATCACTGCCAGCTCCCTGGGCTTACAGAGAAACAGGCTCTTTTAAGAATTTCTTTTTCTATATACCCAGGATCTTCTCTTCTAGTCGAGGGAAAAAAAAATCGAATGAATTGATTCATTTTATTTTAGTATTTCTGAATTTAGCACCGTTGATTGATTCAAGCGCTATTGATGATTCGGAAGACAAAATGAATAAATTAAGAGTTACAGCATGACCAGAAATGCTGGGTTTTTTTCCTGCTTCGTTAACGCTACCAGAACACGTAAGATCTTCTTTAGGTTCTGGTTACTTTTTACCGTGAATAAGATAAAGAGGGGGGGGGCCTTACCCATTCGCGCCAGGACGTACACTTTGTGTGACTCTTCCCGCAGCTTGTTGGCTAACTCGCAGCACTCTTTAAAGGCGTTCTTGCACTGCATCACTGTCTTAATTCTCATAGCCCGGCTGTGGCAGGACTCCCCGATGGGATAACTGCGGGCTCCGTCCATGCAACAGCGCTGCACTCGGGGGTCCTTGTAGGAGGAGACTGGGCAGAGAAAGAGGTGTCACAGGGATGGGAATAACACTCCTATTTCACAGCAGTTCCACCCATTCCAGGTTTTACTGTGAGCTTGATTAGCCACAGTGTGTAGGTAACAAGCTGAGGCGTGTCTTATTAAACTCGTAGTAAAACACGGAATGGATCAAACAGCTATGCAATGGGAGTCTTGTTTCCATCCCTCTGTCAGTTTGCACATGCAATGCAATATGGATTTGAAAATAACAGAAGTAGTGCATTTGTTTTTAAAATTTTGCAGGTTTCCCATGCTTTCCCAATGGTTGGTAAATTTACCAAAGTTGGCATAGCTTGTCATACCTCTCTGTACTTTACAGTAGTTGCCTACAGTATGCCTTAACATGCTTTCAGTATGCTTTGTTAAACTTTACTCTAGCTTTTCTTAGTGCAGCGTTTCTCTTTCTCCCTGGCTATGGAGTGTTCTTTATTAACAGGTTGTCTTCAATAGTGTTACACTACTTCGGGTTCTGGTTTCTATTCTCTTGCCTTTCCTCTGGATTTCTGTTTTCAGATCCACGGATCGCTCTGTCCTGGTGTTGTTTGCGTTCGTGTGGCCTGCAGGGAAACAGACTTGCGTAATGTTAAAGAACAAAACTGCTATTGCTTTATTTGTCAGAGCCCTCGAAACTAGCATTCCCAGAGCATTTGTTCAGTTCAGCTGCTGTCTCTTGCCCCTAAACACAGTTGTGGAGATGGTTCTTTCCTTCATGGCTGTTTTTGTTTTGTTTTTAAATGGCTTGTTCTACTGCCTTCACTAACTCCTCGATTGCATTGCTCTAAACTCTGTGGGCTGATTTCTCATCACTTGCCTGTCTTGGTTTCTTTGTTGCGATTCACTGATCGCTTCGGCCTGTTGATGTCCGTGCAGAATTCCCCTGCAATGAAAACAGTGTTGCCTTACATACGTTCACTTTAACAAATACTGCTGCTTTTATTAAAAAAAAAAGAGCCTGTTTGAAAGGTTACAGTCATTTTACCATGGTTCAGCAGGTTGGCCATGTTTTTGAATAGCCTCTCTGTGTTTACCTATGCTTTACCATGCTTTAATTCTGTTTTATTACACTTTTACGGTGGTATAAGGAACAGGGCGACACCCTTTCACCTGCGATCGGCCTGGTTGAGTACCTTTGGGGTCCTGGGCCTTGGCGTTGGCGTTGGTCATGAAGGTGAGGCCGGCGAGGCGGAACACGTCCTCGTTGTTAAACCCCCCGCCTCCACCACAGCCCTGGTCACTTTGCTCCAGAACACGCATCACCTGAGATCAACGCACACACACACACACACACACACACCGATCAACGGGAGAGAACTGGAACACCTGGGGCTGTCGCACTAACGACTAGATCAGGGGGGGCAAGTCCTGGTCCTGAAGAGCCCTGAAGGGGCTTCTGGTCTTCCTTCCACCCGACTTCTCAATTACTTAATTGAACCAATTATTTTCTTAATTGGGTCAACACTAACTTTTTTTTTCAGGTCTTTAGTCATTGATCCAAAGATACCAGGACCAGGTTTGTGGCTCTCCAGGACCAGGTTTGTGGCTCTCCAGGACCAGGTTTGTGGCTCTCCAGGACCAGGTTTTGCCACCCCTGTACTACAGTATACAATGTAAGCTGAATACAATCCTAGCTCTGGTCCAGATACATTAGCTTCTAGACAAGATCAGCAAAAAAAAAAATCTCTGAGCTATTAGCCTGCACCCTTATTTTACCACAAACTGGCTACAAGTACAATACAGCTCCTAATACCCCTGCTCTGATTCCAGTTCTGCGCTATAAACCACTGTATTACAATGAGGGACAGGTGCTGAGTAATCATTTGAAATGACTCGTATGTGCAGGCTGTCATCCCGTTGCTGGGCTGCTGCAGGACGTGACGCAGAGCCCTGGAAGCCCTCGCTCCTGGTCTGGGACTCGCCTTGGCCATGGAGTCCTTGCTTTTGCTGCGGATCCCGTGGAGGGCACTGTCAGCGGCGGACAGCGCCACGTAGGAGTTCTGCTCTGCCTGGACCTTCAAGCTCATCCGACTCCCTGGCTGGTACTCCAATTCTGTACTTGACAGTTTCACCTGGAAAACATCGGCGATCGCGTTTCAGACAGCGGCTGTAGTGCTATAGTGCATTCCTAACTTTAAAAACTACCATTCCTTTTAGTAGATATTAAAAGATTTGCAATGCTGAGGCTGTTTTATTTTATAGTGCCAAAATATTTTACCCCGATTTCCCAATTTAAAATGTCTATTTTTTTTTCCCCCTTCACCACAGCAATTCCCCACACAGCTCAGGAGAACTGAAGGCTCAGCAGGCGTCCTGCGATCCCACAACCAAGGCTATTGGAGCTTTACACTGGTAATCTGACATTTCAATGTGTCTTCTGTAAAGAGAGTTGGCGAAATACATTGTAGTTGTAGAACCACACCTGCTGGTTGTTGACACACTTCTCCACGACGTCCAGCCAGACGGAGTCAGCGACCAGGTCCGCCATGCCCTCCCCAGTGATGATGTAATACACCAGGAGGCGGGCCGAGGGCACCATGTCACCGGTCACCCTGAAGTTCAGGTTCTGAGAGTTGGAATCTCCGATGCGACTTATAGAGTCAAACTTCACTATCTTGCCCTTGGAGATCACCTGGAAACAAAGAAATGGGTCCCGTCAGGAATACCTGAGGCCCCACACCTGTGAGAGCCCCCCACCCACCCCCAGGTTTAGATTGCAGGACTCCCCTAATTGAGGGGTTAGTATTACAAAGTATTACATAGTAAATGGAACCCAGTTTATTATTATTATTACTTATCTGTTACTTTGTAATTTTTTTTAAAAATGCACACTTCTTGCTGTTTTAAACGACATGTAAAGCGCTTGGAGACACTGTGGTATAAAAGGTGCTACATAAATGAAATGCATTGAAACTGAAACCTGCACCCGCCTGCTGGCTTGTATGACTTACCCTGCACACCCCTCAGTCCTTCACCAGGCTTTGTTAAACCTGCTAAACATCCCGAGTGCAGGAACAGTAATGAACGACAAGCATGGTCGTATGCTGCAAAAATATACCCATTGAAGAAGGGCGTACAATATCACTATGAAAATGGCCGATATCGTGTAATGGGCAGTGTTGCATGATACGCTGCGGGACGGATTCTGTCCTGTCCCGTCCTGAGACGAGTTGAGGTTAAAAGCTCTGAAACCCACGAATGCAGTGGAGCCCGGCTCTTTTTGCATTGAGGTTGAGATGCTCGTTTGCAGTGCGCCAGGTCGCCGGTCCGAGCCCAGCCCCTGCCCCGTTAGCACAAGAGCAGCTGCAATGTTATGTCACGGCAATACCACATGGCAGCGATGCATCAGGACCACTTTGCAATAGCGGCTACAAAGCCAGCCGTAGTGTTGAAACTGCTGCTAACGGCTATCTGTTCTGCAGAGGTTTTCATCTTGATAACTACTGTATAAAACTTTGTAAAAAAAAAAAAAAAACACTCAGTTAGAAACACTGCAAGCGACTGCACAAGTTTGTTATTGCATTCATTTAGGTTAGTGTTTGTGAAATGCTAATGCAATGTGTACTCCTACCTGGTAGCTGTAGAATTTGACTTTGTTCTTGTAGGGGCTGGGGAAGTAGATGTTGATGCTGACGTACTCTCCAACGTGCAGCTGTTTGTGCTGGGAGGCCCAGTCGAGGTAGAGGTAGCTGCTGCTGAGTGATTTGTACGCCACGGCCTCATACGTACGCACAGCCCGGTTCTCTTCAGGGAGGCTGCTGTCTTCGGTCTCCAGCTGAGTTAGAAATCACGTGAGCCCCTGTTAGAACCCTCTTACTGGGCTCCCCGTCGCACCCCGAAATCCACACCCCAACTGCAAACGTTTTTTAAACATCAAGCAATTTCTACTGTATAAATAAGACCAATGAATGTTACATACATCTGAATTCAATCGTGACTTTTTTAAAGGGGCGCTCTCTTTTTTTTTTTTAATAATCCGGCAGATCTTAAAACAGAAACCCGTATGTAAAGAAAGGACTCTATTTTTCTGACTGAGGATATCCCTCGAAGCATATCTTTGGAAATGTAGGATATATTATTGAGGAGTATGTCGCAGCCTTGACATGCATCTAAGGAACCTTGTAACACTAAGCCACTTTGCGGAGTGGAAGTTGGTTTCAGGAGACTAGGTTTCAGGTCACTGCACGGCACACCAGGGGAGACTTGTGGCTCCATTTCAGCCAAGCTCGATACAGCAAAGTTGCCTCAAACCCGATCTCTCCCGGTCTCCTGGAACCAGGTTTCAAGCCACTATGCATGCAAATTGAGCTTCCCAGGGTTTGGCAGTTGTGGTGCTCCTGACCGTGAACTCGATCTTGGTGGCGGCGGAGGGGATGTTGATGACGAAGAGCGCGGTGCCGTCCTGCACGCTGGTGAAGCGGAGTCCCTCCGTGGAGCCGTCCCAGATGATCTGCGTTTCCTCGTGCCCTTCGCTGAACGCAGATGCCCGCAACCTGACCGGGACCTTCCCCATGTAGTTACCCTGAGGATCCTTCACCTGAGCCTGCCAGACACACGCAGGAGAAGGGGTGGCGAAGGGGTGAGGTCATGAAAATCCACAGCCGTGCAAAACATAAAAGAGGGGAGAATCATCTTCCAACGCTTACAGCCACAGCGCATGCAAAAAAAAAACAAAAAAAACACAGTACAGTGTACAATTGCTTTTTACCATGTTCAGAGTTCTTGCTTTGGAGTTACACTGGCAAACACTGCTTGTCCAAACATTTGTCTAATAATTAATTAACCTCACCCACTCAGTGTTTCAGATGGCAGCCAGCTCACTTACCCTCAGATAGTAGGGCAGTCCGGGCTTCACAAACAAGGGGGTCGCCACCAGGTTGATTGAGTACGGAGAGATGACGAACTTCACGCTGTCCAGCTCGCCCTCCTCGGAGATCCCGCCTAGGAACACACAGCAAGGGGAGCTATGGGCTTGCTCATCAGTATACTGCACGTAGGGAGTGTGGCTCAGTGCTCTGCCTCAGCTGAGACGCCTGTTTAGAACTGTCACGACACAGCCATGAGCAAAGCCAAAGGTTTGCAGACACCATTCCTGATTGGAGCCAAGCCCTCTGCCAGGTTCTGATTCATGATAACCCTGAGGGAAAGTCCAGCACTGTTTAACTGGTGCTTTGCTGGTTCAGGAGACTCAGTACTGGTTGAAGAGCTGCCGACAAAACTGACCCATGAGAAAAGAGGTCCATTAAAAACCCCTTTACTGAAAAGTTCCAAAGTCAACTTGCTGAACTCAATGTCTGTTGCAATCTGCTAATTGAATATATTTTGCTGTTTTGGGATTGTAGTTCCCAGCTCTTAACTGGTCACCAGTTCAACAGCGGGTGCTGTGATTTTCATCAGGGAATTGACCTTGTTGATTCATTATCAATCAGTTAAACCTTGATACAGCTTCGCCCAGTTCATTCCCCCCCACGCTCAATCAACCGCATAAAATGTGTGAGATATCCCAAAATTGTTTTAACAGTTTCAATTTGCTTAATCTCTGCGTGGATTCGGGACAGTGTGTTTTTACCGGTAGATTCAAGCACAGCGACTGCAATGTAAAGGAAGCTCCCATCCAGGTGCTCCAGGCTGCTGATCCCCAGAGCGGGTAGAGTATCCAGCGCTGTCTTTGTGTTAAAGACCACCTCCACCTTCCCCTGCTCCATCTGGAGAAGCACAGGAGGAGACACACTTACTACCTTTTGTGTTACAAGATTTTGTTTTCATGCCAAACTCACTCTGGTTTTCGATGGAATCAATGCAAACCAATTTCAATTGTATGCCCGACTTGATAACTCCCAAGCAGGCTAATGACTTTTTTTATTATTAAAATTTATATTTTAAATAACTGCTAATAAAAACCTTTTAAAAATATGTTAATTAGCTAAAAAGTTTGTGCCTTAAAAGTGGGACAAGTTTGACATAACAGTAAATAAAATCCACGAAGCCTGCTCACGTTATGCAGGGATGGAAATAAGACTCCCATTGCATTGCAGTTTGATCGACTCCTGGTTTTACTAGGAGTTTAATAAGACGCACCTGAGCTTGTTACCTGTACGCTGGGGCTAGTCGAGTTTGTCGCAAAACCTGGGACGGGTGAAACTGCTATGCAATAGGAGTCTTATTTCCATCCCTGATAGGAGGCAATGTATCAGACCTAAGGGATGCATGTTCTGTGTGTGTCGTCTTACCAGGACATGCTGCACTGCCTGTGGTATCATGGTGGTAGTTTTCCCTTTAATAATCCCATAGCGGATAAACACGTCTGCACTGGTCATCGGAGCTCCATGGAAGTAGCTGCCAGAGTAACAACGGTACACAAGGGTAAGTCTTTGTTGAAGCCGAGATTTATATTATAAATAAGTTGAGGGCTCATCATTCTGCTACGGTTTAATATCGTACATTCAAAAGACCAAATGGATTTTTTTTTTTTTTTGGAGTGCCCAATTATTTAACCCGTCTCTTTCCGTGTTCTCTCGTCACGGCAACCCTCCTACAAAATCTCAGGAGAGCTGAAGGGCAGTGAGCGTCCTCCGATCCCACAAACAGGACAGCTCGCCTGTATCCCACAGCTGCCGGCCTTCAGAGAACAAAGGCCAGCCCTGCAGACGCACTTTGGAAAATGATCAAAATCACCATCTGTCTGTCTGTTTTGTTTTGGCGCGCCTGTGTGTCCACTCACCTGGACTGGACTGTGAATTTGAAGTTTTCAAACTGCTCGTAGCAGATAAAGCTGGATTGCGGCTGGATTGTAACAGAGAAGCTGGGCAGAGCTGCAGGGAATGGAAACACGCTGGTTAGGACTGACAGCAGGACCACACTTACTGCTGAGGATACAGGACGCTGTTCTGAACTTTCTAACTGTAGTCGTTTTTACAGAGCGAGAAGCATTTTATTTGCTTTGAAAATGTGCCTTTGCCTTCGCACTTGATTCAAAACTACATACTACAGTACACTGTGCTTACATTTAATACTTATTGATAACGTTTACAAAACAGTGCTGTAAAGCATGGGAAAAGTATGATAAACCGAAGAGGCACATTTGCCACAGTCAACCTTAGATATTGAAAGGTTATGTACCCTAAACACTTTATAAGGTATTGGGAAATGTATTGAACTATTTCATGCATGAAATATACAAAATTGCTGAAAAAAAGTAGTTTTGGACTAAATGTAAGTTTTTTTTGTATCCGTCCCTATATGAAGTCGTCGTGCATGAAAGGGTTAATTGGGGATCCAGTTTAAACAAATAAACAGAAAGCATTACGTTTTCCATGGTTAGTATCACAGTTCTCATTGTAAAGGTACCGTATTCTTTGACTTCGAATTCCGCAGTAGCAGAGGTGGTGAAGTCACTGGTATAGGTGGCGTCTATTTTCCAGACTCCATACCTAGAAGAGAAAACAGGAGAGGCGAGATTCTCATCCAGCGAAAATCTGCGTCAAAACATAAGAATTCAGCTTCCAGGTCTCCGATAGTGCAACGCTATAAAGTGTTCCCTCTCCTCCATGTTGGCGCGCAGATATTAAGAGTCCCCCAGCACTCTTTTGCACCGGACACAGTGGTCCACTGGTTCAATAAAGCGGAGTGGCACAGCCCTTGAATAATTTCACAAATCAACATAACACTGTTACGCCAGAGCTGCTGGGAAAGGTACTGACAAAAAGCTTGGGAAATGGATCTTAATTGGAGATTTTTTTTCTATCTTACCTTGGCTTGAGAGGGATCTTAAAATCCGGCAGGGATATGATCCCAGTTACATCTTTTTCTTCCACTATGTCCACTTTCACTGCATCTGGATCCTGGACAAAAACAAACACAAATTGGGATTCAATGTGGAATATTATTTAATTGTAAGTACTGGTACTGTTAAATCATAGATATAAAATTGATAATAAACAGCGACCAAAAATAATGAATCTAATCTTCCCCCAGCTCTCCTGAAACCCTGCCTGAGCTGGGCTATGGAACCCAGGTCAGCTTAACAAACACAGCCAGTCTTCTCTTGGTCATTTGAGCTCACACCACCAACAGATAAAGGCTCCACTAGCGCATACACACCGTGAACGTGACAGTAACGGGTCTATGTGCCGGCCTCAGTTCTTCATTCAGAGAGAAGATTCGAATTTTCACTGGAAACGGAAGGCAAGCAAATACAAATAAATCAATCAATACATGACGCGGCCATTGTACAGTGAACAGATAGACAGATAGATAGATACAGATAGACAGACAGATAGCTTGATAGACTGAGAGATAGGTAGACAGGTAGATAGATAGATAGACAGACAGATAGACAGATAGATAGATGGGGAGATAGATAGATTGATTGACAGATAGATTGATAGATGGGTAGACAGGTAGATAGACAGAGAGATAGATAGGTAGACTGATAGATGGGTAGACAGGTAGATAGATAGACAGATAGATAGACAGACAGATAGATGGGGAGATAGATAGATTGATTGACAGATAGATTGATAGATGGGTAGACAGGTAGATAGACAGAGAGATAGATAGGTAGACTGATTGATTGATTGATCGATTGATTGACAGATAGATTGATTGATTGATGACGTGTATGTGAATGTCCTACCAGACTGCTCAGGGGTGTAAAAGGGCTTGTCTGTCTGAATGAAGAGGAATCCATTCTGGTGAGAAACAGTCAGCATCTCCACCTTGTTGAGGTCACTTGACAGCGCCTCCAGGTACACGAAGGATCCCAGGGCGTCGTCTTTGGGAAAGTCTTGAGGCAGCAGCTATTGAGAAGCAATGACAGAAACAGACAGACAGGCTTTTGTATATAATTCAAACCTGCAGGATGGGGTCCTGCTGGCCGCACAGGACGCCAGGTGACCCTGGACAGGTACCTTGAGTGTGGCGGAGTTCTGGTAGCGGTTGGCTGCGTTGAGCGTCACCGTGTCCGTGGCGAAGGTCTTCTTCTTGTCCGGGTAGCTCTTGATGGACAGAGTTAACTTGGACTCGCTCTCGTACCCGAACAGCTGGACCACCACTCGCTCCAAGGCGTCCACACGCAGGATTCTGGGGGCCGTGATGAGGTACCTGCCACGTGGAGGGTGAATATTCACTTTACAAACTTTCAGAAAATGATAGGGTAACAGTGCGCCAACACACAATAAACTACGCATTCGGGTAACTTTTCTTAAATTCATGTCAAAATGTATTGGTATTTATACCCTTATAAAAAAAAATTGCCATGGTATTTTTGCTTGGTAATTTTGCAGGTTTCCCATGCTCTCCATGGACTTATAACATTTGGATTAATCATCGTTTACCATATGTTTTTTAATATGCTTTACCATAGCACGTGCTCTCTCTCTCTCTCTCTCTCTCTCTCTCTCTCTCTCTCTCTCTCTCTCTCTCATTTTGTAAAAGTGTAATCATTTTTTTATTATTATTATTTAACAAGTGTCTCTAGGCAGTAAAAATAAAATAAAATAAATAAATTCGCCATTAGGCATACTTACGTTTTTTCTTGGGCGTTGGTCCCCCTCCAGTACAGTAAAAGACTAAGAATCCCCAAAAGCTTCATTGCTGGTCAGACGCAGGCTGTATGGGACTCTGAAGCATTTACTGGAACTGCACGGGCTCTCCAGAATCCAGTTAAAACCTGGCGTGTTTGTTGACATGGCCTTCATTGTGTACTTCCAGTTAATTATTATCACCACTGACCCCACACAACCTTCAAATGGACAGAAATACAGACAACTATGGATTAAAAAAAAAAAAAAAATCTATTGAATTGTGTGTTCAGCTTCAGATGAGTACCTTATCAAACGCTTCACACAGTTTCAATGCATTATCTACCGTCCTTAATGCCTATATTAGCATAAACTGCTTCTGATAAGACTCTCTCAGTGTTGTGCGGGCTCCAGTGCTTAACACTATGCCCCCTCACCTCCCCTCCCCTCACTTCACTTCCCAACAGACAGCGTAGAAGGAGTCTTTTCAGAAGCAACGTTTAGCTGGAGTAGTTACTGAGCACGGATAATAATGATCTATGCTGAAGCAACATTATAGAATCATACAGAACACGCATGTTTATAGGATATCAAACACACCATAAATTAAAATGCAGATGGTATACGTGTTATTAATTGTGAGTCACCCAACTGCGTACCAGGGCACAACAGCGGGCAGTCTATATGCCTTGTGTAGAATTGGAACTTTCATCCACCAATCAGAAAGGTCCTTTAGGAAGCCTAGCCACGCGGTAGATGTGAGTGAAACAATTAAGATGTAATGTCTAGCTTTTAAAAAATAACAGCAATGAGAACGGTATATGAATCTGGATTTTAAAGACTATTAAAGCTGCAGTAAAGGCACGGTTGACGAAATCGGGGGATAATGGGCTTGTCTCTGCGGCGCGGTCAACTACCTGACGTTAATGACCTCTAGTCAAGAGTGCTATTGCGTAAAGGGAAATAAAAGATGATGTCATTAAAGTACACAGTGGATATACGGGAAGGCAGCTTGGATAGGCTCAGTCAACAGAGACAAGGTTTCAGAAAAGGTCGACAAGGACAGGATAGCTTAGAGGGGCTGGGTGAAAGCTGTCACATGGCAAAACGTTTATAGAACATGGATTTATCAAACGTTTACCACTGGACTAAGTTTGCAGTCTTTATTTTTAAAATTAAGCAAACTGTTACAGAACTGGCAAGATTAAACTGAGGTGCGCGCTCACAGAGGTCTTTAATGAACCTCCCGAGTTATTCATTATGTTTCCTTTTAAAAGAGTGTGTTCGTGTTTTTTTTTTTTTTTAATTTTTTATTCCTTCTCTAATAAAAGTTGATAAAGACTGAGTAATGCCATTCAAGATATAGTACTGGCTGTTTGGCCAGTCTGAAATTGCTTAGCTATGCTTTACCCAGGTTTTTAATTATTCTAGTTTTGCTATGCTTTTACCTCCGTAAACTATAAGGGTTTTAAAAAACTGGGAGCAAGCAACCACTTGCTTTAAAATAGGGCCAAATATCAGAATACATCTTGCAAGAGGGTAATAATTTTAAACTGGTACTATTGCCCTAATGCAAGTTTGCCAGGGTTATTTGCACTGTGAGTACAATGCAATTCAATTACCATAGTTTACCTTGGTTTGCAATGTGTATGTGTGTGTTTTTAGTTTTTTTTTTTTTTTTAAATAAGCTTACTTATGTTTTAACATGCTTTCACATACTTTTACTAAGGTAAACACACTTTTATAAAACTTAGCTCAGGATTTTTTTAAAAAAAATTTTAATTTTTTTTTTATTTGTCTTGTTTATATCGCTGATATATCGCGACCACCACCAGCAGCATCTTCAAGCGCCAAACCTGCACTCTGTCGGCGCGCGAAGTTCCGTTTAGACGCGCGCACGTCAGTGGGGGGTAAGTCGCGGGGACGCGCTTTGAAGTGAAAACCAAAGATGGCTGCGCTTTCTGTTGCAGTTGTGTGAACTTCCTTTTTTTATTATAGCGGCAATTCAATTTTTTTTTTTAAACAAAAAAAACAGTTTGTAGAGAATTTAGAAACCGCTGCAAAGGACGAATTTGCACAGCTGAAGAGTCTCCGTGTTGTGGTTTAGTCTTAATTGCCTTCAGTTAGTTAATATTGACTGGTTGTCGGTCTTGAAAGGAGAGGGGGGTTGCTATGGTAACTAACATAACCAAATTCCTTTGCAGGTGGATGGTGGTTTTAATTCCTTTCAAATCTTCTGTAAGTACTGTACAGCCTTCATGTGTTAATCGTTAATTATCGTGCAATTTGATTTGCCGCATGGCATGATTTTAATGGAATGAATTCCTGTTTCACTCTCTGATTTGAAAGTCTTACTGTAACCATTGGTTTATAATAATACCAGTAATTCATTATGCTTTTGCAAAGCAGTTGTAATTAAACGCGTTAACTGGGATTTAAAAGTGTTTTTAAATTGCTTGTACGTTTATACGGTAGCTATCGGTTTCAAGTTTAGGGTATTAATATTATTGTGCTTTTTAATTCTATGGGGAAAATACACGAGTTAAGTTGACAGTTGAACTTGAATTGTGTTTTTGGGCGAGCGATATTATTATTATTATTATTACAGTATATTAATATGTTTAGGTGTTCTTTTGACAAACACTAGGAAAAAGGATAACGAATCACCGCAGTCCAGATTGCATTTACACAGTAACCGCAGGCAAGGACAGTTTTGTGTAAACTGTTAAAAAGAGATCCGTCTTGATGTGATGGAGATATTGTAAATACGGCGCTCCATCAAGCTTCTGGGATCCGGGAGTATATAATCGCTGGGAACGTTACAACGGTTGTCTGTTTATTTTACTTCTTAGATAGCGTCGTTTGCATCTTGCCTGTGGTTAGTTCTGTTTGCTAGCTAACCATAACATTTTACTGTTTTATTTTACTTTTTTTTTCAGTTTGCTCCATATCTATGGCACAGCCAGAGGGAAAAAAACAAGAACCTCGATGTGAAGTCGTTTTAACGTCTTACTTATTTTGTCATGCAGCATTCATTTTACCAAATGCTTCACTGAAGAAGTTGCTGCGGGCAGTATGAAAAAGGGAGTGCAGCACAAAACCACACCGGGCAGGGGTATGTTCACCCCGCCTCGCAATCTGAGTCCGGGGTCCCCTCTGTCTGAACCCAGGACCAGGTCCCCCTCCCCTTCCAGCCGCCCCCAAACTCCAGGCACCTTCCCCAGGGTCCTGGGGCAGAGCAGCAGCCAGCCGCTGGACGTGACGGAGGACAGTGAGGATGGAGGCGTCACCGAGCTGCAGAGGAGGAAAGGCAATGTTATTAAGACAGGTAAGACCCTCTGCAGCTCAACTAACGGTTTCCATCAGAAAGCAATGGATTTTTTTTTTGCTTGTGCTTGATGCTGTGCATGGTGATGGTGACCTGGATGCTCCCATGTTTGGAATAAGGGACTCAATCATTTCTAAAGCTGCAACCATTTCTCTTATGGAACATCAGACAGGAATGAACGCATTGAAAACTCTTTGTTATTAAAACGCATGAGCAAAAAAAAAGATGTACGCTTTTTTACAAAAGCCTTCAAATTATTACAGTATATGCATTGAGAAAACGTTTATAAAAAGAAAGATGCAGACTTCACGAAAGCCTTTACATATCAAATATGTTAATAGCATGTTGTAGTTCTATAACACATACGTGACTCTGTTTTTTTTTTGTTTTGTCTTGTTACAGGAGCAGGCCCCAGTCCTGGTGTCCGGTACATCACGGAGGATCTGATTAAGAAACTAACCAAGCAGGACAACTTAGCCTTGGTGCAGTCCGTAAATCTTTCTCTAGCCAAAGGTGGGGGTAAGAAGTTCAAGGTAAGCCGCTGTGCTGCCGGTAGATATTTTCTTTTTTTTTTTTTTTACGTAACAGAATAATAGCTTGTTCCTGTTCTTTAGATTTTCCTATCTAAATTAAAAAAAAAAAAACACATTCTGTTTCTTTTTTAGTTTATTGAAAACTTTGAAAAGTGCGAGAGGCTGCAGGTCCTGCACCTGAGTAACAACCTGATTGAGAAGATTGAGAAACTGGATAAACAGCACAGGCTGCAGGAGCTGCATCTGGCCCACAACAAAATCAGGTACCGAACTGGAGCCAATGGAACTTGCGTTTTAAAAAAATAAATCAAGAAAATAAATAATAGCAATTCAAGGGACCCACTGTGCTGCAGTACATGCAGTGACTGTTTTCCCTGCATTTCAGTAAAATTGAAGGTCTGGAACACATGGCAAGCCTTACCTACCTGAATCTAGCAGGAAATGACATCGAACACGTGCCAGCATGGGTTGGGAAGAAACTGCGATCAATGCGTAACTTAAACCTCAAACAGAACAGAATATCTTCAGTAAGTAAGAATCCCTGAGAGTCTATGTTTGGGCAATAAAACTGCATGTTAGGCTTAACAGAGAAATGTGCGTGTGTGTTTATGTGTGTGTATATATATATATATTCATCCTTGGGTGTTGATTCTTTTTGAAACACAGGACTGGATTTACTAAGCTTTTGGTCTAAGGCAAAGTTTGCACGACTGTTGCCTTTTGTTACATACATTCCTAGTTTTCAATGGAGGCTGTGTGGTCCAGTGGTTAAACAAAAGGGCTTGTAACCAGGAGGTCCCCGGTTCAAATCCCACCTCAGCCACTGACTCATTGTGTGACCCTGAGCAAGTCACTTAAACTTGTGCTCCGTCTTTCAGGTGAGACGTAGTTGTAAGTGACTCTGCAGCTGATGCATAGTTCACACACGCTAGTCTCTGTAAGTCGCCTTGGATAAAGGCGTCTCCTAAATAAACAAATAATAATAAATGATGTTTGTTTTTTTTGTTTTTTTAAATGGGTGCAAACTAAACACAGAGTCAAACCATCTTGGTACCTTTAATGTGAGATGTCCTATCCTAGTTAATTACATTTAAATACAATACAAATGAGAGATGAGCCTTGAAGATCAACCATTCGTTTGTATGTGTTTGTTGCCCCAGCTCCAGGATATCGCCAGGCTGAAACTGCTGAAGGATCTCACCACGCTGGCTGTGGCTGAGAACCCCATAGCCAACCTACCTCATTACAGAGCCTTCATCGTCTTCCACCTCCGTTCGGTGGAGCGTCTGGACGGGCAGCCGATCACAGACCAGGAGAGGCAGCAGGCGCACGAGCGCTTCCATTTGGGTGAGGCTCAAGACCAGCCTTAATCGGAGCATTTCTTCATCTGCCCTATGGGCTGTGCTCGTGATGACCTCCGTCCTGACATTGAACAATATATCAAACCTGAACCTTAATCTCCCGAACAGGACTCCACTTGCTAAGCTGGTGTCGCATTAACTGTACTTATGATCTGGTTATGAAAAAGCAGGTAGAGATCTCCCTTTGCTGTGCATGCAGTCTTGGAGGGAGAGCACCGTGGTTAATGGGTGGATGGATTTATTTCTGTTTGCAGAGGAGGTGGAGCGGCTGGAGCAGGAGCTGGAGAAGAGGCTCCGGGAGATTGAGGACCTGAAGGAAGAGCAGGCCATGGCCCTAGAGGAGCTAGGCCAGCAAAAGGAACTCAACAAGTCCCTGCAGCAGGAGACTCAGGAGCAGAAACACAGCCACAAGGAGCTGGGGAGAGAGCTGGACACCAAGAACCAGCTGGTGGGGGCGCCACTTCTTATTACACTGCACTGTTACAGAAACCCTGGCTTGTAAAGTAACTCATGAGTGCTAGGCTGCACTTACAATCCTGTGTAAAGTTCATCTGGCATGCATTTGTGGTTAAGTGGGGAATCAACCACTGTACCCGTTTTTTTTTGTTTTATTTTTACATTTTATTTTTTTTTATACAAAGATAAATGAAATGTCATGTTGTTGTAACCAAATTATTCTCAGTTTTTAAGATTCAATTTGAAGTACACCACAGGAATGTCTTGGGCTGTCGATTTGAAATGTTCTGGAAAATTGTCCTGGTATTTAACATTATTTTGCATGCTGTGGGTTTTGCATTGAAGTGTTTTTGTTTGTTTGTTTGTTTGTTTTTTGCGGTTTTGTATTGCCTTGTTTAACCTCACGCTACACATGCTGACAAAGCGCTTCTGATTTCTGTTGTGCTGACAGCCTGTGTTTGCTTTTCTCTCCCCCTGCCTCTCCTCTCCTGTCCCTCCCCGATCTCTCCCTATCTCTCCCTCCTTTTAGCTGGTATCTTGGTTATGTGTTGCTCCCTGCCCGCCAAACCCTTTGTTTCTCAATACAGGTAGTAGCCTATATGTTTTTGATTGCAATGCATTTTCAGCTTTATCTATGAGTTTCTGTAACAGGCTGTACCCCCAACCCGCATGACAGTTTGTGAGCCAGTGTTCAGAGTAATGTGGATACAGGGTTTGTGTTTGAAAGAGCCATATGCAGTATTTTACTGTAAAATCGAAAAAAGGGTTTGTAATGTATGTAATTTAGCAGCTGGATAAAATGTCAGTTACCTGTAGAAGGATCTTCTCGCTTTTTCAGTTTGATAAGGCTGAGTTATAGCACATGATGCTGTATCGTGTGCTTGTGTTATAGTCTTCAACCTGGTTGTTTTGATACCTTAGGCTTTGAGACTGCATGTTAATACACCCCTGCATGACTTGGTTTGAGGTTTTTGCTGTAGTTAATTTTCCTTCTTCTTCTTCTTCTTCTTCATCTTTTCTTTATCCCTTTTTCTTTTGCCTCTCGTCTCCAGTTTTTGCATTCATTGCCTGGAAGCGTGCTACATGCTGTCTGTCAGGTACTCCGATTTCCATCTAGTCCCAACTCACTGAACTTGTCTCGTCTGTTGTCTGATTTTAGCCGGAGTTGTAATTTTGTGTTTTAATGTTTTGATGCCCTTTTAGGATGGAACTGTTAAAGAGAGGTTTGTTTCATGGTAGGATCACGATGTACTGTGTGGAAGATCTTTCAGTGTGTAAGCATGTTGCCGTGACTGTGTGTTTGAATATCCTAGTACAGTAAATGAGCTTGAATCCAAACTTCGATGGGATGAGAGTTTCTTAATTTTGGATGCAGTGATGATGATGGGATGGAATGGGGGGTAACCATCAGTAGTTTTGGGGTTACAACAGGGATGGATATTGAAATATTTTCCTTCCACAACAGTTGTTGTCTGCAGGACTTCTCAATTTACATGTTTTGTTAAAATTATTTTCCCTTGAAGGTGTTTTGGCTTGATTTTTGACATGCATAACTCCACCTGGTGTCCAAATGTTGTTAGTGATTTTTTTTTTTTTTTTGCTATGTGTGCTAAAAACTACATTTACTAAAAACGCTAAATCCTTGCACTGTATTCTGTTATCAGTGTGCCGAGGAGTTCAGATCATTCTTGAAATTTGTTGTTTTTGTTTTCAGTGCTGCAAGCATGCTGAATTGTCTGATTTTTCTTGTATTGTTATCTTAACCAATAGCTGAAACAGAAGACTGCTGAGCTGACCCGAGCCTGCCAAAATCAGTACGAACTGGAGCAAGAGCTGGCTTTTTATAAAATTGATGCAAAGTTCGAGCCGCTGGCTTTTTACCCAAATGAGGTAACGTGCAAGCATCGTACTCTCTGCTTATTCAAATGTGATCACATAATGAGGTCTATTCAAGTGATCAAAACAACATCTAAAAACTGCTATCATTCATTAAATTATGATTCATTCATGTATTTACAAATTAACTAAATTAGTCTCTTTACATGCACCGTTGAGTGTTTTAATAACCATGGCCTCTAGTCATTATTTGAACAGTGGCAGTATTTAGATCGGAATAGATCCTACCCCAATATGCTTCACAGTATATTGGGGTACAGTGTGTATCGCCACATGTTTTTTTTTTTTTTTATCAAGCTGTTTTACACCTTGCCTTGTTGCAGGACTTGGAGTTGAGAGCCCCTACATTGGGAAGGCGAGGTACAAGAGGAACGCGTACGCTGCGGAGAGCTTCCTTCCCGAGGGCAGGCAGCAGGCGAGAGGCGGACGCATGGAGATGGACCTGGCAGGGGAAGCCAAGTCCGGGCTTCAGGAAACCCTTCTTGTACAGCAATCCGGTATCGGAAACTCAGAACCTCAGCTTGGGTGGAAAATACTATTGTAGTACCTCGGTTAGCAGGTGTCTGAATACGTAAAGGGAAAAAACAAAAAACTTCCTTTATAGCATAATGACTAGTTAACTTATCAACCTTTTGTTCATGGTCAGTTGTGTGTGTTTTTTATTTTTTATTTTTGTTGGTATTTTCACCTTGTTATGTAATAACGGTGCACGTGTGATCATTTCAATCCTGGATTTTAGTATAGCATCCATCCATAGGAGATTGTTTGGTTATCTGTATATTTTTGTTGTAAGTAATGACGCGCGTTTCGACAGCTGAAGAGCGGTTGAAGCAGCTCCAGAGAGAGATCGGCAACGCAGAGCAGCAGATCCTCAGAGCAACGTCCGAGCTGAAGCAGCTGGAAGAGGCGGTGTCCCAAAAACGGGTAAGACGGGGCCCAGTGTCATTGCATTTCATCTACACGGAGCGGTTTTATTACCAGTGTGTACCAGCCTGCCTCGAAACCCTGTTTCGCTTGCGTTTTTTCCTTGCGCCTAGATCTCGGAGGCGGAGAAGGAGCAGCTCCGACAGCAGCTGCGCAGGAAGATCCAGCTGCTGAACCAGCTGAGGCAGGAGGCCCAGGAGCTGGAGCGGCAGATGGAGCGGCAGAGGGCAGAGATGAGCAGGAAGCAGGGGGAACTGGACGAGTTGCAGAGGGCGCTGGACTCCATGGACCCCAACAACCCCAGACATGTGAGTGCTCTTGCATGGGATCAGTGAGCTGGAGCAGGGTGTGGCCAAGGTCAAGGTAGATCCACTAACCTGTGGAGCTGGGCTGGTGCAGCAATGCAAAGTGTCTCTAGAATGTACGTTCCAAGGTTCCCAGTGTGCTCTTTGGGGAACAGGCCATTGGATTGACAAAACAGTTAAACAGGCAGTTTTGTTTCCTGGTTTGGGTAATTTGCAAACAGTTGAGCCATGTTGACAGTGCATTGTACTGCATAATGCTGACTGATAAATTTGACTCAAAGGTCCTCCATTTATAGTTACCTTAACAATCCTGCCAGCAGGGGTGTTGCATTTGTCATGTTTAACAAATAGAATACAGTGGTGTTGATGAGAGTGTCCCTAACTCTATTGTCAAACTATCTAGACTTTTCTTAAGCAGTGGATATCACAGCGCAGAATCAAGGATTATGTAGTGTTAAAGAAAAACGAAATCAGACTGGACTGCAGACCTTCCCAGCCCCTGAACAGCTTTAGGGGGGGCAGGACTGATATCACACAGTAAGAATGCAGACTGGCCTTGTTTCTTTTCAGAATGGCTTACCCTCTTCAGATAACCTGCTTATAATAGCCCTCTCAGTGAATGCTTTGATAAGATGGTTTTGCAGAGAACAGTACCTTGGTCTGCTTTTTTTTAAACTCTTCCAACATTTCCATCATGTTATTTCCTGTGTTAAAATACAGGAAGTGTGTTAGAGGATTGGTAAAATTCACTGTCAGTGTTTGTATAGTAATACCCAAGTTATAAGACAAGTGGAGTTTGCAAAAGGGAAGGAAATAGGAATTGAGATTGTATGTATTCCACAATGTATTGCTACAGGTAGAAGAATAATAATACCAACCTACTAAAGCAATGGCTTTATAAATAACACTATGCCAGAATGAATGCAGACCTGTATTCACCGGGAGTCTCCAGTATTTTGGACCCTTCTCCCGGACATCTCCCGGGACAGATTCTCTCCCGTATTCTACCGTTAAACCGCCTTATGAAGCAAACCTTTACTGTCTACAAAATTCATGGCTGGTGTGTGATTACTGCAATCCCTGTCTGTACATAGCAGGGTTTAGGACCCAGCGGAGTCCTGTGACAGGCATGTATTGGGCAGCAGTGTGGAGTAGTGGTTAGGGCTCTGGACTCTAGACCGGAGGATCGTGGGTTCAATACCAGGTGGGGGACACTACTGCTGTACCCTTGAGCAAGGTACTTTACCTAGATTGCTCCAGTAAAAACCCAACTGTATAAATGGGTAATTGTATGTAAAAATAATGTAATTGTATATAAAAATAATGTGATATCGTGTAACAATTGTAAGTCGCCCTGGATAAGGGCGTCTGCTAATAAATAAATAATAATAATAATAATAATAATAATAATAGTGCGTGAGGCAAGTTCACATGCTACAGCAGCACTTTTTATTTTGTTTTTTTTCTAAGACAAGATATGGTTTGAAAAAACAGCTCGAAAGCCATTACAAAAAATAGGGCGTGGCTCCTTTAAGAACTTAGGCATGGCCCCCCCCTAAGGAATCTGACGGCATGATTCAGACAAGCCAGGGTTTCCTCAAGAGGCCCAGCCTTTGCAGAGGTTATTGTTTCAGTTAAGAGCACTGCCTCTGATTGGCTGGGGGAGCACTTCCTGTGTTGTGATTTAAAGCAGAAGAAATGCTGAGCAGAGGCTGTGCTAAAATGACCAGACAGAGAAGCATGTGGGCTTGAGTTAGGATAACTTTACTGAGGTGCTGAGAAACTGCACACTGCAGATCAAATGCAAAGTGCTTTGAAAGAGGAAGCTGGAAGGCAGAAAGGAAACTGAGGAAACTATGCAGCCCTGCCTTGCAGGACCAAATCTGCAAGTGTGCAAGTAGGTGGTGTCTTCTGTAATACTGTAATAGTGTAACTTCTGTAATAGTTCACAGAACGAAAGCTGATGATATTCAGTTCAACAACAAAAGGGTCAGTAATACATTTTATTTAGTATGTGCAAACGATACTTTAACAGCGTAATGGTGCATTTGTTTCTTTAGGAACAAGATTCAATGATCTATTTCACTTCTTTATTCTTTATTTTATATCTAAGGTAACTCAAGACAAGTTTGTGTTTGTCAGTATTTTGCAATGTTAAGTGTATTTTAATGACAGTGTTTGCAGTGCCAGTGGAATTTAATATAGATGCAATCTACTATCGTATTTAAGAGTTTTTCAGGCTGTGTCTGTCTGTGTCTGCTCTAGATCAGCAGTCGGCTCAGTGGAGGGTGATAAAGAAGCTATGTAAGCCCAAAACAGCGCCCCATCCTGTCCCTACACACATGATCGGGAGCTGGACTCCTGCCACATTAAGAGCTAGTATCCCCGCGAGCTTGACTCTGCGATAATGCTAGATTCTGTCTTCACTGTCTCAGCAGCGCTGCCTCGGTTCAGTCGCTGTTGATCACCCATTGTTGCATCAGATAAGCATTCAAGCTGGCTAGGCTCTCTTTGGAGCTAGAGCAGAGGAACTAGCTGATAAGTGAATGCTGTATGTATTCATGTGTGTACACATGCATTGTGTGTAAATGGTAGATGTTCTGTTTGATCATTATCACCTGTACTGTGTAGCCCGGGCGTGTTGCTAAGGTTGTACGACTGCAGTTTCTCCCGTGATCATACTGCTTGGGGAGTTTGGCATGTACAGGCTTGCCAGATCAGGGAGTTATTTTGATGTGTTAATTAATGCCAATTACAAGATCTACTGCTATGTCGTGCAGAGGGGTGCTTACAGTCTTGCTCCCCTTCAGTTTACACTGACACTTTCATTTATTGATTTAAAAGAACAAATCACCAATTTTTTGATTTTATATTCAGCGGACTCCATGTATGAAGATGTTGAAAGGTGTTTATTTAGATGCTGTTCTGTTGAAATGCTGTATTTTTATATAAGATGCAAACATCTCATGGTAAAGGACCAGTCAGGTCCTTGACTCTGTTACCGTATGTTTTTATACCTTTTGAAAAGAAAAAAATAAATAATAATCATTTAATGTTGTGCCATAATAATAATAAATGCATTGGTTTGCTGTAAAACACCTCACCCATTACTTTAGCTTCTTCCCAGATACTTTTTATATGCTTTTAATTTTTTTCTTATTTTTATAAGCAAAAAATTAAACTGTGCATAAACCTGAAACAAAATACTTTATACCAGAAAACTTAATACCAAAAAAACTTGTACTTGTGTTGAAAATCCTCTACCTACCCAGCGTTCGAAACCTGGGGGCCAGTTTCACAAAACACTGCCAGCACTTAGCAGTGGCTAGCAAGCTATCTTATTTTCACCTGTTTCAAAAAAACTGTATGTTAAGACAGAACAAGAAAGTTTAGCAGAAATCGTCTATATGATTAAAAGATAAATGTGTTATTTTCTTAATACTTTTTGTTTTAAATGGAAGTGAATTGGATTTGGCAGGCTGCTACCTACAACTGCTTTATGAAACTAGCCCCTGGAGTCACAGCAAACCCCACTTTTAATGATGGCCTAATAATGTGCTCCTAAACTGTGTGAGTGTGTGTGAGTGTGCTCCTGAGGGTAACCCTGAGAATGAGCCCCTTGTCTCCCAGGCTCACGTGAAGGCTCAGGTGGCTAGTAAAAGCCAGCAACTGGACATGATGAGTAACCAGTACCGGGACCTGGAGAACCGGCTGGATGAGATGCTGTCCAGAATCGCCAAGGAAACGGAGGAGATCAAGGACCTGGAGCAGCAGCTAACTGAGGGTAAGGCAGCCCCAGCCCTCCCTGCAAGTACAGGCTGCCTGAGATCTGCCTTCCTGATAAATCAGTGATGACTTGTAGCGATAAATAAATAAATAAAAATAAAAATAAAAAAACACCACTTTATTTTACATCTCTTTATGGTGCCAGGCTGTAGTGCAGCCAGCAACAGCTGCAGATGGGAGGGGACAGAACACAGTAACAGCTCTTCTGTTTTTTCGTCTTCTCAGTTTGCATATGTGAGACGAATGAAAAAAGTAGCTTAACAGTAATGTAAAATTTCATTTTTTGTCTTAATGAGAGCAGAGTAATTGCATTTCACCCGCATTGTGAACTTCTGTAGTCTTTCTGGGTGCGTAGAGATTAGGTACGGAACAGGGTTCGAGTGGCTCAGTGTTGCGTGCAGTGATAAAGTATGGTGGTCCAGGGCACTCGGTATGTGAGGTTGTGCTTTGTGCACAGGTCAGATCGCAGCGAACGAGGCTCTGAAGCGGGACCTGGAAGGCATCATCTCCGGGCTGCAGGAGTACCTGAACAGTGTGAAGGGCCAGGCCCGGCATGCCCAGGAGCAGTGCATGGAGCTGCAGAGGGAGCGGGAGGCGCTGCACCACAAGCTGGCTGAGCTGGAGGAAGAGAGGAACCAGCTGGAGATTGTTGCCATGGACGCAGAGAATGTGACACAGGTGAGGGGGCAGCGTCGCCCGCAAGGGGATCACACCAGCAGGAAAGAGAGACCCTAAGGACCTGCTCTAAACTTGTTTTTCTTTATTGTACACATTCCTTTTAAACTAAACAAACACTCAAACAAGGCAAAGAGAAAAAATATATATAGTCCTTATGCACAGAGTGTTGTGCGGTTTGTATGTAGAAGTGTATTCTGAGATCTATATGCGTATTGTGAGCTGAGCGTGTTGTTTCTGTGTCGCAGGAGCTGTCTGAGCTGCAGCGCTCCATGCAGGAGCTGCGGAGGGAGAATGAGACGCTGAGGCAGGCCCAGGGGGATCTGAGTGCCTACGAGGCAGAGCTGGAGGCTCAGCTGCAGGACAGGGACACAGAGGCTAACCAGCTCAAAGAGGAGCTGGGCAGGCTGCGGCGTCTCAGCCAGGTGAGGCGGGAGGACCAGAGGGCTGTGGGGCTTTTGCTCAAGTTTGTAGCACAGGGATGGCAATAGGACTCCCGTTGCATGACCGTTTCTGTGGCTTTCCAGGTTGACTGCGTGCCGGAGATTCCTCTGGTTTGCCTCTGAGAGTGAATAAACCTTGCAAGAGTTTTATTTCAATCCCTGTAGTACACATCTATAAGGAAATATTTGTAGCAATGCTTCATTTAAAAATAACATTTTTTGTACAATAGTTTTGTAACATTTACACCATGCTTTGCATTAGAACAGCAGAAAAATGGTATAGTCAATACTCCATGTTATCATTGATTTATACAGGACCAGCTAGCAAGCGTTTTGATGTGGTTCAAAAACAACTATAGCAGCTATTGTTTAGTTTTGGTTTAATGTGAACCCTCTCCTCTCTCCATCTCTCATTTCTGTGTTATAAAAGATTTATCGTACAACTGTTACATTTACCTAGTTGATACTATTGAATTCAAACCCTGAAATGGGGCATTGAAAGACAGCAGATAAGCAGAATGACTTACAAAGAGCTCTCTGTTTGCCAGGATAGAGTCAAATTACAGTTTTTTGTGCACTAAAGAGAAATGCATTGAACCAGAGTCCTAAACCGTTTGCTGCAGCTAAATTTTGCACCAGTTTGTTGTAAACGCATGTAATCTAACAGGAACTTATAACTTTACATAAAGTCAAATGACATGTATAAAACTAATGAACTTTGTATTGGATAAAATGCTCAGTGATTTTTTCCCCAGCACACAGAGGACACCAGCAAAATAACCTAATCATAATTGGATTGTAGTTATAAGATGGCCATTGTAATAGAAAATAAAGTTTACTGTGGGAAGAGAATTTCAGGAAGATGGCAAGGATTTTGATATTCTCTATGGTCCAGTAACCTTAATCTTGGTCCAGTAATCTTCGTAGGTTATTAGAATTTCCCTCGGGGCCCCTTCCCTAACAATCATTCATCAGCGGCCGGCTGAAATCATTTAGGATCTGTGATGTTTTTAGTGGGAAAGCCAACTGCAAAATGAAATCAGTCAATGTTTCAATTCAGATGGAGCAATCTGCCCTGAAGTCAGAGCTGGAGAAGGAGAGACAAGCTCTGGAGAACGCAATGGCTCAGGCACAGCTGGCTTCAGAGAGGGAGCAGGAGAACAAGGAGATGCTGTCACAACTCGAGAGGCTGCAGGTGATGGACGAGGGTTAGAGGGACATGGGAGAGGGAGAGGGTGTGAGGAGCTGGGCGCTCACACAGTCAAAGAGGCTTTGGTTGAAGATGCTTTTAAGTGCTAATGAAATTATGAGGCGGTGAAGGGGGAACTGATCACATGAGTGGAGGCATATAGTTTTAAGGAGGAGAAAGACTGAGCAGGTGTGAGCTATACTGTATCCTAAACCAGGGCGATCTGCACACCAGTTTGGGGAATTAAAAGTGTCAAGTGTGAGCAGGTTATTAGTAATCCAGAACATAGTGTTTGTTCATGTTAAACTGGGGGATTAAGTTCTCTGTACAACTTTGCTTGTGCACTGGTTCTGATAGTTTACACATTCTGAAAGGTTTTGCATTCCTGTCTCGCACTCAGGGGGACAATCACTCCTTGAAGGAGAAGCTCCAGAACCTTCAGAACCAGCTGGACCAGGCAAGGGAGACGATGCTCCGGCCCGAAGAGGTGACCTCCTGCGTCGGGGAGCTACGGAGAAAACTGAAGTCAGGGGTCGGTGAAATCAGGCAAGGCCTAGAGCTCAGTAGAGGCGGATGCTGATGGATGGCAGTTTAAATGCTGTGGTTGATGGCTCGAAATACTACTGCTGTAAACTGTAAGTTTGCCAGGATGACTCTGAAAGGAAGCACTGTAAAAACTCTCGAGTAAACATCTCGTACTAGTGTTCTGACTTTCCCTAAAGTCAGCTTTCGGACGCACAGGTTAACATGGCACGGTCCTGCTGCAACGCCAACGAGATCAGAGGAGTCCGTTACAGATTGTTACAGGGCAGTGTTTGGTGAATCAACAGTGTTGGCCTGCTTGGCTTGCTTGCATGTTTCCCACTGCTAGCGCTTACCCGAGACTGAATAGTGATGCAGCCCTTGTAACAGCCAGCCCCTCTGTTCCTGCAGGCCCTATAACGCAGAGGACAGTGTGGGACGGAGCCTGGCGGAGCTGCAGCAGGAGATGAGGCAGATCCTGTCCCGCACGGAGATGGAGAAGGAGGAGGCTGTGCAGCGGCAGGACAAGCTGACTCACGAGATGGCTGAGCTCAGAGAGAAGATGCGGAAGGCCCAGGACGATTACAAGGAAGTCTGCGATGAAGCAGCCGAGGCCAGGGTAAGAACAGTTGCCTTGTGTAATAGTCTGATCTCTGTCCAAGTGTGTTCGACTTTGATTCCTGTAGGATTTAAAACATGGCTTGGGTCACAGGTGAAATGAGCCGGTGGTTTTTAGCTTTCTCGCTATCTGGGACTGTCGGGCTGGGATCTTCCTATGGTGACAAGACCAATAAACTGCATGGTCTCCCCTTGGTCCTGTTTCTTTCTATAAAATCAACGGTGTCTCGGATTATAACCGAATCGAATCCAAAAGGTATATGTGGAGTCGGACGGGCAGAACATTTGAATCAAAGACACTAAAAAGAATGAGATCCTTGCTTAAAAAAAAAAAAAAAAATTGTGTCCCTGATCCGTGCAAATCTTTTTGTTTCTCATTTCCAGATCAACTCGGAGAAGCGTGAGAGTGCGGCTCGGGTGAGGCAGGTGGAGAAGGAGCTGCGGCATGTGCAGGGGAAGCTGCAGAGCATGGAGGACGTGCAGGCACTGACTGACCAGCAGCTGCAGGAGGCTGAGGACGAGAGGCACAAACTCCTGGCTGAGCTGGAGGAGCGGGACCGCAAGGTAACAGCAGCGACAGCCTGGGTCTCTTTGTTTAAAACAGTAAGGTAAAAGCAAATTAATGTGTAGTGAAGCGCAAGTACACCATGGTTATAATGACAGCGGGAGCGAGCGAGCAAGCGGTAAAAATGTTACTGCTTTATTAGACTGCATAAAACTGTGAGGGGAAAAAAGAATTCTCTCTATGTAGATAAATCTGGAGGACTCGAGGACCCAGATGCAGCTGCAGGGGCTCGATAAGGAACTTCGTGATCTGAAGGGAGCCATGGCAGCTGCTGACAAGATGGCAGCCAGGCAGCTCTGTGAGGCCAAGGAGCAGCTCAGATCTCTTCACGGAACCGTCTACAAACTCAACCAGGAGAGGGCAGAGGTGGGCTGGTTTTTTTTATTTATTTATTTATTTTTTTGTGATTTCTTACACTTTTTTTTTTTCTTTTTTTTTTACCTTAAATTTTTTTCTTCCTTCTTCCTTTTCTCCAATTCTTTTTCCATTGTTCACCAAGTAACACTCCAATATGAGACCCAGCTAACTAAAAGAAACATGACATGTAATAATTCATGTTTAAGGAGGAGAGGATACTGGTACTGTGTGCCATCGCCACCGATTGTGAGAAACAGTTTGAGTGTATTCCAACAGTTTCGCGCAGGCTATAGCAGTATTTTTTTTTGTATGTGTGTAATCTCCTGTAACTTACAGCCTGTAGGTGCTCTTGTAACCCTTTGAATGTGTGACTCTGTTCTCCTGCCTCAGGAGCTGAATGAGCTGGAGGGGTTCCGTGCACAGACAGCCCGGGCAGCCCGAGACCTCAGCAGGGCAGAAGCTGAGATAGATCTGCTCCAGAAGCTGCTTAAAGACAAAGAGAAGCAGGTAAAAAGAGACCACTTCACGGCATGCTCAGTTCTGCTCCCCCCTGAGCAGCTCGGAGCGCTGCAGAACAGATTTCATCGGTGATCCGAGGTGAGCGGGAAAATTCTCGCTCTGAGCCGCTCAGTTGCTTAACGCACCCTCTGTTTTTTTTGTTTTTCTCTGCAGATGCTGGAGGAGGTGGATCGCACAGAGGCAGGGGCCCTGGCAGCCAACTCACAGCAGCAGGAGCTGGACAGGCAGGGCCGGACACTGGGCAGGCAGCGGGCAGAGACCAAGCGCCTTCGAAGGCTGCTCAATCAAGCCAAGGAGGGTGAGGGAGGGTGCTCTTTTGCTCTGCTGCAAAAGAAATAGAAATGCAGTATTTGATGATAACCTGTTTTTCTTTGCACTGGATGGAATTGCTTTAATGCAAAGTGAGAGAGTCAGCCTTAAAGTCCTCACTGATGCGTTTACCCTGTTGTGGTTTTAGATAACGCTGGTGAGATGGAGAAGCTGATGGACGAGATCAGGGCACTGAGGGATTCCCTGGCCCAGCAGAACGAATACGTCTCCAGCCTCGCTGACCCTGTCGGGAGGAGAGGACACTGGTACTATGTGTCATCGCCACCCAAAGTAAGAAACAGTGTAGTTGTGAACCATCATTTTTCTTCTTCTAGTTGCTTGTGTACCCTATGCATTGCTGCATATCGTTACATATCAATTAAAAAAAAAAAGCAAGAGCTGTGCCTGAACGTCCAAGTTGATTTTGTTTGTTCTGTTGGATTCTTTTAGGGACGTTTAGTTTGAACAGAGATCTTTTTTTTTTTTTTTTTTCTTGCAGTTGTTTTTTTCTTGCAGTCAAAACTTTGATCATGACTAGCTGTATAGAAGTGCCACTTTGAAGTCGTCTTTTGGGTGATATTTACAGCTGTTAAACTTTATTATGCATCAAATGGAAAAACAAAGCTGTGTACAATAGGGCTTCAATTCCAAAGTGTCTCTTTCTAAACATGAAAACACTGGCGCAGCATTATTAACATGAATGGACACATTTCATTAGTTTCGTTTTGTCCTTGCTTGCCTAGGCCCCAAGTACTGGATCACAGGGAACCAGAGACTCTGGGCTTGGCTCGCAGTACCCAGCCTCTCCCAGCAGGGGGCGTAGCCAGTCGAGGCGTGAAAGAAAAAGAGAACGAGCGGAGCCTGCAGCACCTCCTACTGGAGGCTATTGGATTTACTCCCCAGTCAGGAACGGGCCTTGGAGAACACATAGTCGCAGAGGTAACTATGATTGTACAATGTAGGTCTTGAGATATCTTGCCAAGGTTGAAATTTGTCAGACCTGTTATAAAAAACCATTAGTGGAAAGGCATGTCCACTCAAGTTACCTTGGTAGTCAGTCTAATAGTCAAAGTGTCAAACCCTTTTCAAGCTGAATTTACAGGTACCTAGTCAGGCTTAAATTGCAGAAGCACATCACGTAGGATGCATCTCACCATGGCTTTACCTTGTAAATGAGAACGCCAGTAAAACTGTCTGGAAGCCCTGTTTTAAAGTGAGCATCGTGTCTGGTATGTTCCAGCAGGTGGCGATGTTGACAGTGGAGGCGAGAGCGACGGTAGTGTCAGTAGTGTATCTGGGCGTCCTTTCATCCCCCCTCCCGGCTCTGTGATATACACTGTGCTCCCGGACGGGGCACCCCTGCCTCAGGGCACTGTGATCTACGGACCTCCTCCCCTAGGCAGTGTCACTGCGGTGAGTCCCGGGACTGTGATCTATGGGCCACCTCCAACGGGGGCCCAGCTGGTGTACGGACCCCCTCCTGCCAACTTCTCAGTCCCCCTCATCCCAGCTGGAGTCCTGCACTGCAACGTGCCTGATCACCACGAGCTGGTAAACCATTTTGATGTAACTTTTTGTACAGTTTTTTCTAAAAATCGAATTCAATAATTAAACGCGCTTTCGCACCTCGCTTGAACTTGCTGTTGCAGGAGAACGAGATCTCGAGGCTGGAGAGTCTGGTGGCTGAGCTGCGGAGGCAGCGACGGGAGGAGGAGAGGCAGGGGGGCTCGGCTCAGCGCCAGCAGCTGCTGGAGGTGGAGCGGCTGCACTGCGAGATCCAGACCCTGCAACGGGAGCGAGACACGCTGGAGCGCGAGGCAGAGGTGCTGCGCAGGGCCGGCCCAAGGCGCCACAAGCACAAGTAAGAGACAGACCTGAGGAAAATGTGCTGAGCTGGTGGATTTCGAGCAGCCCGCTGGTCTGTAATGTGAAAAACAAGCCTACCTTCAGAAAGTTTTGATTTAATTAATCGTTTCTAGTTCAACAAATGATAATTGATGATAAACTAGATTTTATTTCCAACTGTTATCTCCAACTGTAATATTTCATTTCTAAAATGTGCATCACTCATAAAACGGCTACAGCAGTGTGTATCTGTTTGTGTGTGTGTGTGTGTGTGTGTGTGTTTGTTGATATGTGTATTTGTATTCCTCAGGGACCCGCTCGACAGCACCCTCGGCTCTCTGGTCACCGAGCTGGAGATGGAGACGTCTCTGAGGCAGCACGGTGATATTGTGGATGAAATCGAGTGCGTTGAGAAGACTCTGCTGAAACGGAGGGCTGAGCTCAGAGAGGCAGACCGGCTCCTCATGGAGGCCGAGAGCGAACTGAAGACCACCCAAGCGAGGGTAAGCAAGGACTGTTCCAGCCCAGCAGCCAGCACGGCTTTGCACGAAACACACCGAGCCTCTGTTTATCAAAATGCTATTGTTGCAAAAGTCAAATAAAATACACCAGGAATGCAAAAGGATGCCGGCACACTTGAGTGAAATCTTTCTCTGTATTTATATTTGTGTTCTTCAAAGTCGTGACCTTTTGCAGTCTCTGTGATTTGGAGCAGTAGGATTTTCTATACTACTCCTGTCCAACGTTTCGTAAACTGGGCTCCTTCCGTGTTTCAGACCAAGGACACTATACAGCAGTACAGCGATGCGAAGCGGCACCTGGCAAATACAGAGAAGGACGCAGAGGAACTGGAGAACCGCGCCCAGGAGACCGCCACCGAGCTGGTGAAGGCCAGCCAGCAGCTGAGGTATTGGGGCGGTCCTGGAAAGCATGCTGTGGTGACATCACTTGAGTGTAGGACTCTCACCATCCGTAGAAGACATTTCTACAAAGATGTCCTCGGAACACGACCGCTTGTTTTGCAAGCGGGTCATGTTACACTGAGAAGTTTGGTAGGAAGCAACAATATTGAATATGTTATTGTGAAGGTACAATGCTTCCCCTGTATAAGGAAGCCCTTTATACCATGGTCGTGACTCCCATTTTCCCATTATGCATAAATATAATGAGGTTTTCAGTGTGTGTGTGTTTGTATACACATAAGCAACTTTGTGTTTCCTGTAGGATTGTACAGGCTGATCTTCAGGAGCTGGAGCAGCACAAGGTTGAGCAGCAGGGCATCCTTCAGGAGATCAACGCAGTGGTGTCATCCAGAGACTCCGACTTCCAGGCTCTCAATCACAAAATACACGACATCACTGAGAGGTGGGCACCTGTTTGCAGGCTCTGATCTTTAAATGCAAAATAAACAAAAGAAAAAAAAAAAAAAGAAACCGTGCATTTGACTTAATAACCCGAGGATCTTCACATGTGAAACAAATTACATTCTCGGAGTATAAATAAAGCAACGTGCTTTCCAGTTTCTAGTTTCTGCATCAGTGCACCACTGGTCTTACAGGGGTTTTGAATGAAGATCGAAAATGAAAAATCAGTGCCAGATTGAGGTGCAATAAGTAATGAAAGCTGTTTTTTTTTCTCTGTCTAGCCTGGAGAAACTGCATGCAGAACTGCAGCTGGCTGAGAGCAAGGAGGAGAAACATCTGGAGATGCTGAGGGAGGCAGAGAGACTTCTCTCCAGCAGAAGGAGTGAGCTGGAAAAGCTCAACAATGAGGTAAACCAGGGGAGCTTCTGCAGGGGGAACTCGAATTCCCATTGCTGCAGCTCCTAACACTTCCCTACTTCAAACACGGTTAAGTCTGTTTTTGGGTTTTATCATTCTGAATTCTTTACTCCCCTTTGCCCCCTATGTTTCCAAGATAAAACTATATAAGAAACCAAGTTGACAAACCTTTCAGCTCTGTGCCCCCTTCAGTGTACTCAGCTAGTGCCTTCTGCAGTGTGCTAATTCGTTCACTCATAAAGGCACTTGTCCAATTGACTTGGTGTCCTATGGTTGTACCTGGGATTGCTTTTGAAGTCATTGAAGTCATGGACCAACTCCCTGCGTTTCCCACCATTGCAGGTGCACTTGCAGCAGGAGGAGGTGATGCTGCTGGACCGGAGGCTGGGCAAGAAGAAGGAGGAAGAGCGCCTCCTGCAGGAGAGTGTGGAGCACAGGAGAGCCAGTCTGGCAGGGGTGCTGCGAGAGGGGGAGGGGGAGGTGCTGGAGAAGCAGCGGCAGATCAAGGTGAGGGGAGAAGCAGGGAGGCCGGCTTCACAGCTCAGCTACCACAGAACACTGCGACGCTCCGCACGCTGACTCCCGTGTTCTAGCAAGGGACCAGACCTTCGGAGGAGAAGCTGGATGTTTCTGCATGTTCAATTAAGGCTTGGGTGGGGGGAGAGTTCACTGGACTGTGGCTGTCCAGAACCTTGCTCCAACCAGGTCCTTATAGGTTCAGTGATGAAGGGCCTGGTTGGAACAAAGCAAAAATCAGAATAGCTGCACCCTCCTCAGTTGGGACCTTTTTTGTTTTCGGGATCCTTCTGCTCGTGTTAGAACAGGGGCAACGAATGTCAGATCTTTTTAGGTTAACACTGCAGTCAATTGGAAGTCACGGAAACGTCTTGTGTTTCTGTTCAAGGAGCTGACCGTGGAGCTGGAAGCCCTGAGTGCACAGAAAGGAGAGCTGAGTGCTCAGCTAAGCGAGAGAAGGACTCAGCTCTGCCTGCTCAAGCAGGAGGTGCTGAGAGAGGAGGAGAGCCTCCAGAGCGCTCTCTCTCAGGTCAACAAACACAAAGCAGGTGAGTGAGGGGGTCTCCCGTCCAAAACATCTCAATGCACTGCACTGGGAACAAGTGCTTCATCAAGCTAGTGGCGTTGGTGCCATCCCGTAACCAGCTGCTGTTTGAAGCTCCATGCAAGCTGGTATCAAAGTGCAATAATAACCTGTAGAGGCGGCTTTAGTGCATTTAGAAATACCTTTTGAATACAAGGTGAAAGCTTGTGACACTGGGGAGCCAGTATGTTTTTAGTCCTACATTAACGCAGCTGTTTTTCCATGCTGGTCCTCTCAGTGTTCCGGGAGTGAGTGCAGTTCCTGTTGCTATTGTAACCACTTCTCTTCCTCGTTCCACGCCCACAGAGCTAAAGCATGTGTTGGAGATGCTACAGCTGGAGGACAATGAGCTGCAGGGTGTCAAGATTCAGCATGACCAGAAGATGAACGAGCTGGAGAAAACGCAAGTGGCACTGCTGCAAGTGAGGCTCTCCCTTGGTATACGCACAGCCGGGGTCAAAGGTTTCAGGGAACAGTTTAACATCAAACTGGGATTGCAGATCACTAATTGCATTTGAACATTGCAGCAAACCGTACATGGGGGTCTGTTTTAACAATCTGAACGATAGCGGACCTTAATAGCGCCACCCTAAAACCTGGACCTCATTTTACTGTATTTGTATTGTGTGTTGAAATACTAAAAGAAACGGAATACATTCAGTGACAAATGTTTTGACTAGTTCTATTCAATGTCTTTGAGGCATTGAGTCATTGAGTTTCTTCTAGTATTTCCAAATTGAGCACTAATGGGTGTTTTATATGTATAGATCTTTTTATTACTGTATGCAGTAATCCTGTTAAGAGGTGGGTCTTATAGAGTTAATGTAAAGATTAATATAGAGTTAATGTATAGAGCAGCAGTGTTCAGATCCTCCGCTGTTGAGATCATTAACGTAGAGCCCGTTGTGTTCTGTGCTCTGCAGGAGAAGGTGGAGCTGCAGGCCCTGCAGCAGGCAGCCCAGCGGCAGAGGGCCGAGGGGGAGAGGCACGGGCAGCTGCTGGAGAAGGAGAGGCAGGAGCTGGAGGGGCTGAGGCAGGAAGCTCACAGCCTGCAGGACAGCATCGACTCGCTGAGCAAAGACAAGAGCCAGCTGGAGGAGAAGTGCCACAGCACGGCAGGCAAGCTCGCCCAGTCCAAGAGGTGAGACCATCGGGGGTAACTTGAAGCTGCTTGGTACAGCCCACCCTGTCTCTCATGCTACTGGATAGCTTTCTCATACTCTGTTTGGGTGGGTTATGAGCAGGGATAAGAGCCCTGGAAATTCAACAGAAATGTGTGGATTTGAAACAATTTAATGAAATAAATCGCAGTGAAGAAATCTACAACAGCCCGCTCTGCCTATTGGAAGTTTCCTAGTAAAATTGCACAGCTGTATTCAGTTTTTCATGAGTTCTGAACACTCTTTGTTGTTTAAGCCTGTCTTATTCAGTGAGAAGCTTGTAAGAAGCCTCCTCCTCAATGTGCTCTTACCCCATGGAGGCTCATTTTACACAGGGGTTGTTTTGTTTTTACGCTGTTTTCAGAGCTCTGACGGCCACTGAGGAAAGCTGCAGGGCGGCTCTGTCTAAACTGGAGGGCCTGGAGTCTGAGGCGTCCCAGGTGAGACAGGAGGTGAGCCAGGGGAAGAGCCTGAGACAGGAGCTGAGCCGGGAAACCACAGCCATCCAGCAGCAGCTGCAAGGTACAGCATGACATGCAGGGAAAGAGAGAGAGGTGTCATTGCAATCTCAAAATATTCCTTCATCAAACAAACTTCATTATCCCAGAATGACCTTCGCCACCTGTATACTTTTTCTAGGATGTACTGATGGGTTTAGTAAAGCCTGCAGCATTGTGTTAAAAAACAAAAAAAGGATTTGTGTGCCAGCAAGTTTTCTTTTGGAGCCTTAAAAGACCCGCAGCCATTCTAGGATTGAAAAAGTAAAGGATTGAAGCTGAAGGAGGATGCAACCTTTTTTATTTTCTTTCAGAGAAAACTGAAGAGCTGACATTGTTGAAAGATGACCTTCATGACACAAGAGAACAGCTCCATCTGGTGGAGGAGGTAATACAGGGGAGAGGGGAGGAGGAGGTAATACAGGGGAGAGGGGGGGAGGAGGTAATACAGGGGAGAGGGGAGGAGGAGGTAATACAGGGGAGAGGGGGAGGAGGTAATACAGGGAGAGGGGGAGGAGGTAATACAGGGGAGAGGGGGGGAGGAGGTAATACAGGGAGAGGGGGAGGAGGTAATACAGGGGAGAGGGGGAGGAGGTAATACAGGGAGAGGGGGAGGAGGTAATACAGGGGAGAGGGGAGGAGGTAATACAGGGAGAGGGGGGAGGAGGTAATACAGGGAGAGGGGGGAGGAGGTAATACAGGGGAGAGGGGGAGGAGGTAATACAGGGAGAGGGGGAGGAGGTAATACAGGGAGAGGGGGAGGAGGTAATACAGGGAGAGGGGGGAGGAGGTAATACAGGGAGAGGGGAGGAGGTAATACAGGGAGAGGGGGGAGGAGGTAATACAGGGAGAGGGGGGAGGAGGTAATACAGGGAGAGGGGGGAGGAGGTAATACAGGGGAGAGGGGGGAGGAGGTAATACAGGGAGAGGGGGGAGGAGGTAATACAGGGGAGAGGGGGGAGGAGGTAATACAGGGAGAGGGGGAGGAGGTAATACAGGGAGAGGGGGAGGAGGTAATACAGGGGAGAGGGGGAGGAGGTAATACAGGGAGAGGGGGAGGAGGTAATACAGGGGAGAGGGGGAGGAGGTAATACGGGAGGGGGGGAGGTAACAGGGGAGGGGGAGGAGGTAATACAGGGGAGAGGGGGAGGAGGTAATACAGGGGAGAGGGGGAGGAGGTAATACAGGGGAGAGGGGGGAGGAGGTAATACAGGGAGAGGGGGAGGAGGTAATACAGGGAGAGGGGGGAGGAGGTAATACAGGGGAGAGGGGAGGAGGAGGTAATACAGGGGAGAGGGGGAGGAGGTAATACAGGGGAGAGGGGGAGGAGGTAATACAGGGGAGAGGGGGAGGAGGTAATACAGGGGAGAGGGGGAGGAGGTAATACAGGGGAGAGGGGGAGGAGGTAATACAGGGGAGAGGGGGAGGAGGTAATACAGGGGAGAGGGAGGAGGAGGTAATACAGGGGAGAGGGGGAGGAGGTAATACAGGGAGAGGGGGAGGAGGTAATACAGGGAGAGGGGGAGGAGGTAATACAGGGAGAGGGGGAGGAGGTACAGGGAGAGGAGGTAATAGAGGGGAGAGGGGAGGTAATACAGGGAGAGGGGGAGGAGGTAATACAGGGAGAGGGGGAGGAGGTAATACAGGGGAGAGGGAGGAGGAGGTAATACAGGGGAGAGGGGGGGAGGAGGTATTACAGGGGAGAGGGGGCAGTAGTAGTGTGCTCTATATCTCTATTTGTCATGTGCTGGGTGTATCATACTGTGATAAGAGATGTCACTTTGTGCATTGTGGGCTCTGGCTGATCATACTGTGTGAAATGCTTTTTGTTATAATAAGAGACGTCCTAAACTTTATTATCAATCACAAAAAAAAGAAGATTGTACTCGGAAACTACAGTACTATTAAAAATAATTGGTTGGTTTAACAGCCCCTGATTTTTATCACTGATCTTCAGTTGATTTCTCATTTGAGATTTCTACGTTTTGAAATCGGCATTTTGCAGTCAGTCTCGCTGACCCCTCAGCGGTCTTTGTGGTTTGTGTGCAGGATCTAAGAGCTGCCACTAGGAGGCGTGACGAGCTGCTGTCCGAGCAGGCAGCGCTGAAGGAGTCCTTGAGCCGCAGTGCTCAGAAATCCCAGGAGAGCCAGTGGAGGGAGGAGAAGCTGAGCCAGGAACTGCAGCACCTCCACATGGAGATCGACGACCGGAGAGCCAAGGTGGACCAGCAACAAAAGGTAGGTCTTTTATTGAAATGCAGGATTGGGGAAAAAGACTCCCATTGCATAGTAAAACCAGGAATGGATCAAACTGTTATCAGTTAAATAGAACACACCTGAGCTTGTTCCCTATACACACTGGGGCTGATCAAGCTCGTGGTAAACCTGGAATGGGTGAACAGGGTTGGGGTTTGCCCTGCTCTGTAATGATGGATCTGAACTGACTCAAGACCCTGCTCAGTGTTTGCAGGCTCTTCGGAAGGAGATGGTGGAAGAGGAAGCGTCCCTGCAGCGAAGAATCGAGTCCCTGAGGAGCCAGCTGGCAGCTGTCGATGCCGCTCTGACTGAGAGGAGCAGCCAGCTGGAGCAGCTCACAGCCAGGGTGTCTGAGCTGGAGGAGCAAGGCAGGGCACTGCAGAGAGACCAGGAGCAGAGTGCACTCCTCCAAGACAGGGTGGCAGACATCAGTAAGCAGCTGACTCTCTTACCTTGTGTTATTTTAACCTGTGCAGTGTTTTATAAATCATATCATTGCAGACCTAGATTTTTAAGAAACAGGCTATGCTTTTTTTTCTCACCCTGCTGGGTTGTACAATTCTGGATCACTGGTAGTAGAATGACCTTTATAGGAGGTTAATATACAGGAGGTTAATATACAGGGTGATTTTAGTAATCGTGGTTTGCATAATCTACTTAAATGTTGGCCAAATTGTGTTCCAAAGTTTCTGTCCATAGAACTTTCTGCTTGGCAACAGTGTTTGTATTAAGATGGGTGGCAGTGTAAACCATGCCAGCCGTCACTCTGTGATCTTGCCAATCTTTCTGTTTCTAAGGAAATGATTCATTCATTCGTTGATTCGTACGTTTTATTAGGACAGCAGCTGTGTGAAAGAGAAGCCGAGGCCCAGCGGAGCGCTCAGGAGTCCCTGCTGCTGCGTGAGGAGGTGGGGCAGCTGCAGGAGCAGCTGGGCTCGGAGAGGAGGAGGGCAGAGAGGAAGGGGGCAGCCCAGCGAGCGGAGAGCGACTCCGAGAGAGGCCAGGCTGAGAAGGCACTGCACGTGAGTGTGTTCAACTGCACTGAAAACAAACGTCCTTGATGCACAGAGGCTACTGGTGCTGATCTGCTCTGTTTCTCCCCCGGGCAGGAGCAGCAGCAGGAGACGGGGCGTCTGCAGCGAGAGCTGGCTGCGGTGGAGCAGGCAGCCCACGATAACCACGAGAGAGCACGGAGCCTGCAGAAAGAGCTCAGTACCGCCAGACAGGAGCTGCTGCAGCTCAAGGACAAGGTACCAGGCAGCCTCAAGTACATTGTGCCGGCTAAGAGCAAGAGCATGGCAACTAACAGAAACCGTACTTATGTGATCATAATAAGCGTTTAAAAGTACAAAACAGGACTTTGTTGCAATATTCTTGCCAGTGATTTTATAGAAAATTCATCAGGCCATAAATAACCTTATTTGACTGTATTTAAATGGCTGTACTATATATATATATATATATATATATATATATATATATATATATATATATATATATATATATATATATGCACATACAATACATGCACGTTTTTATGTGTGCCTTTTGTTTATACATGTATATATACATGTGTGTATGTGTGTGATTTTAGATAGCAAAGGTCAATGCCTCTTCAGACCCGTAGAGGGGAATTGAAGGCTGTATGGCATATCCTGTGCATATGAGACAGCTTTGGAAGGTGTGTAACCTGTTCTGTGCTCAGCTGCGGAGCCAGGAGGAAGTGGAGCAGCGGCAGCGGGAGATCAGGGAGGCCATGCGGTCTCTGCGCTGTGAGATCAAGGCAGAGATCAGAGAGCTGGAGCCGGGCTACGCTCAGACGGACAGCCTCAAGGAGAATTACCAAAACTCTGCCAATAGGGGGAGCCAGCTCCTGCTGCGCGAGGAGGACAGCAGAGGCCAGCCCCGCTTCAACCTCAAGGTGGCGCATTTCTCTGTGTAGAAAACCATTCTTTCTGTTCGGCAGCTTTTAATGCTGTAAACGAGTTCTGGTATTCAACAGGCTTTGTACCCGAACGGGAGGCTTGTCCTGGACTAACGAATTCTCTGCCCTCCTTTCACTCTCTGCAGGATGAACGGTGGCGTGGGGAAGCACAGAGAGAAAAACTGCGGCAGCAGGAGGACCATCTGAAGGTGTGTTTGGGTGTGCTTCCGAACAGCTTCTAGTTCATACTGAGAGAGTCTGTGTTTGAGAGGAGGGAAAAGAAAACATTTTTTGCATTTACAGATAAGCTTGGATGGATGGTTATGGTTTTTAAACCTTTTATTAAAAACTATTTATACATTTCCTACACCTATTTCTGGGCAAGCCTGCATGCAGAGTTATTTTTTTGTTTAGTGTATTTTTGCTGCGCGGTTTTACCGAAGGTTGAGCTTTTTCTGCTCCCAGGCTCAGCTGCGCAAGCGCATGTGGTCGCAGGCGGAGGCTCTGAGCCAGCACAGGAAGCAGACCGAGGGCAGCCTGCACAGCCTCAAGAGACGAGTGGACGCACTGGACGAGCTGGTCAGCAACACCACCGTCCAGCCCCACCCTGGAGACCACCAGCTCAGAAGCAGCCGGGTAACCAAGCAGCCTTTCCCATTCATTTTATAACCAAGGTCCCTCCCTTATGAAGTGTTTTTTCTGGAGCCTGTGGGCTGGTTGAGAGCTGGCGAAGTATTCCTAAAAATAATACAATCATTTGTTGTAACCCACGCTGAGTAATGTTGTGCATCGTGCAGTAAGAGTCAGAGATACCCTTACAAGGATGGCAAGACTGCAGGAAGTCGAGGTTCTTTCTGCTGTCCTGGAACTGAAATGTATTGTTGTTTTCAGTCTCCCCAGCGTGGGAGTCTTAGCTCCCCCAGCAGGAGAGCGCCAGGTACTACACCCCGATCACACAGCATACTGGGTCTCGAGTCCACAGCAGTGATCCCAGAGAGGGATGCAGGTAATATACCCGAGAATGACACGGATTCCCTAAACCCTTTTTAATACTGGTAAAATCAGCTCCTGTTGCTTTTCTCAAGGGAAGGAGTGTGTGTCAGAAACCACAAATCTGTATTACTGTAAAACACGACCATACATTTTTGTGCTCTGCAGTTAATTACATACGATTTGTTTCTGTTGGCTCAAGGTCTTTGGGAGCGGTTTGGGAGCCATCTGTTTAAAATAAATACAGTTCAGATGAAAAAATGGAATGCAACGCAAGTGTACTACTTATGTTGGTTGTATATTGACATGCAAATTTCTCGTTTTTAATTAGGAGGCAGCTGGTGACGAGTCACCCAAAACCAGTAAAGCCTTTGGTGTTGCCACACACAATTACCTACATGGCAGACCAACTGTGAACTGAAGAGATCCCCCTGCTACCTCAATCTTTCACATCTTCCTTACAAATACAGCAGCTTTACCTTCTTACCTCTAGCTGGCCTGAGGTTCTTGGGTGTGCCAGGGATAGCTGAACAGACGCACCAACGTCTCATTTATCAACATTCAAAGACCTGAATTTGAAAACGCAGTAAGAACAATGCTATTTTGCTTCCAAGTTTATGTGGCACACTCAGATAAGTTTATGTCAGTGCCCAGTTGTCGTTGTGCCATCTGACTGTGCACAGAAAATAAGTGAAGTATTGGAATTCAAAGAGTGATTTCTCTGCAGTCGTTGGGCTACATAACAGCCATCACCGTGGCTGTACTCTGCAACCAACCACTGCACTTTTTCTTCAAGTAGTTTTTGTACAAATTGTAAATGATTTTTAATGCAGGTTTACATATTAATAAATATGTCATTCTTTTTAAATGATTTGTACTGTATGTACTGCTGGTGCATTTTATTGCACTGGACAAATTATTTATTTTTTATAAATGTTCCAAGCATTCTCTTAAATAAAACATTTTAACATTTGCAGATGTTTCTTTTTGATTTTAATAACTGACGTTATGTGGTACTCTAAATGGGCCTTTTGTAACAAGGAAGTCATGAATGACAGATCTGCATCACCCTCTCCTCAGGCTTAACATCTGAATGTTCAGCTTTAATGGAACACTGGACCCATCCATTAACAACAGTTAAATTATATCAAAAAGCTAAACAAAAAAACCCTTTAATGATAACGTTTTCTAAATGCATGTATGACTATGTACAGTAATATGCGCATGCCTAGTAGTTGAAGAGTTTTTTCTGAATGCATCGATTGCTGATTTTGTTACCTGTCTGATATACACAATAAGGACACTGGCTGCAGCTGCTTTTGGACCGTCCTGTATAAAAACAGGTCTTGGAAAATGAAAGACCAACAGAGTTATCTAGATACAGGTACTTTATTTACAAATATTCAGATTAATAGCATTTTTGTTCCATCAAATGAAAAGTACAGCAGTCCGAAGAAAGTTGGTTTGTCACCGATATAAATAACAAGACCTATTGTAAGCGGTTTAAGAGTTAAAAAAAACATTAATGAGAAATAGAAAAAAAAAAGTTATAGAAACAGAAAACCAAGCAAACATTTAATTACTTCAGCCAATTTCAATGTCTTTTGAGTTGGCTTTATAACGACTATTTCATATAAATATTATATATTTGTGTTAGCAGGTTGTGGTCCTTAAGTTGGGTTGTTTAATAAATCATTAAAAAGTGATACTTTTTTTTTTAAATATAGATTTCATATATGCTCCCAAAACAAGAGCTGTAGTTAAAAGTTTGGTTTAACATTACTTGCATCTACTTCAATAAAAGGGCACATGCTCTGACTAAACAATACGAAGAACAAAACAGAGGGGAGGGAAAGTTCCTGAGGAACTACAGAGTCCAGTTTTGGCCTTTACATAACATGCTGTGTCCTGGTACCACATTAAACAAAAATGCTTTCGCTTAGCTTAGTGTCAAAATGATCTGTGTGTTTTTTTTAGGGTTTTTTTTAGGACTTTTGTTATTTTTAAGTGCAAGCTCCCATGCTTTTTACTAATTTCTACAGGGCCACGCAGCAATGTGCCCAGAGTTTAGGGCAAAGCAGGGCTCCTCTTAAACCAAGGACTGCGTTTACTAAAGCCATGATGAAGAAAAAAAGGTTACATTTCATTTGAAAATACAGTATGTCAAAACGCATTCCAGTTCAGAGACGGAAATAACAAATTCCAAACGCTTAAGAGAAAGGTAGTACCAAGACAGATAGCTGGTTACGTATCATGTTTAATGTTTGCTTATTAATAATTGCACTCATTCAAAATAAAAATAAATGGACAGTACCCTCTTTAAGACCTCTGCTATGTCACATTAACCTCTTACTTCTCCTCACATGTTGCGATGTGATCTTTCCACCCTCGACACGGACACCAAATTTATTAATTAACTACATATACAGAGGGTGGGGAGCACACAAAAAAATGACTAATTCATAAACAAGCATTCAAGCATATGTACTATTTTTATTTAATCTTGGTGTATTTCAGTGGGGGGGACTTTATGCTCTTAAAAAAAAACTCCTGCAATTGAAAATATTTTTTTCAATTTAAATGACACTTCCAATTTCAAATGCTGTCATGTTATTTTCTTCGAAGCACGACCCAGCATCCTCCCCCCGTTTGGCATTACAGTGGTCTCATCAGATTCAGAAGCTGGGAAGTTCATCTATACATATACAGAGCGGGCTGCACATTAAAAGCTGGTGTATAATGAGAAATGGCACAGATTTAACACAGCACTTGAGCGGCATGACTCTCTCAATCCAGCATGTCAAGGACAACACAATGGCCCACCCCAAATAAAATTAAAAATATGATTTTTGACTGGTAGCACAGAAAGCAGCTTCCATGAACAGAAGGGCACCCAGACCGCCCAGTAATTCTACTGAATTACTGAATACAGTTAGTTATGTCGTCTGGGCATGGATACAGGGAGTTATGTCGTTTGGGGATGTCACACTCGGTGTCTTGCACATCGTACTTTTATACAGAATGCAGGCCCAAAAGTGCCCTGGCTTAAAAGCAAGGATTGCAAAGCATGTACCCAAACAACTAAACACATCAGCCTACGATCCTTTGAGACCGTCGTCACAGAGGGGGCTTCTACTGTTCAGAACGATATCCTTTTAAATCTGGAATTCGCTAACCCTCGCCATCTTTGAAATGCTGCTGCTAACAAACAAAGCTGCTTCAAAACAAACAAGCCTTCCGATTCAACCTTTGCAGCACGCTTTCTGAAAATGCCAGTCCTTGTATGTTAAAATGCATGTTTAACCAAAAGCCTGTTGCACCCTGTAATAGTTTAAAACAGCGGTGAAATGCAGCCAACTTCCTTTCTTAGAAACCTTTCAAAATTGATTCCATCTCAGCCTCTGCTTCTGGATGAATGTACAATATATACAACACAATCCCCTTCTCCAAAAGACCAGGCAGGGTTCATAATTCCTGAAAACTTAAAAAGCCCCATGTTGAGAATGATCACAGTCTCCCCCTACCACCACCTTCCTCTCCCAACCCACTAGAATATAAGAATAATTTATTCATTCATTAAATCAGTTTAAAAAAATCTAATGCACCCTAAAATATTTCTACTGTATAGTAAAAGCAGGTTTCCTGTGCAAAGGTATTTCCGAGCCAGTATTTTAGTCAAGGCTCTTAGGCATTTATACAACAACGAAGTGAGAAAATACAGCCAGACGCAAAACCGCGAGACACCAACACAAGGAGGGAGAAGCAAATTATCACAAGCGACTGCGCGAGAGGAGGGATTAATAAACACACAGCAGAGCCGGTCAGACCATAGTGCAATGATGGAACAAAGCAGAAACAGACACATTATACAAGAAAATGCAACTGGTGTTAAAAGTAAATCTCAATACAGTTGTAAAAAGTTGGGTTTTGTTTTGTCGTTTCTTTTTATTGTTAGTGATCACATCTATTTCTGTGCTTCACGGGGCAACATGACACAGTTTTAAAGAGAGGTCATACTGTACAAAGAAAGTGGATAATGTATTTTTTTTTTCTTTTAAAATCAATTTGTCTTCATTAAAATCATATTACACGCAGAATGCATTTATATGTTACAACACAGCTCCTTCAAAATGTATACTCTTTTTTTTTTCTTTAACACGTGGAAATACATAAAACGTGGTCTGGAACGGGGCTACAGTTGATGAGAGAAGAGTAGAAAAAAAAAAAAACAGAAGTATTTTATTTTTTACCCTTTTTGCTTTTTCAGGTTAAGACTGGGGGGGGGGAATCATTAAACGGGTAAACAAAAACACAATTTTCTAAAGTATCAATACAACTGTCATTTTAACTACAGCTGATCGGTAACAGAATACAGATAACCAATAGTTGTGTCTGTATACAGGAATGGAGAGCACATGAATACTATGTGTCCTCATTTTCATTGTCTTAGTATCACTGAACTGTCATTTCTAAATCTAGCCACCAGAGGTCGCTAATAAGTTCAATACAAGCTGGAAATACAGGCCAAGCAGCGATCCATCATGTTGGCTAGCCCCAAACAGTGCACCCTAAACACAGGTATGAAGAATTCCATGTGTGAATCGTAAGTGCTTCAAGCACGTGCCCTGGCCTGTCCGAGGCGTCTCCTTTCTAGATCATGTGGCCAGAGGCTGTTCCTCTGATTGGGGGGGTTGTGGTTCGAACCCTAACCCTTGGTTTGCATCAACACGCAGCCTCTAGACCCCACAGCAGAATATACCAGCAAACACAACACATACTGCAGCTTTTTCAAGCTGCCATTCTGCAGGGCTGCTTTCACAGAGCCCGTCATGTTTCAGAATTTGTATAGTAAGCTCTTAGGCAAGAGAAGAAGGGAAGGGATTTTTCCCACCATTGTTTAGGCAAACCACTTCAGATGCATTACCCATTGATCTGGAACTATCACGAGAACATTAAGGTGCAAAATCAAAAAGGAAAAGGTCATGTAGGTGAATCACGGATTAAAAAAAAAAAAAAAAAAAATTATATCAGGATGTTTCGGACTACTACAAAAATGTGAATACCATGCAGGAGAGGCTGCTGCACTGGATCTACATTGTTGTTTGATGTAATTTATGCTTTACGGAGTAACGCAATGACTTAAATTAAATAAATGGAAAGAGATGCTTATTTCTTTTAGTTTCATGTTAACGACGCCTCAGTGGTGAGTTTTAACCTTGAATATCTTTTTTTCATACATCATTTTTTTTTTCTTAAATTTTAAATCCCAGACATAATGGACTACCGAATGGGGCTGGTATAGTGGTGGTGGGGGGCGACGACAAGGTAAGGTAGGAGAGGGAGAGCGAAAGAGGGAGGGAGGGAGGCAGGAGGAGTTAACAGCCTCCCCCCCTCCACACACACGCACACACACACACTTGTGGAGAAGTGAGGTGAAGGTGGCGCTGGGTCTTCCCCACTGTGGACGTCACTAGCAGCCACACCCTTCCCTTTGGGGCTGTGGTTCGCTTGTTAGCCGGCCTCCCTGGGGAGCAGAGGGCTTGTGCTGTACCCCGGACTCGGCTGCGTTTAGGTCCAGGCTGCCGTCCTGAATGTTTTGGAAGATCTTCTTTGCGGCCTCCAGGAATGCGTCTTCAACGTTCTCGCCTCTAGAGGGAGACAGAGAGCAAAGACACGGCTAAGCAACGGTTAAACGTTATCCTTGAAAAAAAATAAAATAAAAAAAATAACGATCGGAGCATGTGAACGGTAGAAGAATCACACACCTTACAATCTCTGTGTGTAATTAAACTGTAGTCGCTTATCCAAAAAAACATTTGGTGTTTGATATTTAAAGAAAATCATTTTCCTCTGCAGTTTAAAACAAACAGGTAAAGCATTACTCACGTTTTCGCACTAGCTTCGAGGAATAACAGACCTGTGAAATAAGATGCATGTGTTAATTTCACATTAGCGATGCTTGCAGCCTATGAAATATTAAAGTAGAAAAAAAATAAAATAACAGGGAAACTAGACTCGTGTTTGTGAACAAAAACAAAGTATCCCTGGGGGTACAGCAAGAACTATTCTAATAGGATGCTTTAAAAATAACAACATGGATACGGGGGACAAATGAGTAAATTATGTCGAAACAAATTTGGCTACAAAACTAATTACTATAGAAATTGTGAAACATGACGGGGTCTGTGAAAGCAGCCCTAGAGATCCGCAGTAAACAGACCCACCGTTCTCTTCTGCAAACTGCTTGGCTTCCTCATACGTGACGTCTCTCTGAGCCTCCAGATCTGCCTTATTTCCTATAAGAATTATCACCTGTCGAAGAAACAGACCCGGGTTGAGACTTCGGACACATAACTGGATCGTGACGTATAGTGCAAGCACCCTTGAACAATAACCTCCATGCCAAACAGTCTGACTAGCCCTCTAGAAACTGGCATTCATAAAAGAAAAAAATAAATAAATCAACTGCAGTGTGTTTCGCTTCCCACTCAGCCAGTCTGTGGTTTCCTAACACACCGGTACATTGCTCAATTCATTTCGATGGGATATCGAGTTATGCTGAGTTTTGTGAAGAGCTGAAAAGGAAAAAAAACGCAGGCTAGTATTTAGCAGTGTTCACACTGTTGCACCCAGCTCCTGGTTGTGCTTTAGTTTGACTATGTGGGAATCAAGCATCACAAAAAAGGTGCAGCTCTGCTGCATTAGCATCTCTGTTAACAGGAGTGGACAGCAGTGGACAGTGTGTGTGTGTGTGTGTGTGTGTGTGTGTGTGTGTTTAAAGTGTTTCTACTGGGCGAGAAATTGTGCAGGTCTGTTACCTTTCCAATACAGGTCTCTGGAATGCTCCCTAGAAAAAATAGGCACAGAGTTCATGGATGTTTCCGAGGGAAGACAGTGTTGCCAAGGGCTAATTAAAATAATGGGAGGTAATCCAGTACTTAAGAAGCAGAGAGAGACACTCAGGGGGCAGTGCAGCCCAGTGATTGGTTATTCCCAAGGACAGGGAGCCAGTGTTAGAACTGAGAGGCTGTTAGGTAAAGCAGTTTTGCGGCTGCAGCAACAGTGGTTAGAACGCTGCAACAGGCAGTCACTGCAAGAAGTTAATATGTTGAAAACACAGATTGCTGTTTTATAAATCAAAACACACACTGCCAGCAACACCTAGCTATGAAACTAGAAGAATCCCAGAGGTGTAACATTCAGGCCCTAGGTGGTAGTAATGGTAACTACAGGTGGAGGATACAAAAAGACTGTGTGGTGCACCATCTGATAGGGATTGAGCACAGTGATGAAGGTGTTAGACACGCGCCATCTAACCAATCTGTTCACTTACAGTATTAGGGTTGGTGAGGTTTCTTGCGTCTGTCAGCCAGCTACTAAGATGGTTGTACGTGCTTCTCCTAAAATAAAGATTAAAAAAAAAAGTTAAAAAGCATCGTTGAATACAAATACCTGCCATCATCACACCCCACAACCAAAATCACTCTGCTCCAGTTCTAACAGAGACTGGTTTGACAGGTTTCCGTTTATGAAGAGGCTTTGCATTTCTGACAGTATGTAAACACAGCCTTCTATCATGGGCAAAGCTGTACAGTGTACTCTTGAGTTAAAGCTCTGTAAAGAGGTTGCAGAGTCACTGCTGCAGACAACACGGTCCTCTAGGCGGGAGCAAACAGTCATATACAGCTGTAAGGGTGTCACTGCACGGTCACTGGAAGCATTTAAAAAGATACAAAATCAATCTGATTAAGATGAACTCATGATCGTCCAGCTGTTCTGCATTAACATGTCAATTTCGCCTCCCTGAACAGGATCTAAAAGGCAGTATCATTTTAAAATGCAGATATGTACTCAAGCTTTTGCTCAACAGAAGAATTTCAGAGCCAGTTCCATCTCTTGGGCTTCAGAAATGTGTTCTTTGGACCCAGTGATGTCATGGAAAAAAAAAAAAATTGGGGAAGGCTGACATTTGGGACTGCATTACAAAAGAACCAAGTGCTAGGAGCCGCTGGATTATTGATTTTATTTTTTTACCGGGTGCTCAGCAGAGACACCATTCTTTTGTTTCTATGGATTAAGGCAAGATTGTGGTCCAGGACTTCATTATTGGAGATTATACAAGCTGAAAACAAGAGAGCTGTACTTGGAGAAACTGCTATTTTCTGCAGTCTGTAGTAAATGCAAGCATAAAGCTTTACAGTTGTTTTGTTTTTATGTTTTCAGCCTGATACGTGTTGGTTTCCCCCTTCTCTCAACACAACACATTACAGTATGGAGATTTGGAAATAGTTTGTGTTAGTAAATAAAGTTAGCACAGCAGCAATTATTGTAACTATTAGACTTCTAAAAGCTTTCATGCAAGGACACCCTGCTATGCCATTCAGAGGTGCTAAGCAAATGGACTGTCCAAGCTACCCCCCCCGAGGAGGCTCTGAACTGGTGGCTCTGAAGTCTAGAGTTTCCGTTACTTTATAAATCACAACCTAAATGTGTACCGATGTCCCACTACGGACATAAATCACAGCAACGAATGTTTGCGGCTATAATAAAACCCAAGTATCTGCAAGTAACCTCATGTTTTGCGGAGATGCTGGCGAAGGATTCACGTTTGACAGCGGCGGCGCGCGTCTCACCTGGTGATGTCGTAAACCATCAGCGCGCCGGCAGCTCCCCTGTAGTAGCTCCGTGTGACGGCTCTGAACCGCTCCTGTCCTGCCGTGTCCCAGATCTGCAGCTTGATCTTCTGACCGCTGACTTCGATTATCCTCGTCCCGAACTCCACGCCGATTGTGTGAGGGCAGTCAGCCATAACTGCGGCACCACAAGAAAGGCAGGAATTAAAAACACAGGGTAGTACTGCCCTCCACATGGCCGCACATACTTCAACTCCCAAGCCCCACGTTTAAATCTGGAAGGGCTGCAGGGGTGTTTCATGCATTTCAGCCGGAGGTGCACTAAATGTTCCCTTCATATCGCTTCTCCCACCACTAAAATGAAGCCTGCCCATATTTTCTGTTGAATTCGGGTCGCCTGAACTAAAACAGGGAGGCATTATTCTGACTCGTTTGGATGTCTTTACACACTTGAAATGTAACACACATGTAAAACCACACACACAGGTGTAGGGTCCGCGAACTTACATTTCTTTTCTGTGAACTGATGAAGCAAACATGATTTCCCTACTCCCATGTCCCCTGCAAAAAAAAGAAATGTATATAATTAGTGCAAAATTAGAGAAGCGGTTTATGGAACAAATGTATACATGAAAACGAAAGACCTTGTACTAATTTTTGTATCGGTATTACGTTTACTGTTCTGTATATATACAGAAACCTGTTTTTTATACAGATTGTAAAATGTCAAATGCTTTCCAAATGTACATTAACATAATCCCCATACAGTAACTTTAGATAAGAAAAGGGCTTGTAACCAGGAGGTCCCCGGTTCAAATCCCACCTCAGCCACTGACTCATTGTGTGACCCTGAGCAAGTCACTTCACCTCCTTGTGCTCCGTCTTTCGGGTGAGACGTAGTTGTAAGTGACTCTGCAGCTGATGCATAGTTCACACACCCTAGTCTCTGTAAGTCGCCTTGGATAAAGGCGTTTGCTAAATAAACTAATAATAATAATAATAATAATAATAATAATAATAATAATAATAATAATAATAATAATAATAGATTAAAAGAAAAAGAAATGTAACTGGCGAGGAGCCACGTCCCACACTCACCAATAATGATGTATTTGAAAATATAGGAGTAGTTGTACGGAGCAGTGGCCATTCTGACTCTGAAAGAAACCGAGCACAAGATATTATACAAGTGTGTTTTACAAAGGAAAGCAGACCACAGCCCGATTCGCACAGGACTAAAAATCCCCACAAACAGATGGCTTCAGGATTTTTACAGGCATCACTGAAATTCAGTCCGGTGCGAACCGTCCGTTCCTTTTTATCCCAGATAATAAATCTCAGAGGTGCTCCGATTTTTTTACAGCACATCGGGACCTTCTGTAAAAATTCAAACTCAAGGGTCCTGTGTCTTTACTCCTGTGCGAATCAACCATGTCAGGGTTATGTCACAACTGATGCAGCATTTCCGGGATATTTGGCTCAAAGCAACACCAGGCTTTACCATACATCATAATATTAAAACTGGTACGATCTGTCCCGAGACTCTACAGTTCAGTAAAACGCAAAGATTGGGCAGAACCAAATTGGGGATCGGGGGAAATTACAAAATATAAATCGGCGACTCTTAAATGGATGCTTTGAACATGCATTTGAAGGCATGTATGGAAATACATATCACTCAAAAGGATGAAATGGTTATTCTAGCCTTAGGAAAAGGTACATCGAAATTAGTTATTTACACCCGGTTTCCCTGTTTACAAATCATTCACAAAAGCACCTTCTCTGGCCACAACATCACATTTCATTTTGAATTTACAGACTTTTCTTGATGAAAAACGAATCCACGCCTGGGAGCTTAACTAGAGGTCCTCCTTGAACTCTGAGGGCACCTGCTTTTTGGTCCCGTGCGAATCATGCTCAAGAAAGACTCGCTTTGAGGAAGCAGGCATTGAAAAAAAAAAAACTTTCATGCTGAGTATTACACCTTGGGTGTCAACAATAAAAGACATTATCAAAAGAGATGCGGGAGATCTTGACAGTTTACTTTCATATTCTAAATACAATACAGAAGCTTTTGTTAAATCATTACTGTTAAAATAGCAGAACAAACGGAGCACTTGAACTTGAAAAAACCTGAATAAAACGAGACCAAAAGCTTCAACACCATGCCAAGTTGCCATTTAGTTCAGATTTTGAAAAGAGTTTGTTATAGATGGATGGACGATCCATAGGGTGAAAACGTTTCAATGCGATCGTGTTTGTATGTCTTTGCTTTGATTATAAAGCATTGGACAGAAAACGCCAGCCCTGGGTTTAGAATGAGAATTAGAATTACACTCCACCCTGTACAGAATGCCACTCTTATGATCTGCCTTTATAGCTATATTTGAGAGACTGTGGTCATGTGTATAGAACAGGTACTGCAGCGTTTGCTGTGCGTACGTGTATCAATCTTAAGGAACCCTTTCTTCATTAATGTTACCGCGTTACATGATGCAAAGCATTCAGTGAAATGACCCAGTGACTGACTTCTTGCGGTGAAGGACAGAAGCACTGAAGAAACAGAGTATCGATCAAGGCTCTTTGTCACCGACCCGAAATACAGAACATGTCTAACATCCCTGAGAAAATGGAATGCTATGGCGGTGAACATCTTACATTATGCCAGGTGCTGGAAACATTGTCTGAAGGCAGGTGTTTTTACCGGCACACCCCTGAATGGCTGAACTTCTACTCTTGGTCGTCAGCGGATTTAGGCGTTGCTGATCTAGTATACAGTATGTATATTTTTTTCTTCGAGGACTGCTCTTTTAACAGGATATTAGAAGATCCATCGATACGACGCTGCACGCCTGTAGATAATCAAAGCAGTTTCATCTGGAGGGTTTGGTGCAGGCGTTCAGTTTGGGCTTACATGTTCACTGTTCACCACCCCCCTTTCTCTCCCTGCCAACAACGTATGAATCACCATATTCCTTAAGTGACAGCACCCTGATTTCAATTCTTACAAATGTCGCAATTTATCCACCCGGGGGAAGAAGACATGGATTCAGGGCAAAGCATGAAGACAGAGAATAAAAAATAAAAAAATTGTTTAGCAGTATTATAATCTGTAATTTGGATCAGAGTTTTACTGTCAGAAGCCAATGCAAAGGAAATCAGCCACACTGCCTCTGTTCCAGTCCCAAGTGGTGAAAATGAGCAAGTTTTAGTTCATGGGGAAAGTGGTGTGTGTGCGTGCGTGCGTGCATGCATGCATGCGTGCGTGCGTGCATGCACACACACAAGAAATACAAGATGTAAAACAGATAACCGCGTGAAGTTTCAAAGTAGGGTCTTTAAGAAAAACTGTAGAGAAAGATGAAAGATTATTTAGAAAGGGGTAGGGAGCAAGCAAGAAAATGAATCCATCAAGTGATAATAGTTTAGATGTTACTGTACACATGATTGTTAATATGTACCAGAGAGGGTCATTATTTTACTTTATTATTTATTGGTCTGTGAGCAAAGCCTGAAGGCTACAAACGCAAAGCACACACTCTCCAAAAACACCAAAGAAGATAAGATGCGCATGTTTAATTTGCCAGGTGGAAGCTAAACAAATAATGGCTGTAGGCAAAGATTTCAAGTGGAACTTGTCAGTATGTTTGCAGAATGTATAAATTTCTATCCTGGTGGTGAGAATTAAAGCAAGTGTTTTACAGCGTTCTGCCTAGGTTTCAAAAAGATCTCTTAGCTAAAAACTGAAGGCACTTTTCACAGTGACGTGCCAAGTTCCTGAGAGGGGCTACCCTATTCTGTAGTGCCATTCTTGTTTTACATTTAGACAACTGTGTTTGTTGCAAAATAAATAAATAAATAAATAAATAACCCTTCAGAGATTGACAAGCAAGCATATTGGTTTTTAAACACATTTTTCACTCATAAATTGTGTTAGGTTTGTGGCATACTTTATTTACTGGCAATTCCATTAAAAAAAAGCAACACTTAACCTGGATATTGTAACGCTGTCTTCGGTACAAATCCATTATAACCCCGGCTTGCAAACACAGAAAATGCTGTTTCAATCATTTATTTTTTATTTTATTTTTAATATGCACCACTACTAGCTTGAGAAATGGTTTTGCTCCCACATGCAGCTCTACTGCATTTCAGTCCAGGAGTTTCTGTTGATGGAACATCCTTTTCCTAATCCTAAGGACTAGGTAAATGCATTGCAAAAACGTTAGGGCACGCTTAAGAGTAAGAAAACTCATTCAGGTTTTCAAAACAGTACTTAAAAAAAACATGCAAACACACACGACTGTTTAAAATGCATCGCAGTGCAAATCACATTCGTACACAGCACAGAGTCTAAAGTGCCAGCAATCAGGCATTTAACGAAACATTGCTCTTAGATTACTCATGCGCAAAATCAGCAGAGAGGCTAAACCTCTGTAATCTCACGCTAAAGAAACCTACAGTCCACTAAGCATTTCAATAACTTGCATTATTCATAAAGCCACGAGGTCGGTGTCTTAAACAGCAGCTACAGATTCTAATCTGGCATGCAAGGTCAACAGCAGAAAAACGAAGGTGTCTGTAGAGGCAGAAACGGGAATGCTACGTAAAGTGGCAAATAACAAAATAAAACAGACAAAGACATTTATATTCTGCTTTCAGGCTAAACAGTCAAGCGTGATACAGCCAGCATGCGATTGCCTGTAAGCGCACACTAGGCAATAGAATTAGGGAACACCAAGAGATCACTTCCATACCTGTAATCTCATATTTCTTAAACAAAACATGCGAGGCATTTACTTTATAAAATGCAAACTCAAACAAGAATGAACGAACACAAGTTGTGAAATTGATACATTCCCGGTTCCAAGCTGATTATATTGCCTTACCCCAATAAGTACATTAACTTCACTGCAGTCAATCTATGGAGGAATTGCTTTCAGTATCCCTTTATGGTTATCTATAAGTGAGCGAAAGATCCTATTGTCCTTTTTCATGTGTACAGACGATCTCATATCCTGGCTGCACATGAGTCATGTGATATTTAACTTCCCAGATGTAGGCTTGCTTCCTCTACGTTAAGGGATTAGTTCATGATTCTGTTAATGTAGGTGGAGATTGCGTAGCACCTCTCCACCTCAGAGATGCACAGTACACCGTGGTTTTAATTTCAATCAACTAGAAATTTACTGGGCGAGTCAGAAATCAAGCAGGATTGATACACATACGCACATAAGATTTTATAAAACCTGGACATGCAGGAAATATTCATTCATCATGTTGTTTTTTTTAATTGAAATATTCCAAAAGTGGAGTGCACCTGTAACACACTTTCTGATGTTTCCAGCATTTACTGGATGTTTAATTGCACTTCTTGGCTTTAACTATGGGCTTGTTCTGGAGTCAAAGACCTTTTTAACCAGTCACATGTTTTTTGCAAGGCATTCCCTCAGCCTTTGTCTAACATTTGCAAGACTCTTATCAAAAGAAACTCTCCCTAATTCTAGATCAACTTCTCGTCCACCCCAGTCTAAATTGCATTGTTAAGCGAGAAACGACCAGTGTTAAAAGTGACCGACACAGATCCGAGCGAGTATCGGCAGCTGCCATGCCAAAACGAAAGGCATTTTTGATTGGCATGGCAAATATTGGCGTGCATAACACCATTCATGACAAGACACTGACCCAGCACATGCTGACTTGGTTCCAGTGATTGTACCCATTCAATGAATGGAATATAAGTCACTTTGACAGACACACAGCCTGTACTGAGATGACACCACACAGTGGAAAGGGGGAACCTTAATTTGATTAATTACAATTCTTACTCCTACAGTATCTCAATTGTCCAGAAACAGACGCTGATGAAAATGAATCAATACCAACCCTTCTTCGTTATCTAACGCACAACACTTCACACTGGACTTACCTTCAAATGACCAGTATTATGCTGTGACCATTTGTCTTAATATTCTTTACAACTTGTACCATTGCATTACTTGCTGGAAATCTCGATCTAAAATATGATGTCACATTTTCACAAGTGGCATTTCACACTGCCTTAACAAAGGACATCGTGTGTGAAAACTGACAGACACAACAGCAAACTAACAAAGTGACAGAAGATTTAAAAAAAAAAAAAAAATACACCAGTGTTTAATTTACAGATATTTTAGAGGCTTGCACAGTTGAAACGTCAGATGCACGAAAAAAACAAAAAAACAAAACAACCACCCTACCTTATTTTGAAAAATATGTACTGTACAATTAATCTGAAAACATTTTAAAACACAAACTCTAAAACGTTTGAAAGGACGCTGTTGTCTCTTTGTCGTGTTCCCATTCAGCCAGGCCTAGTACCGTAGCAATACCAGGCATGTCATTCATGAAATTAACCTTGCTTACTTACACGTTCAAAAATAGACACACACGCCGGGTATGCTTTTGGTCAGCCTTTTTTTTAACTTTGATTTATTTATTTGTATTCTTAAATTTGTTGAAATTTGTGTAAACCCTTTTGTCAAATAACCGATATGTATCCCAAACAGCCAGGCATGGATAATATATAAAGCTTCACTATGCATTACCGGTACAAAAAAATAACGACAGTGAATTTAAAATACAATCCTAAAAAAAAAAACACAACGCATTGATTTATTTATTTTACCACCTAATAAAAGTATATACGAACACACACAAAAACAACAGGGCACGAATGACATGTCAAAAACAAAACCGAGAAATTTCCATTCTTCATTTCTATTCTGGCACGAATCGAAATGCAATCTCTGAACTGCTTACACTGCTGAAACAATATACAGCAATAATGAAGACTGCGGTTTGAAAACGCTTCAGGAATGAAATGGTTTTGTTGTTGTTGTTGTTGTCTGGTAGGTAGGTTAAGGCCTCGTCCCCTTGCTACACAGCCAACATCCCAGTCGTTAATACCGACCGACGCAAATTGTAAATAAAACCAGCCACTGCATATCACTTCAATGCAACTCGTCTCCCAAACCAATAACGTTATAACTGTGTTAACTGAACCCCGCTTCACTCCCAATGACATCCCAACCGGGTTTTAATTTACATGACAAAACCAAATCTCTTCCGGATAACAAGAATCTGCACGAAGCTGGAAACAAACCAGAAAACAAACACATACCTACAATTTAAGAAACCGCCTTTTCCAATGCACCGGCTTATCAAAGCAATGCCATTAATACCTGTCGACAATATGATTATTTCGACCTAGGCTCAGTTTGGATATATGGGTGTAGTCACCCCTCCTCCTTCCTGCTTTTTTTTTTTTTTTCCTCGACAATGGATAATTTTCTTCCACGTTTAGCCTAATATTTACATTTTCTGCGGGTCGGTGAGCCTTAGCCGCGGTGGAAGGTGTAAAGCATCGTTATTCGTGGGTGTTAAGGGGGTTTCTTACCGTTATTTTGTGGGTGTTTGGGTTTAATTTCGACTCTCTCCGGCTCTTTCAGGGGGATCTGCAGGTTATCCTGGTACTAGAAGTGTTTGCCTTGCCAAGATGGCGGATCGCGCTGCACAGGGTTTCCTCCGTCACGTACAATGGGCTTGTGGGACAAAGAGCACGACGCTCAGTCGCGCCGCGCATTTGCACCAAAATACCCAAATGTGCCAACAACGACACCTTGCCGAATTTCAATTATTATTATTTATATAAGATACACGTGAAATAGAAATATTTAAAAAAAAAATTAAAAATGCACGCCAATGCAATCCCTTGATTAGGGCAAGTCACGAACAGCAAGCTTGTCTGTTTTCCAGCACTAACTAACTGAATTCACAAGCTCGATTCGAGTTTGCAAACGTTCTCTGACGTATTTTGAGGAATGGTTTAAAAAAAAACGTCTAATGCGGTACGTGCTGCATGAATTTGCAGAATTATATATGTTTTTTACTACAGTAAGCCTCACAGGCATACTGAATTTTGGAGAGTAAATTTGGGAGTACGGGAAAACGATACCGGGGCCAAGAAATGGTAGGCAATAGTTGTTGTTTTTTTCTTTATAGCGGGGATGCATTTGCTCTACTGGTGTGGTTATTGTAAGACCTGACCTGGAAACCAGTACAGTCAATGGAAAGACATGCCTGTTAAAAGCTAAAATATTCAACAGAAATCCGCTAGAGGGCGCCCTAACACAATATAAACTAGAAAAGGAGCCTGGAATTCCTCTCACCTGTGTGATGCAGCATACTGTACTCGCACACACCTGCTCACTCACTCACTCACGCGTAGCTCTTAGACGACACTATCAGTCTTTTTGTTAAGCTTTCGACAGGCTGGTAATGTCACATGGGATGGACCCGAGCTGTTTCTCCTTTTTTGAATTGAACTGCTTTCAACACTAGCAAGTTTTACTTACTTATCAATTGTGTATTCCATGACTGTCACTTGATTTATCTGTTATCAATGTTAAAGGTTGTTGTTATTATTATTATTATTATTATTATTATTATTATTATTATTATTATTATTATTATTATTATTATTATTATTATTATTATGAGCCTGTGTGGTCCAGTGGTTAAAGAAAGGGGTTTGTAACCAGGAGGTCCCCGGTTCAAATCCCACCTCAGCCACTGACTCATTGTGTGACCCTGAGCAAGTCACTTAACCTCCTTGTGCTCCGTCTTTCGGGTGAGACGTAATTGTAAGTGACTCTGCAGCTGATGCATAGTTCACACACCCTAGTCTCTGTAAATCGCCTTGGATAAAGGCGTCTGCTAAATAAACAAATAATAATATTACTATTATTATAGTTCTGTCTCTTAGCATCCCTATTCTGCCTTGGGCATGCGGGTCTTAATCATACAAAGAATGCCCATGACAACCCTCTATCACAGTTTACAATGAACGATATATTATACACTGGAAGCGGAACTGCATTCTCTTGCAGTGTATTGGGGAGAGCAGCTCCAGGTGTTGGGAGATCCTGGTAATTTGTCCTCGCTGTAAATTGCTAATGATGATAATTGTTTAGCGAGTGGGGGTGCCGCGGGGGTGGGATCAGACATTCAGACCCCCCCCAACAGAAGTCTGTTTCCTCGGGGCAGTACAGTGACAAAGCAATGCAGTAGTTCTGTCTGGTATATTGTTTCCTGTAATATATACCCACCGCGGTAGATTCTAAAGGAACAGCGTTGCACCCCGAGGATCTGAACCCACACACAGTATCCCTTTGAACCGGCTCTGGCTGTGTTGGCAGAGGGGACTGTACTTACTGGGAACGCCCTTCCTTCACGTTTCCCTGGAGTGATGCATTCCATTACTGGCAGCTGCCTGGCACGATCAAACACAGTATTCACAATCAAGCACTGCAGATATCACCCGCGCCCCGCCGCTACCGCCAGAGACGTGTTTTAAATGCATGCCGACTGTGGTGAGGCTTTAAAAGGAAGGAAATGCTATAGAATTTAAAAAAAACAAAACTGTGCAAGTGACGAGAGTATCCGCCACGCCCTTTTTTTTGATGCATCATATTTCTGACAGCCTGTGATTGCCCGTGATTCAGCGAGCTGTTCAGGGTGCATTCATGAGGAGGCGTTCAAGGTCAAGCGCAGTTTTACTGTGGGTATATGTAGAGGTGGATAGCTGGAAGACAGCTACGATCTTCCTCTCCCTTCTCAGCTAGGACCAGTTTGAACTGATCGTGCTGATCAGACAGTGGTTCAAAATCAAATCAAACAGTGCGTTTCCGGTTCCTGTCATTATGACAGCCTGCAATTCACCTTGGCAGGTGGCTCTCGGCTTGTATACACGAACGTATTGATAATTCGTGGGGAGGTACGGTCTCCTAATAACGTGGTCTAATTCTATAAGTAACATCGCGTTTGGTTGCGTATTTAAATGGTCCTCGATCACTGCTGGTTACCATGCTTGTGCATTCCCCTCTATTCACGCCGCCACTGTTCATTAAAGTCACACCTCTCCCTTATTTACACCACTCTGCAGTACTCTGTCGTTTTCATCTGTCACTCTGTCATAGCTATTAGGAATGAGGTATAAGATTGGGGCTTGGGCAATACAATGAAATATAACATTAGCGTGTGAATAGAGACCGTGCTGTTGCTCGCTATTTACACGCCGCAGGGGTATAAAGACATCCAGGATGCCAAGCTGGTACCGCTCTGCCAAGCTTCACAACGCTGCTGTCAATGTTATTGATGGTATTTAACCTCGTTGAGTCAGCGATTATTACTATTATTATTATTTCCTCTGGATGTAACTTTAACATCCCATTAGAGCGGTTCAGCGCTTCCCGCAGACTGATTGCTCGGTTCGGCTCTGCGTTCCAGTTATGCCCGCTGATTCGTAATCTATTTTAAACCCCGCTGTAGTCGTGGCCGGGGGGAGGGGTCGAGGCGGCAGTCTGTATTTTTTCTCCGTGCGCTCAACGGGAAGCCTGACTGGTTGAGTGGTCGGGAGCTGCTGCCTCAAAAGAGGGTGTAACCCGTCAGATTAAAAAAAAAAAAAAGCAAGCAAGGATAAGCGGCTTGCACAAAGGAGGACATACATCCAAACACATCCATACATCGCAGAACGTATCTACGCAGCTGCAGGTAATAGCGAGGTTAAAGCGCCCGCTTTGTGTGTTTAAAATGTCTTTCTCTGCTCTTTGTGTCGTGCACTTGTTTGCAGTCGCAGTTTGCTAGGTGTGGGGACTGGGTGTGACCGTCACACTGGAACTGCTGTGTTAAACTTTGCTTCGTTACAGAGTTGCGCTTTTTTAAGGTAAACGGGTTTTGCCCCCTTCTGTTTTAACGCTTAAATCAACAATTTATTGATGCTGAGTTCGAGTGTTGACATGTATTTTATATAAACGCAATTGTTAATTTATTTTGCCAGGGTCGTTGTACGAATTGAACAGTGTTACTTTTTTATTGCAATTTAAAACAAACACACGCTTTGCAATGAAGCTCAAGTTCAAGAGCATTATTATTATTATTATTATTATTATTATTATTATTATTATTATTATTATTATTATTATTAAACTTTGTGTCCGCGGCTACTCGTTTCTAAACATCATTCGATGTATAGATACATTTGTGTCGAGCGATTGATGCAATTAGCTGCTTCGTGTTCTGCGAGGTGTAAGCAGTTTAACATGCAGTTTGTATGTTGTGTATAGCCTTTACTGGCACATTTGCAGCTTTGACTGTCTTTTTTAAACGCATAACTTTTTTACAGTGTCTTGTAGACCGAGTACCAAGTTCCTCATCCGAAGTCCTTTAAACGCCAGATAAAGAAAGATGAGAATTTGCGAGACACAGTCAAGCCAGGAAAGTAATGTCAGCTCCTTATAAGGCACCTTCCCATTTGTGCTTCAGTTTACAGCTGAGTATTGACTGAAGGAAAATATAATATTCTGCATTGTGTCTGTATTGTGAGGTACATGCATTACATATATATTTATAGATGGCCCTTTGACGTGGGTTGTCCTCTTGTTAAACCTTTTAAACCTTAAAGTATTTTAAAAGCATTGCCTCCATCCTTTTAACTTAATATTTTTGTAAAGGAGAAAAAAAAATCATTTTAATTACAAAACGTAATGCAATTCACACTGAGTGCGGAAGAGAACTTAAAATATAGAACTGTTAGTTTTGTAAAATTAACAGGTGTTTTTTTTTTTAATTAAACCTCTTTTTTTAAAAGTCATATATATATATATATATATATATATATATATATATATATATATATATATATATATATATAATGCACATATTTTAGTGAAATATTTCATTTAATACAAAAAATCATCCGTCCTAAGTATAACCATAACCGTATTACCGTAAGTAAACATGACTATACTCCATGTTGTGTAATGGTTTCTATAGACACGTTCCTGTGCATTCATAATTAATGTTGCACCACTATCAATATACGGATGTGTAATATGTGGTGATGATGTTTTTTGCATGTTTCTCGTCCCCCAGGCTTCTCTACAAAGTTAGCTGTTTGTGATTCTATACTGTATGCCTGATGTATTGTTTGTGCACATCATTCTATGGGAGTCTTTCACAAGGAATTGCAGAACCAAATTCAAATACTCTCTTTGTTTAGTGCGCCCTGTGGAGATCTGTATGTTGTATGATTTATTGGGGCATGGGTGGGTTTTGTCTAGTTCCCCTTTCAAAGACAGGAGCTGTTTGTCATGTGTTTGTTTAAGGTAAACCTCACCGTCCTGCTTTAGGAAACTCAACTCTGAGTTGAGAGAAAAAAAAAAAAGGCAATTGTTTTGCAGTCGTGACAATTCTAGGTGCTGTCCTCTTCTGGGACCTAGCCATCGCTACACGGGACAGACGAGAGCAGGGCAACGTTTTGAGAACTGGTAACTATGGTAAAGTTGGACTGAAAACATCCCAAAATACAAGGAGTGCCGTTCAAATATGAATAACCACGGAACAATTGTGAATCATCATGGTAACTGTTTCCTGCAATCTATCATGGAGTTGCCATGGAAACTTACACCGACCCAAACCGGAATAAACAGATCGCTCTCTGAGTACAGAAGAGTGATTCCCTGATGCACTTCCTGCAGGGATAGTGCATTCAGATAGATCAGATTGCGATTAGTGGCAATATATGAATATTATATTTTTAAAGGGTCTAGCAGCACAAAAATAACTTTGCATAAAAAAAGAAACCGAAAACAGGATATTCACCCACTTGTATGAGCTGCTTATTTAAAAGGCAAACAGTGACTCCCAATGCAGCGTATCCACCTGTGCAGTGAAACACTTCCCTGCACTAAAACAACCAGGCGTTACTGTGCCTGCAATACGTCCGTATATTGACTGACAAAAAAGGAAGGAGTGAAAAAAGTCCTCTTGTATCTAAACCTGAGAAAACAACAAACGCATCATCACCACGCTCGATCAGAAATCTGAGTGGACGGTATATTGGTCACTGTCTTGCGTGGATGACTCTGCTTTGCTGCTGGGGTGGGACTGGCTGCACCACAGTCAGGGGAGGTACAGTGATTTGCTGCAAGGCTGGTATGTGGTTTGGATCAGTCCTGGAGCCTGGCTTTCAAAAGAGATTCTCCAGCCTCGTTTCAGGGCCAGTGGCTGCAGACAGCAGCTGATGTAGTGCTGGCATGCCTTCTCTTAATCTCTTCCGCTTTGCATGTGCTTTGCTTTGTCAGCCAGTTAAATCCTGGTTGCGGTGGAGAGTAGGAGGACTGCTTCCTCTGCTGGTTCAAACTATATTGTATATGTTTCTTGCAAATACCTGTAGACCTGTTGCAATCATGTTGGTGTATCAATAATACTTCTGATGCATTGCTCCTGATCTTTAAAGGACATTGAAATACAAACAATACGTACAGTAATTAGATCCATATATATATATATACACACACAAATACAGACACTGCCAGGGAACATTGGAAGCTGCGTTTTGAAGGCAAAATGAATGTTCACATTATTGTATAAGGAAGAAGCCCCTTGAGAGATTTGCATTTCATTTCCTGCCAGCCCGATTTGTGTGTACTGTGCTGCTGGGTTATAAATATTTATTGCACTGAAACTATGGCCGTAACTAGCTGTGAGCTACGAGCTGTTGTTGTTGTTTTGCATTGTCAGTGCTGATGCTCATGTAAAAATTCTGACGCCTTCATTTTGTCTGTTGGTTTGCTGTGTAACATAGATTTGCAAGTTGAATAGTCAATACCAAGCAGTCGTATAAATACTGCCAGCTAAAGCTTGAAGCCTCAGTTTGACCTCGGTAGAATGTCAGCTCTGGGTACGACGCTGGCTGAAACGGGCGTGATTCTTTGGTGCGTTGTGTAAATAACACTTTGACTTTGATGCAAATGCATGATAGCCTCATATCAGGATTCCATTGTCCCCTCCCATATACAGCAGTGAACAAAATTATTTATTATTTATTTCTTAGCAGACACCCTTATCCAGGGCGACTTACAATTGTTACAAGATATCACATTATACATTATTTCACATTATACAGATATCACATTTTTTTTTACATACAATTAGCCATTTATACACTTGGGTTTTTACTGGAGCAATCTAGGTAAAGTACCTTGCTCAAGGGTACAACAGCAGTGTCCCTCACCGGGGATTGAACCCACGACCCCCCGGTCAACAGTCCAGAGCCCTAACCACTACTCCACACTGTCAATAAAGAATGTGTTGAATGAAAGGGTTAGTTTGAACAGGATATAGCCATCGTCCAGGAGACTTTAAACCTTGTTACAGAACAATGACATGTTGATGGCTAGTCACTGAGCAGGTTTATAACACCAACCTTGAGTCACGGCGTCGTATCTCAGTAAGCTGTAAAAGTGCATTTCCGTAGCTTCCCCTGAGTGGTGCCGTGCGTTTAGGGACAGGATTGGACAGGAGAGCGCTGGGACTCTCATAAAGTTTCTCCCTGAAATGGGGAAGCTGCAGCTGAAAATCTCTGCGGGTTGGGTTTGAGACTGGACCTCAGGGCAGTTGTGCGTGCTCAGATTTAAATCTCGCTGCGGAGAGACCAAATGGTTGAGTTCCTTCTGCGTTTCTCCACACACACTCGCACGCACATGGCATTGCCATGCCCAGGCCAGTGCAGGGGCCAGGCTGTGCTATGCATGGCCTGCATTCATGTTTATGTGGGATATTTTGAGAAGAGTTTGATATTACTAGGTGGGGAATATAACTTGGAATTGTTTGCCAGAAGGACGGGTTAACTTTTTTTAATGTGTGTGTGTGTGTGTGTGTGTGTGTGTGTGTGTGTGTGTGTGTGTGTGTGTGTGTGTGTGTGTGTGTGTGTGTGTGTGTGTGTGTTGTATTTTGTCTAGCACAATATCTTATCTGTACCTTGGTTTTAGATACCTTTTAATAAATAGTATTTTATCAATGACATTTTTATTAATAAAATCTGGTAAATAATGTAAGCATTTGCCATTCAGAATGCACCAAAACTGTTTGTTGGGGCATACGTTGTCTTTGGAGAACCCAGTTATTTTACATCCTTTTTCTTTTTTTTTTTTTAGCAGAGAATGTTGTCCCTCAAAGTAGCTCTAAGAGGTGTCTGTATCGGATGCCATCCCAGCAGAGACTGGGTGCCTGGTGTATAATCTAGGACTAGCATTGCTATGGAAAGGGTGCTTGGAAAGTTGGCACAGACAGAGCTTGCACCGAGACAAGTGGCATGGCAACATGTATCTGTGGTTGCCAAGAAACGGCATGCAATTTATATAATTGACTTCCTTTTTTTATGTTTGCCAGTGCAGATTAAAATAGAGAATCTTCGCGTATGTTATATAAAACCAGAAAGGGAAGCCTGGTTGTGTTTTGGATACTGGAGCGAGTGATTCATTGTTTTGGAAGATTCTGCAGTCCCATGTTCGCTGAGCCAGTCACCGCTCTTCAGCTGAAATGCAGTCAGCTGACTCGAGCTGCACAGACAATACAGCCTTTCTCTTAAGCCCAGGAGTGTTTTTTATTGTGACCGCCCCCAGCAACGTGGTTAGGTGTCAGAGAGGGACAGTCCCTCCAAACTTTTCATAAAGTGCTCTGTATTGGGTTTGAACTTCCAGAGTTGAGCACCCCTCAAAGTACAGCTGGTACACCAGAGTGTAAACATTAACCTGTTCCCCCTGCAACGCTCTGCCCCCAGTGGATGTGAGAGGTTCCACAGTTCCTGCTGTATTTTCTTACTGACGTGTTTCTTGCATTCACTAGGGCCGGAGTGTTGCAGGGGGGACAGGTTAATGGTTACACTCTGATGTACCAGCTGTACTTTGAGATGAGACATGTTTGAGAGCTTTATTGAGGCCACAGGGGTGCTCAGAGTCACTGGGATGTGATGACTGAAACGGAAAATCGCACATACATATATATAATCTCTATCTCTTGGCTGCCTTCCTTATTAAATCACCACTGGATGTCTGTAAACAGGCGCTGATGTGATTTGAGATGAGGAAATCAGATTGGGTTTTGTTGAAGAAAAGACGGCAGGCAATTGGGACAGATTTACGAAGTTTGTTTCTTTTTTATCTTTTCAATATAAAATGTTACAAAACTAGTAAACAACTTTGGTACTCTTGACGTAGTGTGGCAGCAATTCAATAAACGCAATTAAATAAGCTTTAATCTTATTAAACTGACCTGAAACTGCTAACACGTTAGTGTGGGGGTCTCTGAAAAGGGGTTTAGCATGTGGAGCAACAGTCTGTAGTAGTATTACAAATCTCATTAAAACTGACCCCTTTAGCGTGCTGTTATTGATCACTGTTTATAAGAACACGAAACTGCATCTAAGTGAATGCCTGCAGCCAACAAAAAAACACATTTTTAGTGTCGTGCCTGAATTGTGTGTGTCTAGGCAGGCAGGCAGTCATGTCGCGGTTTATTTACATTTCATTCAAAGGTATTCATGCTACGCTGACTCACACTCAATTACTTCCAGCCAGTAATTTAAACAAAGCTTCCTGCAGTAGCTCTGGGCAATCTTCGGTAGGCCTCTGGTCTGTTTTTACAGGAAAATAAATCTCGGCCCCTTTTTCAAGCTTTGAGTCATCCGATAGGAACGAAGGCACGTTAATGAGATCAGCAGGCCTGGGCTGCAGTGACACGTCCCAGGCTGGGGGCTGGGTCGTTCCGTTAGTGCGCTGCACTGCTGAGTCAGTCCCCCTGATAACAGTCTCTGCTTTCAGCCCTGCCTCCTTCCAAGACCGCCTTGATCAGCTTAAATCACACAGCTGCTCCTCGTCCAATCGGAGAGCCGCCCCTGTGGAATTGAAACCACACACACACACAGAGTACAGGCTGCGGTAATGAACTCAGCAATCCTGAATATATCTAAAGATTAAAATCATGCAAATGACAATTTCGCAATAAAGGCACTGAGAAAAGAACTCCGTTTCTACAGCTTGCTGCGATTTAAATATTCCTATCCCGTGCCCTTGTTAATAGTACAGGACCCTTGAAGGTGGTGCACCCCCGATTCCCGTATCCCCTGTTTCTCTTTCGCTTGTCCTATCGTCCCTCTGGGCTGTCCAGCTGGGCAGAGTGTTTGTTTTCTTGACCCTGCGCCCCCGGTCTGTCCGATCCTTCCCTCTCGTTCTGATCCTGGCCCCCTCTCTCTCTCCCGCAGTCAGGATGGTGTACCACCCTGAGTTTGAGAAGGCGGGGCAGCAGGCGGGGCTCCAGGTGTGGAGGATCGAGAAGATGGACCTGGTCCCAGTGCCACAGAAGCTCTACGGGGATTTCTTCACCGGAGACGCCTACGTGATCATGAACACCGTCAAGCAGAGATCCGGACAGCTGCAGTACGACCTGCACTTCTGGCTCGGTAGGGCTGTCTCTGTCTGTCAACGTTTTACAACAAAGAAACAGTCAATTCAATGGCGACGATTCGTTGAAGGCATCGTAAAACATTTGCCATTGTTTCATTTAGCACAGACAGCAGGAACTAAACTGAGAATAGCCTCCTCTTTCACTGCATGTGTAATTGTACAAATAACAATTGGCTAAGTCCTGAGCGAAGGGGATGTGGGTGTCCATTCTGTCTGTCACGGTGTGATGCTGACCCCCTGTCCTCTCCCCAGGTGATTTCTGCTCCCAGGACGAGAGCGGGGCAGCTGCCATCTTCACAGTCCAGCTGGATGATTACCTCCAGGGCAAACCCATCCAGTACAGGGAGGTGCAAGGGCATGAGTCCCACACCTTCCTCGGGTACTTCAAAGCGGGCCTCAAGTACAAGGTGAGAGAGAGTGTGCTGTCCTGCATTTGCCTCTTCCATGTGTCCCCATATAAAGACTAGATTTTCTGTATCCGTTCCCATATGAGGTCACATGCATGGAAGTCTTATAATATTATGCCCTTTTAGTTATGACAGTGCTATCATTATTGTAGCTTTTGAAAAGTGACAAATAATCCCATTTGTTTCCTGTACGGTCCGTTTTGTTGAGTAAAAGGGGCGTGTCTTTGCAGGAAGGGGGCGTGGCTTCCGGGTTCAGGCACGTGGTAACCAATGAGGTCAACGTCCAGCGCGTTCTCCAGGTCAAGGGCCGGCGCGCCGTCAGGGCAACGGAGGTTCCGGTCAGCTGGGACAGCTTCAACCGAGGAGACTGCTTCATTCTGGACCTGGGAGATGTGAGGAAGCTCTCCGTGCTCTCTCTTGTTATCTGACTGCTGCAAGCAGGGTCTGGTTGCTGGCGAAGGTGATTGCTAACGAGCCGTGTCTGGGTCTCTCCTCGCAGGAGATCTTCCAGTGGTGTGGCTCCCAGGCCAGCCGCTTCGAGAAGCTAAAGGCCACCCAGGTCGCCAAGGACATCCGCGACAACGAACGCAGCGGCCGGGCCAAGGTCTACGTGTGCGACGAGGGCAGGGAGCGGGAGAAGATGCTGGAGGTAACTGCTCCCACGGGAAGGGGCTTCATGAGAAGCCTTCGTCCGGCACAGCTGGTTTACATGATCCTTCCTTTCCAGAAAGCTCAAGCTGATTTTTTTTTAATCTCTTTTGTATTAAACGTTGTAATGTATTTTGGTTTTGTCAAATTCAGGTTCTGGGAGCAAAGCCTGATCTGCCTGAAGGAAGCTCTGATGATGTCAAGGCTGATGCATCCAACAGGAAGCTGGCCAAGCTGTACAAGGTGAGACCCGCTGGAACATCACAGCAGTCTTTTAAGGAAACCTGGATCTGCTGATATCTCACCTGCTGTATATAAACTGTGTGTCAGTCCTTTTCTGCTGGTTCACCCAGGCACTGAGCTGTCCCCTTTCCTTCTGCAGGTGTCGGATGCGAGTGGAGACATGGCCATTGCTCTGGTGGCTGCAGAGAACCCCTTCTCGCAGAGCTCCCTGGAGTCGGGAGACTGCTTCATCCTGGACCACGGCTCTGACCACAAGATCTTCGTCTGGAAAGGTGAGGCAGAGGCCGGGGGCCTCGGAATTCACCTGCGATTTCAGGTCTGTCGTGTCGTTTTGTTCTTGGATGTGTGCGCTGGGCTCCGTAGCTGACTGTGGGCCTTTGTGCGTTTCTCAAAGGCAAGGATGCCAACACTGAGGAGAGAAAGGCAGCCATGAAAGCAGCAGAGGAGTTTATTAAGAAGATGGGGTACCCCAAACACACCCAGGTGAGTCTGCAAGGCATCGGCAGCATCGCAGTGAGTTACAAGCGGAGGGGATTGCACCAGCATAGAGACGGGGGACTGGGAGAGCCGCAAGCTATGATTTAAATTATTGTGGTTCTTCACCCCGTCGATTTGAAAGGAACACGCTGGCTCAGAATGTAGAAGAGCAATGCAAATCGAGGACTCTGCTCTGTGAGGATTGGAAGTGGTGGGGAATTGAAAAGTGCAGCATTGCATGTGTGAGCTAGCCTAGTCCGGGCTGCTGGTTTCGATGGGGAAATATCTGAGCAGACGTCGGTCCTCCATGAGAGCTGAGCGAGCCAGCAGGCAGTCAGCAGTCAAAGCTGAGTCCCAGTGCAGAACAGTAGAAATGAATTTCTTTAAAGAACGGGTATGGAATATCGCTTCTCTTAACTAATGTATTCTTCATTCGATTTTGTAATTAGTCTACTGTCTCAGCCTCCACATTCTGGGAACCTTTTTTTTAACCTCTTGAGTGTTGCACGGGGGACAGGTTAATGGTTGCACTCTGGTATACCACCTGAGCTTAGAGAGAAGCCCTTCTTGAGGCAACAGGAGTTATGAAAACATCTGAGTTTCTAAACCAGTAGTTAAGATAGCTGTCGTCGTTCGTTGGTTTGCACGGTATTTGATATCCACTGTGAACCTCTTTATTCACGAATCCAAGCAGGCTGTCACTCGATGAGCTCTCCTGGTTTTTATAAGTGATGTGACGCGTTGGATTCGTGCGCTCCTGAATGATTTTCAGATCCAGATCCTGCCGGAGATGGGCGAGACTCCGCTGTTCAAACAGTTCTTCAAGAACTGGCGCGACCGGGACCAGACGGAGGGCATGGGCGTGGCCTACGTGTCCAACCACATCGCCAAGATCGAGAAGGTGCCCTTCGACGCCTCCTCGCTGCACGACTCTCCCGCCATGGCAGCGCAGCATGGGATGGTGGATGACGGGCAGGGGGAGAAACAGGTGAGCCGGCTCTCTGGATCCTTTTAGCAGAATGATCCAAATATCAACTATAGGGATTCACCCCAACAGCGTATAGGGTCATCAAATCAACCCTTTTTTACAGTGTAATATCTGAATGATCAAGGGTCTCGGAGCCAAATTCCTAATATTTCTGTATGTTTAACACGCCTTTGTCAAGGGAAAGCAAACAGTGGAGGTACTTCTGGGCTTTTGATGCCATGGCAACTACGTCACAAACACATTCATATGTTCAAAATAGTAAATTTACTGCATAGTTAATGATGTAAGAATCTACTATTCCTTTCTGTTTTAAACCTTCAGGCACAGTGGTATTGCGTATTTTATCCATTTATTGTCCTTTTTTATTCTTCTGTATTGTACGCGGTCTCATTTTGTGTTTTCATATACAGATTGATTAATACAGAATCTGGGAGATGGAGAAAGGCACAATGTAATATATAGTGTAGATGAGAGAAAACAAGCAGGAATTCAATGGGCAAGATCAGAGCAGGAAGCTGAAGACCATTCACAAGTGGAGAGAGAATAGCAGCTGGAGGTTATTATATAGGCAAATGATAGATTTGCATTCCCACAAAACATTAGCAAGCCTAACAGGATTGTGGGGTTTAAAGATCCATCTTGTTGCTCTAGTGGAAAGATTGATTTAATAAAGACAATGAATCATTAGAATATATACGCTAAGGGTTACAATTCATGACAAACTGGAATCATTTAGCATCGGAAAAGCTTTCCTGGACAGCCTTCACTGTTTCATGTTAACATGCTTCCCTGGCGCACGTTTGGAACTGCACTCGTTTCCAAACCTGTGTCCGTGTGAAGATAAGATGTGTGTGAATGAATGCTTTATTCCCTGGGGTGAGATGTGAGGTGAGGTGAAGCGATTGGTAACTCTGTGCCTCTGTGGGCAGATCTGGAGGATTGAGAACTCGGATAAGGTGCTTGTGGACCCCTCCACATACGGGCAGTTCTACGGAGGAGACAGCTACATCATCCAGTACAGCTACAGTCAAGCAGGCAGACAGGGGCACCTCATCTACACATGGTGAGTGGAGCAGCAGCGAGACTTTCAGAGACGAACTCAAAAACACCACGGGGTACTGCAAGAAACGACCAGCAGAAAAACTCTACCGCACACACGTTTTCATCTTGAAGTCTTTCTGCAGGTCCGCAGTCGTAAAATACAATTCACTTAGTTCTTGGCTTCTTTTTAATACTTTTTTTTTCTAAGCTTAGAAAAAAAAAATATTGCATTACTCAATGCATTAGTCTTTCCCTTTTTTTTATAGATTTTTTGCCCCTTGAAACTATTAAACTTTGACATTATATGTCATGTGATGAATGAAATAGCTTTGTGAAACTATGCTAGACAAACTAAATCCCTGGGGGTTTAAACACAAAGGCGTTCCTGGTCTTATCTTTGTATGAGTCCTGGAGGAGAGAGAGAGAGATTCAGACGTTAATGATTGTGTCTGACATCTGATCTATATATTTCTAACTCTTCTGCAGGCAAGGATCAGACTCCTCCCAGGATGAGATTGGAGCTTCAGCCATCCTCAGCGCCCAGCTGGACGAGGAGCTGGGAGGGGGTCCGGTGCAGGTAATCACACAGCAAGCCAGGCTTTGACACACACTTTACAGTGCTGGCTGCAATCAGCGTGCGTGCCATCTAAAAACACAGCATCTCTACACGCTGAAACTGTCTCTAGTTTTCTGTTGCAGTGACTTTGGGTCTTGGACCATTAATTTATAAATCTTTTGAAATCTTGAATGCGTTTTTCTTGGAAATTATCCTATTAGTAGAGAAGGGACCTAATCCCCTTGTGAAATGAACAGTTCTCTCTTAGTTTAGTGAATTAAATCTGTCTCTGTTAATTATCCCATAAAGGGGGATTAGACAATCGGAACCAATGTGGTCACTTTGCAGGTCTTTACATAAGCGTGTCTCTTTAGACTCGCTGCAGAGTAGAAGTATGAATGGGTATACTGGTTCATTAATGAATTTGCACTTTGGTTCCAGGCTTCACCCAGCAGGTGTGCCAGACAGTGGTAAACCAGAAAGCTGAGCTCCTCTGCTCTCCAGGAGCATGCCTGTCTGCTCCTTGCTGTCTTGTTTTCCCCAGGCTTTGCTTTCCTCTCCCTGTTCACTTCATGCTTTTTCTATCCTTTCAGATCCGGGGGTCTCGTATTACCACTCAGGTATTCCACTCCGCACTGCAGCGGTGGCAAAAAAAAAAAAAAAAAAAAAAGCACAGGGCTTTAGTTTAATTCTGTTTTTGGTAACAATAAAATTCGATCAGATTTTATTATTTATTTGATTTGTCATGCAATAGCCCTTTCTCCTTTTTTTTTTTTTTTTTTTCAACCACGTTACCTGCACTTAACCGTCTGTCCTGCATGATTTCAACAGAGGAAATTGCAACTATAAGTAAGAATGCTGACTTCCTGTGCGTTTCAAGAACCACACGCTTTCTCTCGGCCAGAACCTCTGCTGCCACCTAGTGTCTGCAAAGAAACGGGACCCTAACACGAGTAGAGGTTGTGTGGCTGTATGGAAGGATAACAAACTAACCTGCCTGTTTTAAAAAGACCGTCGGGCACCAGAGAGCTGTTTGGAAACCTGTGCAAGCTGATTACATTGCACTGCCACTGGTAGTGATGTCTAATGCCTTGTTTATTATATTGTCAGATGTTGCATATATGTGTGTGTGTCTTACAGGCATGTTGGAATTAAACGCATGCTTATCGGTTTAAGAGACTGCAGTGTCCTTGCTAATCCCTGCTCTCCTTGGTCCCAGGTGCGGGTAATCCAGGGCAAAGAGCCAGCCCACCTGATGAGCATCTTCGGAGGGCAGCCCATGGTGGTGTACAAGGGGGGCACCTCCCGCGACGGGGGGCAGTCCGCCCCCGCAGAGACCCGCCTCTTCCAGGTCAGGGCCAACTCTGCAGGGTTCACCCGCGCCGTGGAGGTGAGTGCATGTGGTTTGTAGGAACTGTAAACAGTGCTAAATACTAAAAGCATGACAAACGGTTGACCTGGAAGTCTTTCTCGTGTTGAAACTTTTGTTGCTTCGTGGTCCTTGTTTTAGGTTGATGCCTGTGCCTCCAGCCTGAACTCCAACGATGCCTTCGTGCTGGTCACCCCCAGCGCCTCCTTCGTCTGGGTGGGACAGGGTGCCTGTGACACGGAGAAGGGCGGGGCCGAGAAGCTGCTCCAGATCCTGGGGGCGTCTGCCTCTGAGCTGCAGGAGGGGGGAGAGACAGGTAGGGGAGGCGTTGGGGCAGCTGGAGCAGATCGTTCAGACAGAACAGTCTGGATTTGTGACCTTTCAGTGTGTCGTTGGGTATTTATCTTGTGAAAGATTTATTTATTTGTCCTGTTCTGTGTTCTTCATTGAGGACAGCTTCACTTTTTCCAACAGAACTAATATTAGAGGCAGGTTGCCTAGCGAAGTTCCAAGAGTTGCAAAACAGAGCTGGGTTTGCTCTCTTCTCAGCAGTGTTGTGTGATGTGCTGTCGTTGTGGATTGCATTCCCTGTCAGTGAGAGGATGTTAAAAGCTCTAACACCACGAACGCAGACCAGCCCGGCTCATTTTGCATTGGGGTTAAGACGCTCGCTTGCAGTGCGCGGGGTCGCCGGTTCGAGCCCAGCCCTGTTACAGTTGCAGAATGATGTAGCGTCATATGACGCGTGTTCCCTCTCTTGTCCAGATGATTTCTGGTCCGCTCTGGGAGGGAAGCAACAGTACCGCACCTCCACCAGGCTGAAGGACAAGATGGACTCGCACCCACCCAGACTGTTCGCCTGCTCCAACAAGACCGGCCGCTTCATTGTGAGTGATGTCCCGACTCCACACTCGCCTTGGGCTTCAATTTGATTGTGTTTCACTGAACCACCCCCTGGTGCAGTAAGGGTACACCGCATGCATTAAAGCTGGTTCACATGTGGATCTGGCTGTGCAGCTGTGATAGAATCGAATGATCAGTTTGTGTTGTAACTCTTTTGTGTCCTCTGCAGATTGAGGAGGTGCCTGGGGAGATGATCCAGGAGGACCTCGCACAGGATGATGTCATGATTCTCGACACCTGGGAGCAGGTAAAGCAGAGATGCCAACTTCTGGCTGTTGATTCGTATCTTGTTGTTGTTTTTGCTGCCATTTCGTCCAGTCTTATTGAAACATCTCAACACACACGAAGTTCACACCTGCCGTTAAGCAACCCCACTGCTTTTGATTTTCAAAGCAAGATCTGTCGCTCAGAGGCACCCAATCACAATACGCTTTTCAGACGGTTACCGTCGCAGTTGGCACCTCGGGGTAAAGTTAACTGTTTGTCTGGATCCAGCCAAGGTGCTAGCGACACGCTCCCATCACCTGCATTGCTGCTCTGAAACCTTGTAAGTGACGCTTACCTACTGGGTAACGATTTGTGAGCCGCTCAGTCAAGATTCTGTACCCCCTACCCACTCCAAAAAAAGATCTATACGGACTGAGAGCTGTATGATTAGTCTGGTTTAACCCAGCTTTTATAAACACTCCTTTTTCTTTTCAGGTGTTTGTTTGGATTGGAAACGAAGCCCAGGAGGAGGAGAAGACCGAGGCTATGGCTTCAGGTAACCCTGGATAACGTGGGCAGGGCTCACCGTTAATACGTCTGTATATGTAGATTGCTTAATGGGGATTTTTTTTTTTTTTTTTGCTGCTTCATCCTCAAATTTAAGGATGAACAAACGCACCATTTCTGATTTCAAATTCATAATGCAACGTTCTTATGGTTTTCATGGTCTCTGTAGTCGTATGATCTTCTGAAGAAGGCCTGTAGCCACAATTTGCTTTGAACAGAATTTAATTTTTTCCAGCTCTAGTTTTGAATTTTCTAATTTTTAAATTTGTAAATAAAACAGAAGCATAATTTGCTAGTTGTTTGAGTGCTTGGTATTTTTCTACTTTTTTAATATTTTATTTTTAACTGCTTCATCATCATCATCAGTTGTCGTTCTAACCCTGTGTGTGTTTGTTTTGTTTCTTCCCTCCTGCTAGCTGCCCAATACATCAAGAGCGACCCTGCGAACCGAGACCAGCGCACTTCCATCGTCCTGATCAAGCAGGGCTTCGAGCCGCCTACCTTCACCGGCTGGTTCCTGGGCTGGGACTACGATTACTGGACGGTCAACCCCCTGGAGAGGGCCATGGCGAGCCTGGAGGTCTGAGCCGGGACACGCTAGGACCTGTCCCAACCCCCACCTCACACTGCCTTACCAACAAGCTTCTGTCTGCAGCCCCCCACGAGGGAGTCCCAGACCTGTCAAGACACAGACACACACACACACTGCCATCCCACCCACCCCCGTTCTGCTCCGGTTCACTGACTCTAGTTCAAGGTTTATCTTTTTTTTTTTTTTTTTTTTTTTTTTTTAACTGTTGGTTGCTGAAAAGTTAAGCACAGTAGTAAAGTTACCAGTGCTATTGCAAGCTTTGCACCATTCTAGTAAGTACGCCTTTTTTCTATTTAAAATAGCACAGATCTGCATTGCGTTAAACAAGAGAACATCATTATTACAAAGCCTGATCTTGGGGGGGGGGGGGGTCATTAATTCTAAACCTATAAATCAAGAGGTGGATTCAGTTTAGAGGATCGGATCGGGTGCATTCACTCGACAGACTTGGTGTGTACAGCGCTATTCTTGTGCACATTTTTCAATGTAATCCCAAATCCGCCCTTGATCGGTCTGCTCTTTGAGAAACCCTGCTAGAGTTAATGCAATCCACAGTGTAATAATGCCAGCAAAAGTCTTGCTTCTTCCTTTGTGACCTGGGGTTAGGTGCTGTGTGGTGTTAACGCTGCCACGTAGAGTCACAGCAGTCAAAGGGTGGGTGTTTTGCTCTAGATCCTTTTCAATTAAGAATGTAGACTGCAGTACTTTCCCTAGTCCATATAGTTCCAGAGGTCACCTTAGTTGGGAAAATTAGCTCTTGGGAGGGACTGAGAAAACAGCTGCCCATCCCCTTTTTCCTTCAGTGTCTAACAGGTCAGGGTGGCTGTGTGATTTTTTTTTTTTTTTTTTTTTTTTTCTATTACAAATACCCATGCAGTCGTGCAATATATAATTTTTTTTTGTTTTACAGGCAAGCTATTTGCACAGGCACTCTAATGAGCTTTATAAACCAATAATAAATCAACTTTGTAAAGCTGAAATGAGATATATTGTGTGTGTTTTATTTATACAGCAGAAGAAAAACAGTAACAAAAAAATGAATTTGCTGGTAACAAACATGTTTTTAAAGGTACAGTAGTGAAGTGTTATATCGACAGCAGGTTAGCGATAGTCTTAGACTCCTAATGCTAATTCTGGTCTGTAAACCCTAGTTTTATAATGCTGTACCTAGAATAGGCATTGTATCGATCAGCGCGAGGGGAACACTGGTGAACTTCTCTTTTAAAACTTTTCCCCCATCGGAGCTCCGTGTCCTTCAACTCTGACATGTGACCCGGAGTTTAAATACAGATCAGGCCACATGTGAGCAGAGCATGCTGTATAAAGAACGACCCTACATCCTGGACACGGCTGTGAATCCTATACAAGGGCGATCCTGTTAAAGTCAATCGCCCTGCACTACACCAACTGCATTTACATGCACAAATGTAAGGGTGACATATGGACAGAAGGGACAGGCACATTCCTAGAAATGGTTTAGATAGTCGTCAAACATGGTCTTTTTATAATTCTGCTGTTAGAGTAGGTTTTATAGCGCAACACATTATGCATTCTTAAAATAGCAAGGAAAAAAAGAGGGCAAGGCAATTGCATATTAAAATGTGGTTACAAAAAGTTACACTCACTTTTGAAGAATGACCTTCAGGATATTTATAAATACATTTGGAACTCCAGCTTAAAATAACTAGTTCCATTCCGAATCCAAGCTGCAATAGCATTCGGGGTGGAGGGTGAAAGGGGCTGGGTTCAGGGTACTACAAGGGGGATCCATGCACAAATTCTAGGGACTTGCCATGGAGAACAGGCAGCCAACTCCATTTAAAAATTCACTGAACCAGCCTGCAACGTGTGTAATATTGTCATTAACATTTACCTGGATTCATTCGACACATTTTTAAAAATAGATCACATCTGCACTTGATATGGAGCTATATATTTAGTATTGTAGTATAAATCTGAGAAAATCACACCTACAAAAATAGTCCAGTTAGAAAGAAGGCACACGGCTGCATGAAGATGCGATTTATACAAGATAGGAAAATAATGGCAGAGCTCTCTCTCTCTTTCTCATTTGGCTTAATGGAATGAATCCACGTTGTTCTACTCTTACAGTGCTTATAATGAATGATCTGTGGGATGATTCTGCCCAGCGTTGCTGCTGTATTGGGTCAGGCTGGACTGCACTTGAACATTTTATGAAAGCTGCAATGTGTCGGGGCTGCGGATTGACTTTTTTGTTTCCAATACAGTTGCACAAAGGGGGCTGTGTCGTGTCGTGTTTGCGTTGAGGTTGAGAAAGTTCAAATCTATGCTCTAATGTTTTTGTGAGTTACACTGCTGCATTGCCATGTAGTAAGACACGGCCACCGCAGATCAACTCCTTTCACTTCGTCGATGTTTCTCGAAGCTGAAGATGAAGATCTGAAGTTTGTGCTTCGGTTTCTGTCGAGAGCAATGACTTTCAAATAAAAATAAAAAAGGAGAGAGAGAGGATCCCTGCAAAAAACGCTTGCAGATTAACCAGAGAAGCGTGCTGTGGTTCGCCAGCCCTCCTCCCACCCGCTCACTGGCGCATGAAGCTTTGCAGCATGTCGATGGGCAGGGGGAAGATGATGGTGGAGTTTTTCTCGGCAGCGATGGTGTTGAGGGTCTGCAGGTAGCGCAGCTGCAGGGCGCAGGGGGACTCGGAGATCACCATGGACGCCTCCTTCAGGGCCCGCGACGCGTTCATCTCCCCCTCCGCTGCGATCACCTGGAGAGGGGCAGCGGGTCAGGACAGGAGGACACGGATAGGATAGACAGACAGAGAGGCCCCGCCCCTCACATTCACCTGGGTAGGAGCGTGCGCACAAACACAGAGTAGATGTGTTCATTAGGACAGACACACAGAGTTTGATGCCTTCTTGAAAACAGACACAGATCTATGCATCAGGATGGGGATGCAGATTTTGAAATCAACACTCCTTGTTGCCGTGCAACACTGAACAACAGTTCTCGGTTTTTTTTTCTCTCTCTCTCTCAAAGGGACAGGCTGGCTTATAAAAAGCAGCCAGTGGAGGAGGGGTGAGTGTGTGTGTGTGGCCTGGTCCCACTCAAAGACAGTAACTCAGTTTATTTCTAGTACAGGAACTGTATGTAAAGTGGCTGGCTCCAGGCTGGTGGGAAGTGCTGACCTTCTCCCAGGCTATTTCTGTTCTGCAGCAACATTATTCTGGAACGCCCTGCAAAGCACTACACAGCCTGCCAAACACACACTAAAGATCTAAGGGCTCGATCCAATGATCTTCATTTCCACCCCCTAAGTTTTTATTTATTTATTTTTTTTAAATTAGGGTAAACCAGTTTTCAAGATACTATGTGAAAGATATGCATGTATATATATATATATATAGCTTGAAGGACACCGTGGTTGCAGGTGCATTTACAAACCAGCTCATGACATGCCAAAGTACGGAGAGTATAGAGAGCATGGATAAGGGTGTCTGCTAAGAAATGATTAATAATGATAACAATAATAATAACAATAACAATAATAATAATAATAATAATAATAATAATAATAATTAGCCAGCAGCACCCAGTCCTGGGTTTCAGGTATATTATTGAAATGACCACATGTCAGGAGATCTGGTAAATCTGCTCTGAACGGATCACACTTTTCTGCAGGCAACAGGAGTTGTTCATGCTTCTACGTATAAGGGAGGGACACTGAAACCCAGGACTGGGTGCATGGCTAGCGTGGGTTTCAAATGCTGTAATGGCAGGGAGTGTTTTCATCTCCGCTCATTCTCTTGTGTGTGTGTGTGTGTGTGAGGGGCTGGGGAGAGGGGCTGGCTCTCTTTACCTTCGCCCTGGCCTCTCGGGACGCCTCTGCCTCAGCTGCCATGGCTCTCTGGAGCTGCAGGGGCAGCTTGACGTCCTTGATCTCCACTCGCTCCACCTTGATACCCCAGTCATCTGTGGCACTGTCAAGCGTGGACTGCAGGAGGGACAGAAACAGGAAGCAGTGAGTCAGCGAGGAGACAGTGCAGGAGTCATCGGGTCTCCTTCCACCACCTCCAAATTCAAATGAGCACAACCAATAAAAAAAGTTCAACAAATTACCAGAAAACAAATTAGGAGCCCCGGCAAAAACACGCCTCAGCTACATGTCTCTTTTGTTTGAACTTTTTGAAAGGGATCAAGACACGTTTCAGTTCTTCCTGAAGTTTTTTCCAAGACCATGGAGTAAGAAAACGTCTTCCAAATTCCGTATAGACTTTAGGAAGTGAAAAACTATTAAAAAACGATTATAAGCATGACTAGAGGTAATCAGTCATTTATTAAGATAATTTGGGCTTTTGCCTAGGATAGCCTGATAAATTCCGTAGCAGTGTTTCAATGTGATGAATCCTTGTGCATACACAGAGATTCAGAGTGCTCACTCCAGACAGGTGAGCTTTACCTCTTTCAGCACTGCGAAACTCTAAAGCGGTCTAGGAAAAAAAAAACAACACTCAAAACAGCAGAGTGCTAGCGCAATCAAGAAAAAATACCTAACTTTTGGTTTTGGATAATACCCCTGTATAATATATATATATATATATATATATATATATATATATATATATATATGGCGAGTATCCTGCCCTGTAGTACCTGCATGTTGTGAGCGATCTCCTCGCGGTCGGACAGGATCTCTGCCAGGTTCTTGGTGCCCAGGACGTTGCGCAGCGTGGTCTGTGCCAGCAGGCGCGTGGCAGCGTCTGCGTTGGTGATGTTGGCCACGGCCAGGGTGGCATTCTGCACCCGGTAGTAAACCACGCCGTCCACGCACACAGTCACCGAATCCTTGGTCAGAACCTGCGTGGGGAGCCACGGCAAACAGGAGGCAGTGTAGTTTAACCAGCAAGGACCAGGATAATGCTTTATTTGATCAGCATTACCATTTGCGAACATTTATACAATTACACACTCAAATAGCTCTGTATTACCGTAAAGTTTTTTTTTTTCTTTATGCAAACACAGTTTGTTCCACCTCCAATGTAAAAAAATATTCCGGCACAATTATTGAGATAACACGAGAAAGTCTGGTAGTAACACCAGTGCTGGGATTCAGAGCAATCGGATGCCGATCCTCGCCACCTGCATCCACTGTAAGTGTGTGACACGCAGACAGACTCCTCCGTGTATTCTCAAACTGCCGGCTCTCCCTACCTCCTGAGGGGGGATGTCGAAGGTGATGGTGCGCATGTCCACTTTGATGAAACTGTCAGTGCAGGGCAGGATTAAGAACAGACCTGCCAGAGACAGAAATTGAACAGAACGTGGGATTTTCAAAAGTAGAATTCACGCCCTATTGCAGTATGAAATACCCCATCAAAATGTCTATTAAAAGAAAGCAATTAAAATACTTTTCTGTACAGTGGAACATGCTAGAAATATGAGTGCGAGGAGTGAGAACCCAGATAGGGCACCAATCAATCAATCAATCAATCAATCAATAACTGAGGCTCACAAAATAAAAGCCATGACGATCAATAATCAATTCATTGTCGCATCTCTCTATAATACACACACGTAGCATGCTGGTGGTTTATATACACCTTAATGTATATTATTATAATTCTATTAAATGAGCTTTGTAATCTTGTTGCTCAGGTTTCATTGCTCTGGGCTGAATGCTCTGCAGAGTGTCCAGCTGCCTTTCTAACCCCAGCAAGCATCACTGCAAGCCAGGAGGCCTGTACCCTCATGAGCGTGAACACAGAACAGAAGACCTCTGTAGAGAAACATCCTACAAACAATATGCTAGCAGTGCTAGTCAGGAAACGGACAATTCCACTGTCTCACAGCCAAAAGCAGAGTCCCAATACAGTGCCCTGCTCCCTAGACAAGATCTTTTTTATTATTTTTTGGTTATTATCATTCCTTAACTGGGTGGATTCCCACACATCCCCAGCTTCCCAAGCATTCGATTATTGGAATAAAGTGTATCCGTGAACCGACAGCTGTGTCATGTTAAACAATGAGAAGCACAAGCAAGCACAGTAGTTGATTTAGGGCTCTATTCAAATGATAACGGCTTTCTTCCTAATCCACTGAAAAGCACGGTGGGTTGAGGAAGCCCTTGCTTTGCTAAGCCCTGTGGCAGCATTTATTCATAACGTGGTTTATATTTGTATCCCTTTCCAAGCATTGCACACCGCGCGTGGCAGAAAAGCAGGAGAGTTAACCCGACCTACCTGGCCCCTTGGCACCGCCTGGCAAGATACGCCCAAGTCTGAAAATAATGGCCCGTTCGTACTCCTTCACGATCTGTGCAGCAGGGAAGGAAAGCGAATGAGTGCAGCAGCTGGGAGTACGCAAGCACGCACTGTGTGCTGTGTTACAATGGAGCGGGACACTTTCCCTTCATCAGAACCCTGATTCACCTCCCCAGTTTAGGACGTCCCATCATGCTCCTTCACAGCAGCAACCCCCACATCAGCTCCAGAGATCGGCGGTCAGTGGGCGTCCTCCGATCCCACGACCAAGACAACTGCCTCTGTGCACCCCGGAGCTTGACAGCGGATGGTCGGCGCGCTACCGGCCCCTAGTGGACAAAGGCCGGCCCTGCAGGGTTCCGCTTTGCGCTCAGAGAAACCTCAGAGGTCCCTGGCGATTTCGCCTCCCTAACTCGCGGCAGCGCTACAGCCAGTGCTCCTTGTGGAATCCCCAGCACGGGCCTACTTCGTACAGCTAGGACAGTCCCATGCGCTCCCCCGACTGTATGACTCACCTGTGCTTTCCCCAGATGAGATAATCAGGGGCACCATTAAACACGTGCTTTTTAAAACCGTAAGGGACTTTCCAAGCCTGGTCGAGGTGATTTACCTTGATACACATCCAGATGGAGAGAGGGAAGGTAAGCAGGCTCAAGAGCAAGGAGAACAACACCAGGATCCACCCACAGAAACCAATACTATTGTTCGAGGCTGGAAACCAACAGAAAGCACAACGTTACAGTGGCATTAATAAAACAACATGTGGGCGAACTTTCAAAGCGTTTCACGCAGGCTTTGAAGATCTGTTTTTGTTTTCTGATTGCGGAAAGTCCCGACTTTGGGGGGCTCAAGTTGTTTATCTACAGCTGTTACTGTTCTTCTTCAAGCATCACAGCCTACAGAAAATGACACGCATCTGAAAACATTTATGTGGGCTACCAACTTTATATGTCATTTTGTCATGCTTGTCAGGTGTGAATTTTCCATTAATTCATCAATAAAAGACAATGCAGAGATGGCAACGAGACTCCCACTGCACAGCAGTTTGATCCATTCCTGGTTTTACTAGGAGTTTAATAAGACACACCTGAGCTTGTCACCTACACGCTGTGGCTAACCAAGCTCACAGTAAAATCTGGAATGGATGAAACTGCTGTGCAAAAGGAGTCTCGTTTCTATCCCTGTAATAGAAGGTGAAGTGTATTTTCACATCTAGATTTGTAAAAAGGTGTTCATCTTGTTTAAACAATAACAAAGACAGTCAAAGACAGCGAGAAGAGCGTGGAAAAGTTTTCCCACGCTCGTAGGTGTTACTGTAGGCTGGCCAGCGGACAAATTGACTACCATGTAACCTCCGGAGGCCTGGGGACCTCAAATGAGTGTTAAAAACAAGCAGCCTGTTTGCCTAAGTATATTAAAATGAGTTTACACTGAAAACACTGTTAGTTACACAACACATGCCAATGGTTTATTTTACTTTCTTGTTTGGCCCAGTTTCTTCTTCTTCATCATCATCACCTCCACCCTCTTCAATAAGCCACACTGTAAAACTGTATTATGACATCACCATCACTTCCATGGCAACTGACCAGAGCCTCTGCGCTACATGATTCTAATAAGTACAGGCATCTCCACTGTATCTCAATCACCAGGACGAGGACTCCCAAGAGGAGAGATAAGCTGCCTCGCTGGGCTTTTGACAGCAACAGGAAACTCACGCTAAGATTTTCTCACGCTATGTTTTTGAATTGCACTTGGTTTCTGCGGTACGATGACCATAACTAGCAGGTTACACTTTACAAATCGTCCCAAGCCTTACTTAAAACAGATTTTTTATTTTATTTTATTTATTTATTTTTTTTAATATAAAACATTTGCATGATTTTATTGTTATTTTTTATATTTATAAGCCTGGTGTCAAATACACTGAAACTAGTGCAAGTATGGAAAGCTATGATAAGCACAGCATGCTGTGTAGTATTGCACTACGTTTCATCTCATATCAACTGCTGTTATCTGAGCAGGCTGGATGCTACACGCACACGCACACGCACACGCACGGTTTTTGTACCTGTTTCAAACTCATCACCATTGACCTTCGGGATACCTACAGACAAAATGCGTAGGTTTAGAAAGAAATACAGGTAATGCTTCTTCAATAGTAAAACCTAAGCATGTAGCATAATTTAGATATTTTATTTAACATCATGTGATCAAGGAAACTACAAAATGATCTTGCAAAAGTCTACCGGAAGCCATAACAGCAGTACAGTGACGTCAGATTTCAAAACGTCACTTTTTTCAATTTTTGTCAGTTTTTCGTTAAGTACAGTATATGGAAAACTACAAAGGGGTGTGCAATTCGAAATGTTAAGGCAACATTATTCAGCAGGTTTCATTCATGCAGGCTGTCTGAACACAGGTGCTACTGGCACACCTTGGGTAAATTCTCTCTTTTATTGATATGGAGAAGCTTTTTTGTTTTGGGCCAGAATATAATAAGTGCTGTGAGTGAGGCACGTTTAACCATTTACTCAATTCTGTACATAGCCATCTTTCACTTCACTTCACTTGTAACTGCACGGTTAACTACTACACTGACCCGCATTGCATGGCTCACACAGAGAATATGCAACAGCTGTTGAAAGCGTCAGGGACAGCGGCTAGAACAAACAACATGCCCAAAACGCTACGAGCATGGCGGTTAAACCGCATGAAGCCCGTCCTGACACAGATCCCAAGCGAGGCCAGCCTTCACAACGCTATTGGTGTGCTGTTACAGATACCGTACAAGGCGCAGCTCTGTATCGAGTCTAAAAACGACGCAGATTAACTGCAAGACTTTATCTGATCGTGGCTTAAGAAGTTACTCACAGACATAACAATTCCGTTTTATTTTGTGTGTGTGTGTGTCCTGAGGGCTGGTTATTGCGAGTGTTTAGGTTATGTGCGAAATATTTACCCACATACAATCCACTCTATTTGGGAAGACGTTGAAACAGGCGTATTTACAGTAACACTACAAACATGCCACACGACAAAAATATATAAATAAATAAATAAAAATAGTTCGGTTACTTTTACAGAAGTGTTTTTCAAAAAAAAGTAAACTTAAAAAAAAGGATAGCAACGTGTTTTAATGCAGAATCCTGGATTAACGTATGGAAATCTATTGTTATTGTTATTATTATTTTAATTTACAGTAAGCAGGAACGCCAGTATTATGTAAATAACAATGTTTCAGATAGAGAACTTTAATTGTGGATTTCAACACTTATCATTTTCGGTAAAAATGTTACATTTTGAGCAGGTCACGACCTTAAAACTCCTTTCGTTTAAAACAACGTATTGAGATCTTAATTTATTAGAAATACAAAATAATGTCAATATCCCGAGACTGCAGTTTAATGAACTATTTCTCATAATTGACCGACGGGTGCTAGGAGCGTTTTATGACTTAAGATGTTCTGTTTTATTTTTTGTTTCTCAGTAGTATATTTTAAGGATGCTGTTGCTAGATTTTTGATTCGGGACTGTAGTAGTTGTGTAATTCATAAATAAATATAAAATGTATCGTTAGCTTAGCTTTTAGAAAGATACGCCTGGCTTCGGCCTAATTTTCTCTTCAGAAAAAAAACAAACAAACAAAAAAAAAAAACATGCTGACAAAACCCTTTATCTCTGCGCCAGTCCAGAGTAATAAAATGTGCATTCATAAAGATAACTGCATATTAAAAATAACTCGACAACTACTAAAACACTACGATGTTTTGTTGTCGAAAACGTTCAGCAGTCAGTATTGGCACACTACGCTATACCACAGCGGTCTCTGAACCGAATGCATAAACAACTCGAACCGCACACACAAAACAACAACTAGTTGCGCAGCTTGAATGAAGGGATTTATTTTTAAAATTCTGCGCGTCGTGGTTTTGTTACATACTGTATACAAATACATTTTAAACAATACATACATAAATAAATAACCGTTAATACGGTACGACAGTCTACAAGCACGTATATTATATATATATATATATATATATATATATATATATATATATATATATATATATATATATATATATATATATATATATATATTACAAGTATAAAAAAATACCTATCTGATGTTCCCGCTTTTGTAGCTGTCGGCTTTCTCTCCCGTCCATGGTGCAATAAAACTATTGTCGAGAAAAATACCCTCAAACAAAAATAAAGAAACTACGCCCAGTTGGTCTAGTCTGGTGAGGTGAGTTACGACGAAGTGAACAGCTCTCTTCTCTTCTCTTCTCTCCTCTCCTCTCCTCTCCCTGGATGGTATGTAAACAGCATGCCTATACCACGCCCCCTCTCACACTCCGACTTTAGCAGAGGGACAGTCTGCAGCTAACGGGACTACACTGTGTGTGTGCGTGTGTGTTCTCAATGGCAAGCGCATGTAACATTTCAACCTCCAGACATGTTTTATTGATATCAAAGTGTTGATTTTCTTGCCAGACACAGTTCTCCTGGTTTTGCCACACAACATAGATTAAGGTATTCATAGGGTTATAAGCAAACGCACTTTTGAATTGAGACTTCTCTTAAGAAAAGTTTATTTATGAATGTAGCATATTAACACAATAAATACAATAAGGCACGTTCATATATCCATGTTGCATAGATTTGCACACTGTGTGGCTGCTTCGTGACTCGATTAGTTTAGCTCCACACCACATTGTTTAGTCCAAGGAAACTTTGCATTACTCAGTGAAAAATTTAACTCGGGTCATCACTGCAAAATGTTCCCAATAAATCTGGTAAATAATTCAAAAGCACACCATGCTAGTATTAACAGTAACTGCAGGTGTTTTAACACAGCACATTTGAAATGACCTGTATCTATAACCTTTCAGCCACTTCAGAGAGAGCATCTCCTTAATTGAAATCCTGTCCCAGCCCCCAAACAAAGACTTGAATAAAAGGACAACACACAAATCCTTGTAGTAAAAAAAAAAAATAAAAAACTTGGACGTTTCTTACAAATAATTCACTGGCTTCCAACAGGGCAGGTAGAAATCTTCTGGGCATTCAGGTAAACGTTGATAAATGTTTACCAGCTCCTTTTACACATCCTATAACCAGGGGGGAATATCAGGACAGGTGAACGTTTTAAAACGCAGTCACAGATCCAGCATGTCCCTCATGTCCAATGAAGGACAGAAAACAAAAGGCACACTTTTTATTTATTTTTAACAGGGCTTTCATACATATTATTTCAAAACAAAAATGCTCAAAAAAACATATCTCCTTCGGTCATGACATTATGCATTATAAAACAGATGCCTAGATAGTCACTGAAGAGGGTGTGCTTTCTTACACTAGGTAGTTATGTACAGCTGTCCCAGTCCTTCACAGTAGGACTATACTGTTACTATATGTTTTGGAGGACAGCCCCAGGACTGTCGACTTGGAAAAACTTTCCCCCAATGCTTTTTCTTTCTTTCTTTCTTTCCCTCCTTTTCTTTACGTTTCCTGGTCCGATTCTTCAGTCTCCAAGTCTGTATCGCTCTCGTAAAAAATGTCGGAGAAATTGAAAGTTTTGTGGCACTCGTACGAGTCTCTAACACCTTCCTTGTCGTGCCTTCTTGATTTACTGATCTTTTCTTTTAAAACCGGCACGGTATTTTCATGCAGGAAGTCAATGATATCTAAAGGAAAGAAAAAGGAAAAAAAAATCCAAACAAGTTTTCGCTCTGTATTTATCTGTGACGTCATGAGCCTTGCAGCGGCTTTTAAAAAGCACCAAGTAACAGAAAGAGAGATGAGATGAAGGATTTTTTGGTGGCATTATGCGCAGTGTAAGCCTTCAATAATTGCACACAGTTATAACACTTTTCCAAAATACAGCCAGGTCTTTATGAAGTATTTAAAAAAAAAAAAAAAAAAAAAAACAGCAGGTAAACCAATTCATTAACGCGCTGCTTTCAAATAAGAAAAAACATCAAGTTTATGGCCTCGGGACGCAAGCACAGCCCCGGATGAGAAGAAAACATTCTTCCAAATCGGCATCTAAAATGCTCAAGGCGGAACTTTAACTGCCCTTGATTGGCACTTCATTGTAAAGGTGCGGGAGGACAGCTTTTCTTGTTTTTGAAATAGGCAATGCATCGATTTATTTGACACCTGCCGATAAATGCTTCTATACTCCCCGTGGCGTTTCTCAATACTTTTGATCCACCAACAAGCACTAACATAAAGAGCCTTGTGGTTTGCGTGGGTGTCTTGGCAGAAGTAGGTCACAGGCTTAATTTCCCGCTCAGCTCGCATAGCTTTGAGAACGCTCTGAAGTGGTCAAGCATCTCAGTATGGAAAAAAAAAAAAAAACACACCCCCAAACAAATAAAAAAAACTTCCCAAGACCACCACAGTTACTGTAAAATCACTCAGACAAAAAAAAAAAAAACGTACTGTTCATTTAAAAACAGGCACAAAACCTCTCCACTGTACATAACTGCAGTGCTGGTAAATTGTGTGAGTGTAAATATTAGCTGGAAATTGCAAGCTAAATCACAGGAGCCGTACATGGCTATTAAGAAGTGGTACAAACAGGCTCTGGTGTCTGGTGCAATTACTCAAAGCACTCTCCAGCACCACGTGAACAGTTCGCACTTGTTGCACAGAAGCTGCAGAGGTACTGTGGTGGTGTGGCTGATTTCAACTGCGCATACTGTCTCTCGTTGTTTGGGTTCTCATTAGCATTAGTTATGATGGGAACAAAGGTAAATCAGAGGTAAGAAATGTGATTTGAAATCATCTGGTTTTGGGAAAAAAAACTAATTCTGGAAATCAAAGAAACCTGCCCGTATGGACCCACTAGCCCCCCACCCACCCGCCCATACTGACCTCCAAAGGGTTTGCTCTTCCACATGGGGACATGGCTAACCTTCAACATGGTGAACATGCGCTGAACACAGTAAGGGGGCACATCCCTAGAATGAGGACGAAGCAAGTTCTGTTTTTAAAACATGCGACACAAACAGGGTTGGCGAAAAAAAAAAAAAAGACACCCACTGCCTAGCAAATGAATGAATAGTACATTACCCAAATATATCTGTGAGGTCCTCCCAGTCTATATCATTCTGATCCTCCACATTCATTGAATACAACCTACAAAAAAAATGTGTAGAAATTCATTCAAAGCATAAGCTGAAGTCTGTTTACCCATTAGTTATGTCCCTATGTCTCTCTCTCTCTCTGCAAAATGAGTATATTCATTTAAAATACATATAGAAAAATAAAGAAAAATCAATTAATTAATAAATCATAATTCACGCAAGGAAGGACAACGGTCAGAAGAAAACTTACCTATTTATCAAGTTGATTTTTGCCTGGAAACATTTGTTACTCTTAGACATGGCCTCCCCTTGGCTCATCCTGTATGTTAGCAAATGCATCCTGCGCAAATCAGTAGGGACAAGAAAAAAAAAAAAAAAGGAGGATCTTACTGGAGTCGGGAGCAAACACTTTTCAGTCAAGGAACGAATGCAACTCACCAATAAAAACAAATCACAGACGTGCATTGCAAAACTGCAAGTGTGACACACAGACAATTCAGATTATGATACTCTCATGCTGGAACCATTGTGCTGCTCTTATTGTCATCCATGAAGGCTAAAAAAAAGAATGTCCTCACCAAGTGTCCTCACCACACGTAGCACTACATGCAGGTGGGCTCTCCATCAGGGGACAGCAATCACAACTTCAAAGCGAGTGCAGAGTTTGCCTGTTCCTACCGTTTACTTTTTAATCCCAAATTTGGTGGTGGTTGTTATTATTTATTAATAAACATGTCGTCATCGTTTGGACAGACAATTCACCCCACTTTCGCTTCCCCTGTGGGCAGAGAATGCCTCATCTCTGAAATATGAACCATGACGCAACATCACACCCACCACTTTTGTCTGCACTGCACCCAGTTGCGGGTTTTCACTTTGGCCGCCACGTCCACCCAGTGGATGTTCTGATAGAGCTTCTCCCTGATGATGGTCAGGAGCCTGGAGTTCCGCTCAGGGGTCGCTCCCTGCTCCAGGTTGGTCATCTCAGCTGGGTCCAGAGTCTTGCGCAGCTCGTCTTCCATCACCTTCAACAGGATCCTTCTCTCCTTGTAGCTCCAGCGTCCTTTATTCTTGCCTGCATAAAGCAAGCATAAATCGTGGCGCTTCTCACTCTCTGCGCCCCAGCTCGTAACGTGCGATCTCAGGATGCTGGTCTTCTTCTAGTCCCTATAGAGGGATGCAAAACAAGACTCCCACTGCACAGCAGTTATACCCGTTCCTGGTTTTATGACAAACTTATCCAAGGCGTGTGGGTAACAAGCTCAGGTGTGTCCCAATACAACACCAGTAAAATCAGGAATGGGTCAAACTGCTATGCAATGGGAGTCTTATTTCCATCCCTGCAACAGCTGTAGTCAGAGCTTTCAGCTGTAATGCCCCTCGCATTGGGAACAGCATTCCTTACATTAATAAGGATGCAGATTCCGTCAATGTTTTTAAATCTTGGCTTAAATAATTTTTTAAAAAGACCTCGATTTTGGTCAATAGTTAGCATTACTGGAAAAAAATGAGATATATATATAGTGTCATTTTTTGCAATGCGCTCTGTGAGGCTACATTTTATGCTATTACAAGTGATTTAAAAAAGTTACGGTCCTGTTTTATTTTGCTTACTTACAGTCAAACGTCGAGACCTTCAGAGCTACAGATTGCTCGCTCCGGCCCACCAAATCTGCAATCTTGATCCAGTTGTTCCCATACAGAGTGTGGAACCTCTTCAAGGATGCCTCCTCTTCCTCTGTGTACCTGGTAGAGCAAAGGCAGCACACGGGTTCAAGTGAAGGGTTAGAAAACGCTGTAGATCCCTGCATCAGGCCTAAGCTGCAAACATATCAATCTATATGACTGAGGGAAACCTGCTGTGTGTGTGCGTGTGTGTGTGTGTGTCATATATATATATTACTTAGAAAATCGGAAAGAGAACCTTTAGAATACATTCGGTTTGTAGATGATATTTTTGGGGTTTGGACACATGGAGAAGAGTCTCTCTTCCAGTTTCATAAAATAGCAAATGAAATACACAGTAATATTAAGGTGGACCTTCGATGGTCAAGGAAAGAAATAGAATTTTTAGATACCATAGTAAAACTTGAAGAAGGTTCAATTGAGACTGACCTCTTCTGTAAACCTACTGACATGCACCAGTATTTACACATGTCCTCTGCACATCCGATACACACTAAAAGGGCAATCCCAAAGGGTCTAGGAATAAGAATACGAAGAATATGCTCAAAAGAAAGTGACTATGTAAAACAAAGAAATGTATTAAAACAAATCTTAAAAAAGAGGATACAAAGAAAGAATTATAGAGACGGAGTTAAGAAAAGTGGATAAACTAAAAGAGATGATCTACTAGATTATAAAACTAGAGATAAAAAGGTCAAAAGAGTCCCATTAATAATGACTTACTCTAAACTTTTGCCCAATATTTCTAAGATAGTTTGGAAACACTTGCGGATTCTACATAATTCAGAAAAATTAAAAGTATTTCTTAAGGCCCCAGTTGTAGCATTCAAAAGAGAAGCTAATTTAGGTGATATTTTAGTTCACAGTAAACATAAAAGAATAATTGACAAAATAGGTTCTACTGAACATGTGCACCAGTAGATGTAAAGTGTGTAAATACATAGATAAAAGTAAAAATATAATTAAACATAAGAACACCACATATCCACTAAAAACTAATACCTACTGTAAAAATAGCAATGTTGTTTATGGAATAGCCTGTGAAAAATGTGATGAAATCAAATATGTTGGAGAGACTGGAACTACTTTATATAAATGAATTCAGAACCACCTTTCATTAATTAGAAATAAAAAATGAATGAACCAATAGTACAGCACTTCACCAGTCAAGGACATGACATAAATGATGTAAAGTTTGTAGTATTAGAACAGCTAAAATTAGACAATGCAACATATAGAAGAATAAAAGAAAGTAAATGGATAAATAGACTGAATACAATTATGCCAGCGGGACTCAACAGAAAAGAATGAACTAATTAACTTCAATAGATATATAACATTTAAATAAATAAACAAAGTTTGTTCAAAAATTGTGCATGCTGATGCGCTGGGGAGGCCAAATCTAGACTGATCCTCAGAGCCAGCATTGCATGATATAATAAAAATATAAATTTATATAAAATAATGTTTATTAGAATTAATACAGATTCTAAGATAGAAGTAAAAATGATGTCACAATATATAGAAGAGCATTACATCATGTAAGAATAAATCATAGATTTGAATGTAAACAATAACAAGTAGTTGTCATGCCGTCAAAACCTATAAATACCTCCAATGTTTTGATTCAAACACAGGCTCCCTTGAGAAAGATATGTGCAACATATCGAAGCGTTGAGCAGCTGGCTCTTTGAGCTAAATATATATATATATATATATATATATATATATATATATATATATATATATATATATATATATATATATATATATATATAGTGCCATGAAAAAGTATTTGCCCCCTGTCTGATTTTCTGCATTTTTGCAAATTCTTCACATTGTATTTGGTCAGATTTTTTTGTGGGTTGTAGTAGTATGTAGAGAGAGAGAAAAAATGACACCACAGTTTGGTGCTTCTTTCATTTGTTTGGTGTGCAAGGTAATCAAACGTGCAATCTTCAGGTGTGAAAAAGTTATCCCCCCCCCCCCCTAGTTAGCTCAACCCAATTAAAGGGATAATTAGGGTCAGCTGTTTGAGTACTTTGGTTAACAACCAGGCCTGATTTGGGCCAGCCCTGCCCAATATAAATCTGACTAACTTTGGCCCTTACCATCAGAGTGAAGTTGTCAGCACACAGGTTCTAGAGGCACATCATGCCACGAACAAAAGAAATTCCTGAAGACCTCCGGAAAAAAGTTGTTGATGCCCATCAGTCTGGAAAGGGTTACAAAGCCAGTTCTAAGGTTCTGGGGCTCCACCGAACCACAGTCAGAGCCATATTGTCCAAGTGGAGAAAGTTTGGGACAGTAGTGAATCTTCCCAGGAGTGGCCGTCCTGCCAAAATCTCTCCAAGACCAAGGAGTAAAATCATCCAGGAAGTCACAAAGAACCCTTGAACAGCATCCAGGGATCTGCAGGCCTCTCTCGCCTTGGCTAAGGTCAGTGTTCATGACTCCACCATCAGAAAGACACTGGGCAAAAATGGGATTCATGGCAGAGTCGCAAGGCGGAAACCATTGCTCACTAAGAAGAACATGAATGCTCGTCTCAAGTTTGCCAAAAAGCACCTGGATGATCTTCAAGAGTTCTGGAACAATGTTCTATGGACAGATGAGTCAAAAGTGGAACTTTTTGGCCGACATGGGCCCCGTTACGTCTGGCAAAAACCAAACGCTGCATTCCACAGTAAGAACCTCATACCAATGGTCAAGCATGGTGGTGGTAGTGTCATGGTTTGGGGATGTTTTGCTACATCAGGATCTGGATGCCTTGCCGTCATTGAAGGAACCATGAATTCTGCTCTGTATCAGAGAGTTCCACAGGAGAATGTCAGGCCATCCGTCCGTGAGCTGAAGCTGAAGCGCAGCTGGGTCATGCAGCAAGACAATGATCCGAAACACACAAGCAAGTCTACATCAGAATGGTTGAAGAACAAGAAATTTAAAGTTTTGGAATGGCTTAGTCAAAGTCCAGACCTAAACCCCATTGAGATGTTGTGGCAGGACCTGAAACGAGCAGTTCATGCTTGAAAACCCACAAATGTCACTGAGTTGAAGCAGTTCTGCATGGAGGAGTGGCCAAAATTCCTCCACGGCGCTGTGAGGGACTATTCAATAACTACAGGAAGCGTTTGGTTGCAGTTATTGCTGCTAAAGGTGGCGTAACCAGTTATTGAGTCTAAGGGGGCGATTACTTTTTCACACGGGCATTGGGTGTTGCATAACTTTCTTTAATAAATAAATGAAATATGTATCACACAACAAATGTGTTATTTGTTCACTCAGGGTCCCTTTTATCTAATATTAGGTTTTGGTTGAAGATCTGATAACATTCAGTGTCAAAAATATGCAAAAATGCAGAAAATCAGACAGGGGGCAAATACTTTTTCACAGCACTGTATATAGACACACACATGTTAAATCAGTTAATCTGTGCAGATTGGGACCGACTTCAACCCGAATTAGCGAAAAACACGGATTAGCCCAAATTGAGTTTACTGTTTGGGAAATCCCAGCGCTGTTAATTGAAAACTCGAAAAAAGGTAATAATACAAATAAAACATACTGTCCCAACAACGGTCAAAATATATACTGTGAATAATCAGTGCTGTTCAGAGGCAGAGAGAGAGCTGGCTTAGAAAAGTCACTGATCTTGATCTTTAATTATCATAACTGCTCCTAATATTCAGACTGCCAGGCTAAGAGAGTCTTCAGTCTGCTTTTCTACTATTATACTATTGACAGCAGAACTGGCAGAAGGCACAGGTGTCGCTGTCCATCAAAATCAACAGTACGAAGATCACTCTTGAAATCAGGACTTAAGGGGAACGAGACTAAAAGGCTAAAATATGCACAAGAACACGGAAATTGGACTTTGGAACAATGGTCAAAGGTGCTTTGGACTATTGATGGATGGACAACAACACCTGTGTCTTCTGCCAGTTCTGTTGTCAACGCTTGTTTTCTTTCTATTCCTTAAGGATATTATCGTCAAGTATTGCTGATCCTTGTTAGACAGCTTTTTGGGTCTTCCAGTCCTGGGTTTGTCAATTACAGATGATGTTTCTCTGTGCTTGTTGATTATGCTTCGGATACCACACCTTGAAAATGGAGTGATGCGAGCTATTTCACTCAATGTTTTTCCTTCTTTATGAAAGTCAAGGTTGTTAGAATAGTAGGAAACACAAGTGGAGGCTTTGAGGAAATTGTTGATTCTCATAATGCATCAGAGTAGAAAAATACAACATGTCAGCAGTGTGTGTATATATATATATATATATATATAATTTTCTTGCAAGGACAAGCGACTTCAGGTTAATTGGTACGACACAAATATTAAAATATCAAAATAAGAACAAAACCTATTGCAGGAATCTCTTTGCGTACAAACCTGCCTTTATAATTCAATTCGTCAAACATCTTTCTTCCTCGCTTGTAAATAAGATTCTTAGCCCTTGGGATTCCTTCACCTGGGAAAAGAAAGAAAACACAAACACATGTCAAAAAGGAGCTCTCGCTACAGGCCAAGCAAGGTCAAGTCTGGTCAGAAGCTGGACAAGGTGACCAGCAGGAAGTGTTGGTGGTCCATCCAATACAGCTGCGCCTTCCAACCCTGGTCCTGGGGACCCCGTGTCTGCTGGTTTTAATTCCAACTGAGCGCTCAATTACTGAACTAGACCCTTCATTGAACCTTTTTACTTGTTTTCAGCTCTTAAACAGTTGCAGATTTCAAGTTACATATAAAATGTTACAGCTAGCTTGAAATCTGCAACTGTTTAAGAGCTGAAAACAAGTAAAAAGGTTCAATGAAGGGTCTGATTCAGTAATTGAGCGCTCAGTTGGAATTAAAACCAGCAGGCACAGGGGGTCCACAGGACCAGGGTTGGGAAGTGCTGCAATACAGGGCACTCTCCCTCTAAGCCAGAGTTTAACACAAGTTCCAGTATGATAAGGGGGTCATTGTGCTGCAGGAAGATTCTGTCCTGCAGATGAGATCAAATTCTGTCTACACCTTGCAAAAAGTAGCCTTGATTGAATCTGGTTTTTGCAGTCCAGCGTTTTAGTTTTTGCGGGTTATAGTACTTACAGATTCGTGTCCAGAATCTATACTGCACTTTGAGCTGCTTGAGCGTGCTTATTTCTTCAGGGTAGCGTGCTGAATAAAACAGCTTTTGGGGGCAGTCGATTCCGGCCAGCGAAAGGAAGTCCTCCACATTTTTCCTCAACCTATCGTTTTCTTCTGCAGTAAACCTCCCGGACCTTATAGCCATGCCTAGGGAATGGAAAGGTTAGCAAGAGGTTAGGAAGCAGAGATATGCTGGGGTGGAGGGTGACAATATTGTGCCAAGGAAATCACAATGGCCTTAATTTCTGTATCCGTTACATATCACTAGTAATAAACAACGAGGGAACATTTTATGTATCATTTGTGCTGGATTACTTATTTTGTAAGATTTATTTTTTAAACAAAAGGTGTATTTCAATGTTGTTTTTTAAATCTTTTTTTTTTTCATTTTTTTTTTAAAACAATTTCCAATAGAAAATTATGTTTATAAAAAGAAAATGTACCTTTTATACAGAAACCCACCCCCTTGCAAAACTCAGTTTTTTGTTTAAATAAACCTGGGTTTTGGGTGCATGCTGGGTGTGGAAATTCCCCCAAACACACCTACTGTACCTAATAACTACATTCACCACATGTGAAAGGCATCCTTCTTCAGCAATCTCTTCTGGGGCAGCAATGGAGAATCGCTGCCGATTTCCTTACCTTTTTTTTTAAACTCCCGGAACCTGTTCAGGTCGTATTTGGCCATTCCGACAATGACCGCTGCCGACAGCTTCTCCACGTTCGGAACAAACTCTTTCAGCTGCTCCATCATGCTTGCTAGCTCTTCTTCACCTACTCGGGACGATTTAGCCTGACTAAAAACGAGGAGGCGATAGGTATCAGAACATGAACTGGTCAAGATGCAACAGCTGGGCTTCTCTGAATGATGTGTAATAAAATGGCATTAGAAACCTCAGAACTACCTCTCACCAATCAGGAAGCTCTATTGCTGGGCACTACCACTTGGTAAATGACCGCATAACTTACATCTAAAGAAACAGAAGGAAAGCAAAACTTCGAAAAGGTAACCATTAAGAGCACTGTATGCACCAGTTTCTAATAACATTAAACCCTGACTATCAGGCAATATCTGGATAGTTGACATTGTCTTCCTGACACTGGCAACCACCAGACTTTAACTCCTTCTATTCAGTGTTCTATTGCTTAATCAATGACGAGTGGGCTGCCCAGAACTCCCTCTTACCCAGTCTCCCACCCATCTGTGTTATCGTCATCAGCAGTCCTGACCGCAATGTCTTTCATCTTTATTCCTCTCTTCTTCTTCTTCTTCTTCTTCTCTTGGTATCCGCACAGGATCTCGGTGGAACTTAACCACGAAGCTGCTTTTGGGTTTTCGACGCCCAGCTGCGGCTCCTGGCTCTGGTTCACAATCTCATGCTTCGTTTTCTTTCGAGAGCCGCCTGGGGTCTGGATAAGATCAGCCCAGGACACTATGACCGACTCCCCCGATTCGTTGACGCTAGTTTCAAGCAGCTGGCTCTGGTTCACCATCTTCAGCTTCTTTTCCTTTCCGGAGCCCCCTGGGGACTGACCCGGGTCGACTCCACTCCGCTCTGCTGGCTCGTCAACGTCCGACCTCCTCTTTTTCATTTTGGAGCTGCTCCGTGTCGGGTCCACTTGGCGTCCAGGGTCTTCGGAGGAACTCGCCTCGACGGGTTCGTCTATGCCCGACGGCGGCACCTGGATGCTGTTTGTCGCTTTCTGCTTTTTCTTCTTTTTCGCAGATAAATCTCTGCTGCTCTGATCAGATGCCCCCTGCCCAGTCTCTTTCAGCCCTGCTTCCCTCTGCTTCCTCTTCTTTTCCTCTGCAGTCCAAGGCGTAACGGGGTAGCTGCCCTTTATCTCAACCTTCACCTTCTTTCTTTCAGACCCAACGGCTTCCAAACAGCTTTCCTCGTCCTTCGGTTGACCAGAAGGGTTGACGTCATCATTGCTCTCACCTTCCTGCTCCATTTCATCTCTCTTGTGCTTTTTCTTCTTCTTCTTCTTCTTCATGGGTATTTCCACCTCTTCAGTCATTTCTGCTTCCAGATTTTCATCTCCATCTGAGCTTTTGACTTTCTTTTTCTTGTGCCCACCGTCTCTCTCTCCCGCTTCTTTCAGCTTTTCATGCTCTGCTCGCTTTTCCTTCACTTTCTTCTTTTTCTTCTTTTTCTTGTGCTCCTGCGCTGCTGCAGAGGACTCTGTGTCCTCCCCAGTGCCGTCCTCAAAAAGCAGAGGCGACAAAGACAGTGCCGGGACACTCTGCTCAGTCCTCTTACGCTTGCGCGGAGTTGCTTCTCCTTCTGAACCTCTGGTCATGCCCGCAGCCTCGTCCAGTCTAAACAGGCGCACAAAAGAAAAGAAAAAAAAAAAAACAATAATTTACTTGTCATCTTACATTTCTAAGGGACTTTTAATACAGCTATAATTATATTTAACAAGATATGTGAAGAAGAAGTTGCCTTCTAGCATTCAAAACAATCTGGGCCTCGCTAATGCCCTCCATCAATTTTCAAGAACATCAAACAGAAATAATTAGAATTGAGCATGCACCACCTTGTGAGCCAAATCAACCTTTTTTTTTGTAACACAATGAACGTTATGCAAGATAAATGCGCAATGAAATCATTTAGGAAACCTTAGATGACAGACCAGGCCATTCTGGAGTTTGCTCTTGTAGTTCATCTTAGAAGTTAACGCTGAACTTGAGCCTACACTGTTTTTGCTGCATCCGTTAGCAACTACTTCTACAGTGGTGTTTACAACATAAAGCCTTTGTTTCACCAAGGCCTCGGGTTTGGTTTTGCCCCAGCTGTTTTCATTTATAAGCTGTTAGGGGTCTATATTCAGTTATTTCTGGTAGCCTCAGACCACAGTGTGCAGAATGAAAATCAAGCAAGCCACACACACACAGGTAATGGTGTCATTTCCCCACGCAACAAAATTATAATGTTTTCTTTTTTCACACGAACTAGCGGGCTTTAGTACTGGTAGTACTGTTTATAAACGTATTTATAGATGCACTTTTCATTTTGAATATGCGTCTCTAACAGAAATACAAAGCATATTATATATACGCACAGACACACGCCGGGGGAAAAAAAAGGCTTAGGTGAAAAGTTATCCATTTTTTAAATTATTATTTTAACAAGTAACTTCTTAATGGTTCACTGAGGCATGCTCATGGATTTATTTATTTTTTATTTAAGTCACTTAACTGACTATTACCTTTAATATTGTGTTTATTTTCAGGTATAAATGAGTCCAGTCCCATTTAAAGTCGCTCTCTTCTCTGCGCGCCACGCTTTCATAACAGGTTACTCTACACAGGAAGTGGTCGACTACCGGAAGTAAAACCTTTAAGTGAAAGGTCAATCAGGCCTTGTTTATTACCATGGAAACGAGACGCGTTGGGTTACTTTTTTTTCCCCAAACAAATTAAACTAAGAATAAAAACAATTATTATTGCTTTTTTTTTCAGAATAAATTTCACGATAGAAAGTATAAAACAGTAAAAAATACTACTGGAAAACACTACAGTGATCACTGGATCTGTTTTGCTGTATTTCTTTATTTATTTCTTTATTTATTTATTGTTAATGTCATGTAGTCTTTAGGCTTACAGCAGCTAAACACTGTCGCTATACCACACCCAAAACAAACAAATAATATTTAAATATCCATTAAAAAAAAAAGTTAAACTTAAATGTATGGTCATTGAGCAAAGTTTAAGTAGTAATTACTTTTTTAAAAAAATGTTTATAAACGTGCAATAGATAGTAAAGTAACGATACTGTTCAAATAAAAAAATGGACATGAACTATTCACTTCATACAAAACAATACAATAACACAAACGTAAGCAAAGTTTAGCGTCTTTAATCGCCATAGCAACGGAGCATACCATATGAACGCGAGACGACAATATATATCATTTGTATTTAAAGAAAGGAAACAAACACCCCAAATGAACACGTCCGTTATTAAAACATCAATTTATAATGATTTGTTATTTTTTTTTAAGTTTTAAAAATCGATTTGAGGTCGTTTTCTATTTTTGTTTTCGTGTTTTGGTTTCGCCCCGCAGTTTGAGTATTTTAGCCCCAGGGTCGCCAGTGTGTCTGGGGACTCCCCAGGGTCGTGTACATTAAACGCAGGTAGGCTCCTTTCATTTCTGAACAGTTAAACCAGCAATTCATGTGGATAATTTGAGTAAGGACATAGAAAGGGAGGTAACGTACCTATAAAAATGTAGCACATTGAGTTTTTTTTTTTGCTTGACTTGCCACTGTGTACTGTAGACGCGAATCCATACAATCCACGATGCCCCAAAATCACAACAGATATGCAAATGTGATCTTAGAATTGGTTTTGCGTTTAAAGTCAAATTGCTGTAATAGTATATCCAGTATATCCTATTTTATTGATCTATACGGTGGATGATCTAAATACCGCCGCTCTATCCAGCTCGAGTTTTTCCCCAATGATCCTCTTTATTAACATTGCTACAGTACATACAATACAAACACACTGACATGAAGTAGGTGTAAAATCACATCGCATGCACAGGCTTGGTCTGCGGGTGTCTTTTGTCGACTCCGCTGCACACTCCCAGCCTCTTGATCTCCATTCAGCAATGCTAAATCGGATCCAGTCTGGGACATGGACCAAGAACCGAGACGTTTCCACCCCCAGCGCTAGAGCATTCACAATAAACAATTGCTGCATGCTGCTCGGGAGCATATCGTATTGTGTTATTATCTATATGATGCTAATACACCCTCTTCAGTCCCTGCATGCACCATTGTACCATGTTAAAGTTTCCAATCGATGTGTCTGTATTTTATAGATGCTTTTTTTTTTTCAAAGTTATGGCAGGGCGACTTCACGAACGCCATAGAGTTTACACAGACCGAATGGGGATATTAATTTCATGTGTGCATCAACACTGGATGCCATCATATTTTGTTTCCCCATAGCAGCATCCCCAAGTGGCTAGCTGACGTTTCTAATCCTCTATAGCTGGCTGTATAACCCCTCCATGCTCTCTGTCCCTCTGTCTACGGCTCCAGTACACACTGTATAGCCTGCAAAGCCATTAGCTGCTGTTCAGTGAGCACACATGCCAGCTTACACTTTCTTTCCAGACCAAAGTCCAAGAGAAGCTCTTCCCTGCGATTCCTTGCGGTCCGATTAGACTGGGAGACGGAATGGAGCCTGTGCAAGTTGGAGTGATCAGGGATTCCATGCTGGCTAATCCTCTTTTAATTAGGGTAAGGAGCTGGGATGTGGGGACCCCTTCCGGATTAGTCACAGCACATTGACAAAGCACCAAGCGGGGATGCAGACACAGCTTTGGCTGGCATCTGCCTGTTAGGGATAATATTACCTTTCCAGGCGTGAAAAAAAATGCTTTTCATTCTTTCTCTGTTTAGGAGATTTGACCCCTTTTTAATGGATTGATTGATTGATTTGCTTATTTCTTCTCTCTGCGTAACAGTAAGGGGTGAGTTACAGAGATTGGTTTTAATACCCCACGAGCGAGTTGGAAAACAAAGCTTGGATCTATTTCAACGCAATGTCAAGAAAGAGCAGTATAGTTTTACAAAATGACTTCACATTTTAATTTGACAGCAACTTGTAGTTTTTGCCTTTTTTTGTATTGTGACTATAGTTTCCAACACTAGAGGGCGGTCTAACTCTCCTCAAACCAAAAAGACCTATCCTGATACCACAGTGAATGCTCTGATGTAATGGTACCTCTGCCTCATAACCACTAGATGGCAGTATGGGTTTTTCGTCATTCAAGCGAACTACTGTGTCGTACTGCGATTTTTACACTGATCCGTAAAGCACGTTTGATACAGGTGAATGGGGAACTGAATATAAGAGAGACAAATGGGAGAAATTAGTAAATCAGGTAGCTGGGAAATGCCTTGTAATGCTGGGGGGCTTTTTTGGTCCTTAATCATTTATAACAGGCTTGAAAGCCAGGCCAGGACAGAGGTCATTTATGATAGAATGGAGGCTGTTGGAGAGGTGTAGAGATCCAACCTGAGTTTAGTGTCAACCCACAGCACTCGTTTTTGTCCTTCACAGTCCAGTGAGGAGTCAACGTTTTGAGTCCAGTTACATACAGCAGCTGTCGTCTTTGCTAATAATTCTGATACTGAGCATCACAAGAAACGTATCACTGATATTTGAGCATCAAAACAAACTTATTACTGATATTTGGATAAAATTCACTAGATTTGATCGAAAAATGACACACTCTGTTTTAGAGCAGGTGCAGTGACTTTTTATTGTGCTGATTAACAATTGACATCACGAAGATGCTGCAAAATGATCTGTCGATCTCGGGCAGGTGTCGTGACTCTTGGTCTCCCGGTTCGTGGCCTGTCATTGACAGAGTGTGTGTGGTTATACCGTCTCGCCAGGTTTGAAATCGCTGGCTGTGAGCACCCAAGATGGCGAGCCACAGCACGCTGCCCTAGTCCAGCCTCCAACATGCCGATCGCACGAAGGCGCTGCTCTCTTGACAGACGTGGCATATTGGTTTTTTTTTCTGTGATTTTCTTTATTGCTTTTATTCAAGCTTGCAATTCAACAGCGCAAATCACTCCATATCCAGTGTCAAATCAACTGTCTCACTAATTAGGTGATTAAGTGCATCTGCTTCAGTGACAGTCACTCAAGCGTGTCATGGTCGTGAATGATCGAGTGATTTTTGTGCTGTATGTCCTCCACCAATGATTTAAAAATACCCGAATGACCTGCTAACAGCCTTGGTCTACTAGTTCCCTCTATTAGAGACGTATATCACATCTAAACAGGTTTCTCTGTTAGTGAGCTGGCAGGGGTCCTCGCGATGGCTGTTAGGAGCACCTGTTCCTGACTGAGTCACGTCAAGGCACACCTTTGATCAGGAGACGCAATCACTTTCCACCAACCAGGGGCTGGTCTTGGGCAGATGCTCGGGGAGCTCGATGTGCCTGCTCTGGGTCCTGACATTTATCTGATGCCCTGTGCCTTTCAGCATGAGGTCCACAGCCTGCAAATACCGCACCGAGCAAGTGGAGCAATGCTCTAGAAATCAGCATCATGTCATTTCTCAGGATCGCTTTCTCCTCATCGCTAGCACGTCTTTTCAATTGATGGCTTTATTAAATGAAAAGCAACTGTAAAAAAAATATGCATTGCTCTGAGTGAGTTTTTTTTGTTTTTAAGCCAATCATTTTTGCGGAAAACTGTCATCAATATAGAGCGACTGTTTAATGAATGCCTTTATAATGTGAAACGGTTACAGGATTGGCTAACTGAAAATGAATGCAAAAAGAATCCAAACTTATTTTTGAATCCAGACTTCATTTGCAGATGTAATGCTTCTTGCATAATAATCCATTGTCATTCTAAAATGAATCCGGAAACGTTATTCAATCTGACTGCAACACCCCCCCCCCCACAATAAAACACCATTATAATTGTAAAAATACGACTCGCGTACGGTGCGAAAATGTGTGTGTGTGTTTGTATTTTTGATATCTTATCAAACTCATTAGCCAAACCATCATAGTTTGCTTAGAAAAAGAGAAAGCAATTCCGAACTGGGGGGTAAAAAGATTATGAGAGATAAAACCAGGAGCTGTAAATCGCTAAGTAAACCAACTCAAAGTAGCGACGCTAAATTACAAACTCAGTGTAATGAAGAATGATCACAGCAAGCCGGGCTGTTGGACTAAAGCACAGAGCGAGAAACAATGGCTTGGTAATGTTTTTTCTTCTGCAATGTATTTCATTTATAAAGTGTATGGCAGCACAGCTGTTCTCTCTGGGGCCCTACATAGAGAACACGTAAAATTGCAGCGTACAGACCCGCTGTATGTAACAAATGTACCGAACAAGCCATTGCTGTGCAAGATACACAGAGGGAGAGTTGCATTGGGTCTGGTGCTCCTCATCCCGGACCTCACATCCGCTCTGGAGTTCCTGGGTGTTGAAGAGGAAGCTGGCTCGCTCGTGGGATCGCAGGACGCCCGCTGAGCCTTCAGTTCTCCTGAGCAGCTGTGTGGGGAATTGCTGCGGTGAGAGGGGGGGGGGGGGAAATAATTGGACATTCTAAATTGGGGCGAAAACCAGGCGCAGAAATAAAATGCTGTATCCAAGCTTGTAGAAGATACTCAGACACTCCTAACCTTCTCCTACTGCAGCAGCCACGAGTGAAACTGTTTGACTGCTAGAGTGACAAAGGGTCTTTTTTGCAAGTATAAAACAAGTACGAAACTACACTGAACAACACTTTAACTGCTATCTGCTAAGTGTTGGTTTGTGCTCATTTCAATTTGTTGCAATAAATGTGCCTTTCTAATTACCTCAAAACAGAGCCCAAAATGGCAAACAGAATTTAAAACGACCTTGGTAATAATAATAATAATAATAATAATAATAATAATGCCAGAGACAAAAGCCATGGCAACTAATTAAGAAAGAAAGAAAGAAAGAAAGAAAGAAAGAAAGAAAGAAAGAAAGTGAAAAAGCATTTATATTCTTCTCTTCAATAGTCTAACAACACATGTACCCAAATGTGATTATCCCTCAGCCTCCTGAGGACCCACAGATCAGAATTGTGATTTTGTTTTCTCCTCGTTCCACCTGTGTTTCTGCAGAGACAAAATCATTATCAGATTAGCCCCCACAATGAAAAGTACAATCGCCCCCCCCCCCCCATGTAGTTAGCATTTAGATAGACGAGAGCAGGGGAGCCTGTTTAATGGGTTTGCAATGTGAGCTGCAGTGTGAGAGGAGATTAAATCTAGGAAGAAGAACAAGAAGAAATAGAAAAACAAAACAGCACCCAGCACGCTTGATCGGCTGAGCTCATTAACCGAAGCCTTGTCAGAATTGATGTTAGACGTGATAGGAGATTATCACATTTAGGCTGCTCCCCCACGCCCTCCTTCTCTTAATTCCATTCAGTGCAACTGGCCCCTGTAGAATTGCACATGCTTTAGGCTGGCCGAGGAGGCACACAGGGACTTAGAGATCCTGCCAGCATTCTGTGTCTTGATCTCCTAATTCTGCTTCATTTAAACTTCATCAACTTTTCCATTGGACTGGAAGAGGCAAAGAATGAGGCAGCAGCTCTCTCGCTCTCTCTCTCTCTCTCTCTCTCTCTCTCTCTCTCTCTCTCTCTCTCTCTCTCTCTTGTTGCCAGACTTCATTTTGGATTCTCTCATTCCCCCCCCCCCTCCTCTGTCTTCTCTGTTATTTTTCACGGCCCTTTGGCTAATGCTGAAAATGAGATTACTGTATTTAAATAGCTATGATAATCCAGAGGGGGCTGCAATCGCTCTGTTGGGTAGCAGGTTTTGTTCCTGTTTTTTTGTTTTCCGTTTTGCTCAGCAGATTTGCCCCGCGCTGATTCAATCGAATGTCATCTGGGCTCTTTATCCTTTTCTTTTGGTTCTTTTAGTTCTTTGTTCGTTTTTAAAAAATTTTTTTTAAAGAATAATAGCGATGATTTCGGTGCTTCTGAACTGCGCTGGAGATTAGGGTTCTGTATTTCTGAACAGAGCAGAGATTTGACTTTCCATTTAACTTTTCTGTTCTCATTTTAAAATGTTGTATTATTATTAAACGCAAACCATGTCAAACAACCCTCTCCTAAAACCCACTCACTCCACAGGGAACCTCACTTCAGAGTATTCAAGTTCATAGCAATATTATTATTATGTGATAAAATGAGAATAAGGGAAAATGCATTACCAGAAATGCATGAACATATGTGTATACATATGTACACACAATAACACAAAAATACATACACGAACATATATGCACTCATACACACATGAACATATACACACATGTACATATATACATGCATATACATAGATATACACATATGCATGTAAAAATGCAGGCCTGGCATACAGAAAGGGAAATAAATAAATAGCTCTTGATCCGCGTAAGAATAAAAGGGGCCCCTATTTCATCACCTTCATTACTGTTCGATTCTGTATTCTTAAACAGTGCAGGAGCCTAAAAGTAGATTTGACTTCCCATTAAATGTTAAACATTGAAATTGTCTGCATCAGTAGCACAATGTATTCTACCACAGGTGCCGCTGTGTGTCAGGTGTCCTTGCAGAAAAAAGAAAGTGGTAATAGATCATTTTGACAGCGTTGGTGTCTATTGCTTTGTCTGATCCCAGGTAAAGTGTGGTTAAAGTGAATGTAATTTGGTACAAAAAGAAGGTGTAGTTAGACTGACTTGTACAGGGTTTGTTAGGAACTCTTAGTCGTTGTCTTGTGGGACATTTTCAACTCCTTAAGATCTGCAGTCCTCGACATCATCCAGTTTTCAGTTGCTGTGACCAGTCCCTCGCCCTCTACCATTCCACCTTTTGTATTTGCTTCTACAGTTTTTTCTTCCAACTAACTTCCAAGGTCTTATATAGGAAACATTACAAACCTGAAGTGCCGTCTCAATCAGCCAACCAACGCCCTTGTAGACTCCACCATAGGACGACCCCCTTTGCCTTTTAACCGCTACCACTGGCAAACAGCAAAGCCTTCCTAATGCACTTAAACTGTACAGATGTATCTTTACATCTGCCTGGACAGAATAAAAACATACTAGGGCTGCCTTTGAGCAATTAACAGAGAGCACCGAAACTGTGTTTTCTTCCGCGCTTCAGACTAGTTTATCATCTGTGGGTTTTTCTCTGGGTCCCCCCCAATCCTCGCTCCCCCCCCCACCACTCGCACTCTCTATCCAGGCTGATCTATTGGTTTTTCGGCAGCTGTGGGAGCAATAAATCATGGTAATGCGTCCACGGCGATGATGGTGCTTCGAGCTGGCGGAGATGGATTCAAGCAGGCAGCCCTGGCAGCGAGAGGGGGGAGGTGTCGGGCTCGTCGCTGGAGCTCTGTGGACAGGTTACTGATGATGTTTGTTTTTCGTACCCGTGTTCTCGCGCTCTGGGTTAGCCCTCCTGGGAGCCCTGCTGTGCTTCTGGAAGAAAAAAACACACAGCTTACTGCTCACAGGCTGAAGCGAGAGAGACAGAGGCGGAGGGAGAGCAAGCAAGCTGGGAAGGAGAGCTAGTAGCATACTGGTTATAGCAAGGGCTGGGATTTAGTGGAGGCTGTGCTCCAAATGATTCATGGGTAAGGAACAAAGAGAAGAGCGTTTACCCTTGCGTGGTGGTTCTGTGAAGCTTTGAATGCCGTTTTCCCAACAAAAGGACACTTAAAGATCAATTAGAGATCGTTTAAAGATCTCTCTAAGCCACATTTTACTCAGTCCCGTTGGAATGGGATTCCATTGTACTGTATTCGTTTCTTTTTTCTTTTTTTAATGGAAAGGAAGGTCCAGATATTTCTACCCTGATATCCTATTTCTTAGACACGATGTCAGGAAAGCAAGGTTCCTGTGAATCTAAAGGAAGGTCTTTAAATGAATCAGGCTGCAGTGTGCAAAGCTTGCCGGTTTGGGTTATCCAGTGGTTCAGAGAGCTAGGCTGCCGGCTGCCGGCTTACCTGATACAGCAGTAAGAATGGGAGTTTGTGGGCTCAGAGGTTGCATTGGTCTGCGGTGCAGAATAGAGGTTTTGGGAGTGGGTTGCGTCGTGTTCAAACGCAGTGTGGGGACAGTTAGAACAGTCTGCCTGCCTAAATTCAGCAGTGGCTCTTGTCTGATTCACCTGGGGGTGGCTGCCTGGACTGCGTTCAGTCCCCCCCCAACTTTGTTTTTTCTTCTTGCTGGCTAACATGCTGGCTGGAGAGATAACGTGTGGCGAAAAACACGTTGGCCAACATTTGTCTAGCTAAACGCAGCCCTGATGGCCTGATGCTGCAGCTTCTTGTTGTCTGGGCCACAATAGGGTCTGACCCCCCCCCCCGATTCCCTTTTGATGAGGCATGCTAAATAAATCCTCCTGTTCATGGCTTTATTCCCTCCTGGCTCCTAAACGGGGGCACCAGGACAACAGATTTGCCGCCTCTGTAGGAGTGAGGAGCTGCGAGAGCCCCTCAAAGGACTCTGTCTCTGAACAGCCTGCCTCTGCTTTAGTCAGGGTCAGCTCAGGCTTTCCGCAGTCAGTAGGTTCCAGATTGTGCACGTATGTATTTGTATATAGAAAAGCTGATAACCTCTCCACAAGAGGTCAGAGCCGGTGGACGGTGGAGTGAGTGAAAATCAGCTTGCATCTTTACACACGGCCCCATATACAGTACTGTTAGATAAGAATAATGACATTTTAATGGGATGTCATCGCCATCTTATACAAATGATCTGATGCAAAGGAATTTAAGATAGGGTCTGCAATCAAACAGTTTTTGATTGTAACCTAATATGTGGTGTCGGTTCCAAGGACGTAGCATTGCAGTCGTGACTGGACCTGGCGTCTCTGCACTGTTGGGACAGATTCAGTTAATGAGGCTGAGAGTACAGCCTCTGTATCCGGCAGAGAGACATACGTTTCATTTACTACCAAAGCCAAACGCGATGGGCTTCAGCACAAGAAAATCTACGTCACCCAAAAAGGTTTTTTTTTTTTTTTTTTTTTTTGCACTGTCTGCAAAATTGCCTCTCAAACCAAAGCAGCCTGGATAGAAACGGGTGCAAAATATGAAGTGTGAGGCCACCGCCTTCATTTCCTGCAGCCTCATCTGCAGTTAGCTGGTGTCGCTCAGGCTTATGGAGACACATGCTCCCAATTAGCCGCTCTTCTTAATGTAAATGCTTCATAAATTATCCCCGATGCTGCAGGATTAGACTTTCAGAAAGAGAGTTAGCATCTCAATAAACAGCCAGGTTGGGGAGGCAGGGAGAGGAGAGAGAAAGGATGGGAGGGGGGCTCCCGAGTGGCGCATCCGGTAAAGGCGCTCCGCGTGGAGTGCAGGATGTGCCCTATAGCCTGGACGTCGCCAGTTCGAGTCCAGGCTACTCTGTGGACAGGAGCTCCCAGGGGGCGGCAAACAATTGGCCCAGGGGGGGGCTTAGGTCAACCAGGGTGTCGTCGGCTCACCACGCACCAGCGACCCCTGTGGTCTGGCCGGGCGCCTGCAGGCTTGCCTGTAAGCTGCCCAGAGCTGCGTTGTCCTCCGACGCTGTAGCTCTGAGGCGGCTGCACGGTGAGCCTGCAGTGTGTAAAGAAGCGGGCGGCTGACGGCACACGCTTCGGAGGACAGCGTGTGTTCGTCTGAGCCTAAAAATAATTGGACACTACTAAATTGGGAGAAAATAATAAAATAATTGGCGACTACTAAATTTAAAAAAAGGGAGGGAGAGAAAAAGGGACAGAGAGAAAGGAAGGAAGGGATGGAAGGAGGGAGGGAGGGAGGATAAGAAGTACACAGGACAAGGCTAATGAGATTTAATAGAGAGAGGAAGAGCAGGCAGCAGTGAAGATTAGAGAAAGGAAACAGAGTGTATGCACTTATTCCATTTATGTCACTAAAGAGTTGAACTGCAAATGACTTGTTCTCAAAAACCAAACACTTACTTTGTCTTCCAGTTGAAATCGAGCGCTTGTTTTTAAAGCTTTTTTTTTTTTTTTTTTTTTTCCAACCAGCAAACAGAAAGTGCTGACGGATCCATCAGCGTTTACCTTTCTGCTGCTCTTTTGGGACTGAAGTCTTGCACCGCTCTAGAGCAGAGTGCCACTGAACATCTTTTCAGTGAAAGAAAGAAAGTGCCCATTCAAATACATGCGTGCTGGTGGGAGGAGTGAGAGGGATTCCTTTTTTCTTCTACAAACAAAAAGGGTCTTTAACATGCAAAGCAGACAAGATGTAGTTTATCCAAGTTCCCCAGCCTGAACACCAATAGCACAGCATGCTGTCTGCACACAATGCCGCTGGAGCCGTGGTAGCTGGGAGTACATTGAGATCGCCCCTAAACTGCACAATCCCCGCTCTCTCTGTCTCACGCACACACCGTGCTGTGTTGTCGCTGGATGGTGTTATCCAGGATTATCCCTAAGCAGTGCGAATCCGAGGTGCCAATCAAAGCGCCCTCTCTTGCTCAGGCAGCAGATGGCGCTGTGCTGCAGGGCCGGGTGATAATTAATCAGACAGATTGGGGGGCATTACTTCCAGTTGTCTCCTAATTATTCTTCAGCAGAGTGTTTATCCCAGAGTTTGTGTAAAAGGATCGCACAGCAAGCGCTTTTTAAGCTGCGTGCGGAAGGAGCCAGGCTTCCACCTCCGCTTGTCCTCCTTCATTTATCCTAAAGAGAGGATTACACTTCGTTTCTTAGGGGAGAGCCTTGATGTTTACAGGAGGCGTCCGTTAAAAAAAGGCAGCTTGTGAGAAAATCCAGTTCCGAAGCTGGCCGACACAAAAAGCAATGTGAACCCTCACCACTCACCCCCATTCTGAGAGTGGAACCAGTCTACTCCAGACCCCCCGGGTTCCCAGCCCATACCACTAGACTACAGTGCCTGCCAGCCCCTCAGATCTAACCACAAGGCACGATTTCCCATCAGCATCACTACCCCTAGGCCATACTGCCTCTCGGTCCTCACCAATGTAAAAGAGTCCTTCCCCATACTTATGCTTTCCATTACCTGACATATGGTTAACCATGTGTTTGATCCCATAAGCGTGCACTAAGATGTGACATTTCTGTTTAATTATCAGCACTTTGTCAAGCATACACTATTTTGCATAATAATCTAAGCAATCACATGAAGCCACCTGAGCATTAACAAGTCTCCTACTGCAGTTTTACCTCGACTGTCGTGGGGATGAACAGCGTGTGACTGAAATCTGAGCAGGGAAAAGAAATACGGTTTCCATCTAAAAAAAAAAAACAAGTGTCAGATGTCACTGCTAATGGAAGAATGCTTGATTTGAATTTGTGACGCTAAACAGTCACAGCCAAATGCAGTTTTGATCCAAATTATGGTTCTCGAGGTGTTAAGTAGAGGGGAATTGATTTTGGTTAAGAGGGAGTTGGATTTGCGTTACGATGCAATTTGTAACCTTTCAAAGCACAGGTGTATTTTTGAGCAAATCTTGGGATCCTGGGATGGGACGCTAAGTGTTAATCAACCCCCCCCCCCCCTTTCTCCCTGGTATGCCATCTTTATGCAACCCCCCTTCGGTCCTCCAGTGGGCCGTCCCGTCTGCTCTCAGTGCGTCTCGGGACTGACGTGTAATCAAACATCAAGCCGAGCTGCGAGATCAATCTCCCCAACTCATAAACTGCACAGCGAGAGTGTGTCAATGCAAATGAGAGAGCCCGCGTCCAGCTGACATCAGAGCAGGGGCGGGGGCCTCAATCGCTTCATCCGCAAAACTACGGAGAGTAACAGAGCTGAGAACCCCAGAGGGAGGGAAGAAGGGAGGAAGAAGAAGACAGAAGCAAGAGGATGCGTCGGGGATTGAAACGATGGGAAAGGATACTGTGCCTCAAACTTTAATAAAGATCACTAAAGGCTGTCGAGCTTCTCATCAGAGACATTCGAGACACAGGTAGAGCAACTGCAAGCCCCAATTCTGATCACAGGGGCTGCAGTTACATCAGTCGGCCTGTGGTGGCAGTAAATGTCCTTCTTCTCTCCCTTGCAATTCAGACAAGATGTCCTTTTAATAAATAAGAGTAATAAAGGATAGGGGTAATTAAGGGTGATACCTCTAAAGAGTTAAATATAATGGGTTTTATATTATAGTTCAGGTACACAGTGATTGGGAAAAGCAAGTTTAGACTCGCAGGCTGGTTTGAATAGAGATGCGGAATGGAAATGTAAGTTGGGACACCATGTAGTTGGGCTAAGGAACCTCCTAGCAACCGATTAAGCCATGAATTGACAGTGTGGCTTCACCATGGCAACCTATTTGGGGGGAGGGAATAGAGTCAGTTAATCCCAAAATGACGAAAAGCTGAAATGTACACGAGGCGAAAAAACGAGAAAAAAAAGAGAGTTCATTTTAAAGAGATGATTATGTCCCCTCCTTTGCCGGTGCTTTGTGAGGGTCTGTGAATTATTTACTGACCCCCCCCCACCACTCCCTTCCTAGTCACACAGAATAGGCTTCCAATGAGCTGTTGATAATTCCTGGGCTGTTCTTCAGATAAAGTTGCAGGCCCATTCCCAGCACCAGGCCTGGCTTTCTATAGAGGGTCATGGCTCGTTAATTAAGACACAATAAAAGAACAGATAATCAGTAAACGAGACTATAAAGAGGCTTTTGGCTTACATAAGCTTCTCTTTGGATGCAGAGCAGGGCTTTCTCTCTCTCTCTGTGTTTGTACGCTATTGAAACTCGAAGGCAAAGAGCCAGATCAGACTTTCACCAGCAATCTTCAGCTTTCTTTTATCTCCCTGGACATTCTTCAAGTTGTTGCCTCTGTCCAAGGATCCTCAGAAGATTAGCGCTCCTGCAGGAATTAAACCGGGCCCACAATAACTTTGAATTTAGCTTCGTTCCTGTGCTGTGACCTTTTCCTTCCCTGACGTCTCTGGTGTTAGATAATCATCTATCCTCAGGTGGCTGTGTTGTAATTGACACACAGTCTTCACCTGTGCCACTCTGTAACACAAGTCATTCTCATTTGAGATTTGTTCTTGTAAAGAAAAATGTTTTAAACAAATAAAATGTTTTTTTGTTTTTTTTAATAAGACGATGAAATTATATTGGGTAATCAATGAGTGATCTGCTAGATATTTATCCATGACCAAAAAAACTTTTTTTAAATGTATTTATTTTGTTTTTAATTTCTGTTGTATTGTGTTTTATTAGACTGTTTTTAATTTTTGTATTGTTCTTTGTGTGTGAAGAGCTCCGGGATCCTTGTGATGAAAGACGCTATATAAAAATGTGAATTGTATTGTATTGTAAAAAGTGTACTTTGTTTAAATCAGATCTTCTAATCATGTTGAAAGAAGGGCTTTCAGTCTTCACGGTTTCTTATCTTACAGCTCCTATGATCTAACAAGCCCCATAAGCTCTAAAGAGCATATTGCACAGATAAAAAAAACACTATTGATGAAACCTTTTTTTTTTTTTACACTTGAGCTTGAAATTATCCAGCACTTTTCCAAAACTGCAATTATCAATAGATGGTATGAAGCAGACTATAATGTTAGCAGCCCAGCTTCCATTTCTCCTCCTCACATCCCTGTGTGTTAAATTCTCCCACCAGGCGGATTTAGGAAGGTCCCGATCGAGAGCCTTCACTCTGCCCGGGAAAGAATTTGTGTTTGGGAAACCAAACGTCACCATGGATGGGGGTGTCCCAGAAGGTACTGTCTCCCAGTCCTCAGCTCTAATCACTGAGCCACACTTAATCACTACCTTATTGAAGTTTACCAGAGCAAAAAACTGCTCCCCTTCCTAACAATGTATTTGCAAGCCACAGGTAAGAGCCATAGAAATCCCTTAAAAAAAGTTTACCACAGTATTTTTGCACTGTATAGTTTTCCCATGCGTTTCCCATGGTTATACAATGCATATCCCATAGTTTAGCCTGGTTTGCCTTGTTTTATTAATATGCTTTACCATGCCTTGCTTTTCCTTACAATGCTTCCCTATGCTTTATTATGCTTTACTATGCTAAACTTTTATAAGGGATGGCATTATGGGGCAAATAGGATCCACGTGTTTTGCGGTATAAAGGGCTGCCTTATAACGAAGGATCACTGTATGCCATTTTTTTTTTCTGGTTTGTTTGTAGTAATGAACCACTGGTCAACCCTGGTGCCCGTCACGCACTCCGACTCCAAACCCAGGAAGGCAGGCCAGGACTTCATGGCGCTGAACCGGGAGGCGGTGAAGTCCGGTCTGGTGACGGCACACGAGCACTACCAGTTCCGCGCCACGCACGACCTCAAGCTCCGCCCCCTCAAGGAGGAGGCCCGACTGGACCGCAGCCCCCCCGACATAACCTTCGGGGTCCACACACGGTGAGGAGCGCCACACGGAACTCCTTCAGCTGAAAGGAGGGCCAACCGAGGTCTTAAACTGCAATCTCTCATTTCCACTGATCTTTTGGTTGCTTGTATTTTATGCATCAAAAGACATTATAGTGTGATGTGGCTGGAGCAATGGACTTTTCCTACATGCAGTCATTTTACAAAACACCCCCCTGATTGTAAAGCTGCGTCGAGACTGTTAGATGTGTTAAAAAAAAGATAAATAATACATGCAATCGTTAAATAGTTAATCAAGCAGCACCGCACCATAAAAAAAATGATCGTCAACACTTACTGCGTTTGAATTGCGACGCATATTTTAAAGTGCTGTTTAAAAGCCGCTTCCGCTGGCCAGGGCGTCCGCGCTAATATGAGGAAGATGCTAATGTCAGGCTAAGATGCTCCATTCCATTAAGAGGGGCTTTTAGGAACCTGACAGGGAGATTCAGCAAACTGTCTCCTCAGAGCTTTTAATCCCCAGCGCCACTCCAGGCATGGAAACTCCAATCACACAAAATCAGCTTTTACATTCCAGTAAGTGGAGGTTAAATGTATAATCATATCAGGCAATTAAGATGCCAGCGTTAATTACTTAACAAGCACCAAAAAAAAAGCCAATAACTTGTTAAACCTCTAGTTGTAATTATGCCTGTCCATATTATGGCTGATAGTGTTTTTTCATTAATGTTGTTCAGAATGGTCTGCCCACAGTCTTTACTTTCAAGGCTGTTTCCTTGCGACCCATCAATAAGGTGTGCCGTCTTAGATGAGGGAAGCACCTGACAACCGATCGCCAATTATGAGACCACTGGGCTAAATCTGCTGTCTAGCCTGTCTTGACTGAAACGGACTTGCGACAGGGAGATGCAGCTTTAATAGATTACAGAATGCGCGTACAGCACCTGAATCAGCCTGCCCCGCACACTGCAGGTGTTTGCAGGCGTTTGTATAATTCTAATGAAGTAAAGATGATCCCTGCTGGTAAAGCCTGATCACTCATCAGTCTGGGATGAAGCACCAGGTATATATATATATATATATATACACAGATGAACCCGTTTTGTATCACCTCGCTTAATATCATTCCCCGTTTATTATGCACCATGGGTTCTTTGAGAAATGACCTCTCTTAATATCATCTCACAAACCCGCTTATTGTCAGGTTTTGTGCAGCCTGTCAAATGCTGCGTGGGCGGTCTTAACGGGATACAGTTCAGTTGCAAAATACCAACGTTGCCAAATATTTCTTCTTTAACAGTCTTATACAAATGCACACCAAAAAAAAGAAAAGCACAATGCCTAACTGATTGCTCTCATCAGTCGCAATTCATGCCTTTTTTTAGATAATGACACAAACTGTTTCGTTCCAGTTAATGATACAGAACGTATTTGTCCTGTAGTAAACTCTATGCATCTGTTTAAATGTAAATGCACAGTAAATGTACAGTATTAAAACACAGCTCTTTAATTCACCGTTAGTTTTCTTTCTTTTTTTTCTCGCACTGTTATCGGCAAACATGAAACCTGGTTTATATCATGACCTGCTTTATATCACGAATTATACCTGCACAGCAATCCTGATATAAAGCAGGTTCATATATATATATACAGTACTGTGCAAAAGTTTTAGGCAGGTGTGAAAAAATGCTGTAAAGTAAGAATGCTTTCAAAAATAGACATGTTAATAAATTATATTTATCAATTAACTAAATGCAAAGTGAGTGAACAGAAGAAAAATCTAAATCAAATCCATATTTGGTGTGACCACCCTTTGCCTTCAAAACAGCATCAAGCATCAATTCTTCTAGGTACACTTGCACACAGTTTTTGAAGGAACTCGGCAGGTAGGTTGGCCCAAACATCTTGGAGAACTAACCACAGTTCTTCTGTGGATTTAGGCAGCCTCAGTTGCTTCTCTCTCTTCATGTAATCCCAGACAGACTCGATGATGTTGAGATCAGGGCTCTGTGGGGGCCATACCATCACTTCCAGGACTCCTTGTTCTTCTTTACGCTGAAGATAGTTCTTAATGACTTTCGCTAAATTTGGGGCCAATCAGATGCCTCCCTGATGGTATTGCATGATGGATAAGTATCTGCCTGTACTTCTCAGCATTGAGGAGACCATTAATTCTGACCAAATCCCCAACTCCATTTGCAGAAATGCAGCCCCAAACTTGCAAGGAACCTCCACCATGCTTCACTGTTGCCTGCAGACACTCATTCGTGTACGCTCTCCAGCCCTTCGGCGAACAAACTGCCTTCTGCTACAGCCAAATATTTCAAAATTTGACTCATCAGTCCAGAGCACCTGCTGCCATTTTTCTGCACCCCAGTTCCTGTGTTTTCATGCACAGTTGAGTCGCTTGGCCTTGTTTCCACTTCGGAGGTATGGCTTTTTGGCCGCAAGTCTTCCATGAAGGCCACTTCTGACCAGACTTCTCCGGACAGTAGATGGGTGTACCAGGGTCCCACTGTTTTCTGCCAGTTCTGAACTGATGGCACTGCTGGACATCTTCCGATTGCGAAGGGAAGTAAGCATGATGTGTCTTTCATCTGCTGCAGTAAGTTTCCTTGGCCGACCACTGCGTCTACGGTCCTCAACGTTGCCTGTTTCTTTGTGCTTCTTCAAAGAGCTTGGACAGCACATCTGGAAACCCCTGTCTGCCTTGAAATTTCTGCCTGGGAGAGACCTTGCTGATGCAGTATAACTACCTTGTGTCTTGTTGCTGTGCTCAGTCTTGCCATGGTGTATGACTTTTGACAGTAAACTGTCTTCAGCAATCTCACCTTGTTAGCTGAGTTTGGCTGTTCCTCACCCAGTTTTATTCCTCCTACACAGCTGTTTCTGTTTCAGTTAATGATTGTGTTTCAACCTACATATTGAATTGATGATCATTAGCACCTGTTTGGTATAATTGTTTAATCTTACACCTGACTATATGCCTACAAAATCCCTGACTTTGTGCAAGTGTACCTAGAAGAATTGATGCTGTTTTGAAGGCAAAGGGTGGTCACACCAAATATGGATTTGATTTAGATTTTTCTTCTGTTCATTCACTTTGCATTTAGTTAATTGATAAATATAATCTATTAACATGTCTATTTTTGAAAGCATTCTTACTTTACAGCATTTTTTCACACCTGCCTAAAACTTTTGCACAGTACTGTATATTGACATTGTGAATTATTTAGCTAACGACATCCCTGTGTACGATATGCAATTGCGCTCTCTCTCTCTCTCTCTCTCTCGGCTGTGTTTTGTCTTGTCTCTTCTCCTCTCTCGCTCTCTGTCTCCTGCTCTGTTTCAGTGTCAGGCACAGATTTATTCTGTTCCTGATGCCTGCAGAGCTGTGGAGTGTGGGAGAGTGGGGAGGGGGGCCAGTAGAAGGAGGTGAGCGTACAATAAAAGATAAGATCATGTCTCTCTAGGGGCTTGTTTGGCCCTGTACCTTATCCATCAAACGCTGGTTGCTGGTGCCAAGGTCAACTCTAATGAGCATGTGCTGGGGTCTTACTCAAACCCCGCCCCCTCCCCCCTCCCCCTTTTATCCCACCAGCCAATCACCGCTCTCCGATCTGTGCTGGGCATTCTTTGCCCTGCCTCTGGTGAAGAGAAGTTTGTGACAGAGGAAGGATTCTGAGTAATAGCACCTGAAACACAGTTAATGGAATCAGAATCTAAAAAAATAAAGAATATGTGTGTTTAAAGCTACAGTTTCACCCACTATCATCGGTTTTATAGTTAATATGATTCCTGGGTATGGCTGGGTATTGCTGTTGAATGCACGTTTCCGTGGTTTACACTTCAGTGCTGTTTGCTGTCCAGTTTGTTTACATCGATCTGTTGATAATTTAGACTCGAGCCTTCTTGCTGGGGGCTAAACAGGCACACAGCTGCAGGAGGTAATAAAGTTGATCAGGGAAGCAAAACAACAAAGAAAAGTAAAGAGTGCTTTTGTTACACTTGATATTTGGCAGGAAACGCAGGCAGTGCGAAGCAGATATTTGAAGCGTTTTGGGCCTCCGAGAGTAACAAGCTCTAACCCTGGCTCTCCTCACACTCCCGGCTCTCCAGATTGCAGGGGCAGAAGGGCCGGTCTGTCCTGGGCTCGGCGTGCGGGACAGTCTGCCTCCTCGTGTGCCTGAGCGGGGCTTCTTTCTAAGCGTCCTGTCCAACCTCATTAAGATTGTGCTGGCGTGGGGTGGCGGTGCTCTGTGCCATGTGGCGTCCTCTAATTAAGCAATAAAAGTCACCGCAGGGGCGGCTCGGCTGGATTCCTGGACTGCCAGTGACGGCACGAGTGATAATTGAGACGTTCCAGTCCTGAGTATTACTTACATATTGCACTGATCACCGTCCAAGGGGAAACCAAATCATTCACATCTCAAAGCCCACTGGCTTGTATGTTAAGTGCTGCCGCACGGACTGGAGTCTAGGAGAGCCTCACAGTGTTCATTTTACATTCCGAAAATATATTAAAAGAAACTAGTAAATCTAAAGTCTAGTTTCTTTTAGCATTTCTTCATATCTTACAGTTGGGAGTGCTGAATCGTTTCACAGTACGAAGGCATTGTGACGCTGTGCTCCCGAACGCAGTGGTAGACCAGGTGCCACTCCTCAAAGGGTTTCTCTCTTTTGCACTTCATCAAGGTGGCTCACTTGATTAGGGTAACTGGGATCTCCAAATCAACGTGACTTCCCACTTCTCAAAGAAGGCCCTGGCACTATGGCTAGGTTCCTTGTACAGTCTCTTTGCAGCAGTCCTCTGTGTCTCTTGGCTGACCCCCCCCATCTCTCTCTCTATCTCTCTCTCGTCCCCCCTCCAGCCCCTCCACCCCGATCTTCGACCTGCTGGAGCACAGGTACCAGCAGCGCTGGCTGGAGGAATGCCGCTCTGCACAGAAGGCCAGTCAGGCCAAGCAACAGAAGAAGGTGAGGAGACCGCAATCATCTACACACACTGCAGGCACAGTGCTGCCCAGACGCAGGCAGGGAAACACACACCCAAGACACAAAGACACGGGCTGGGTCCCAATCACACCCCGGGCTGGATTCTCACAACTCTTTACTCCAAATCAGCATGTTTAGAAAGGGAAAATAAATAAAGCTATCAAACCAGAAATAAACAACTCAGAGGTTGAAATGATGGTTCTGTTAACAGGCTCAGGTTGTTGTGGAGCTAATGATGATGTGTAGTAAATAGCTTTGAGAATCTAGCCCCCCCTCTCCTAATCTCTACTCACTCCTTTACTACACTCTCAAGCCAGGCAAGTGGACAATACACTTATGCATTATATTGTGCATGTATATAAATATAAGCATTATAACTCAGATACAGTGAACCTGTGAGGTGACTCTCGTTAAGTGTAGCTTTACAATTGCATGCATTGTTCCCCTCATTCATGAACAGACAGAAAAAAACTGTTTTTAAGTTGAACAAAAAAAAAAAAAACCTGCATACAGTAAATAGCGTTTGTCGTTGATATTACTATCCTTATCCACACCCAAGTTATACACACACACGCGCGCACACACACACAGCAGGGGTTAGCTGAGGCAGTGCTCCGAGCCCCAGTCTCCCGTCTCAGTGTCTCCGGGTCTCTCTCCCTGACAGACTAAGCTGGGGAAGATTTACGAGACGCGCACGTCCCTGCTCCGCCAGAGCCAGCCCAGCATGGAGCCCCGCCCTCTCTGGCAGCTCCCACGATTCCAGAAGGTAAGGTCCTGTACCCGCCTGCCTGCCTGCCTGCCTGCCTGCCCGCCTGCCTGCTCCGTGCCTGCCTGCCTGCCTCCCTGCCTGCTCCCTGCCTGCTCCCTGCCTGCCTGCCTGCCTGCCTGCCTGCCTGCCCCTTTTCAGTTTGGGTTTTAAATAGATTTGTGCTGACGTTAAATTTAACAGCTACTGACCGTATTGAACAAAACGTAACTTGTAAGTGATGACAGTGTAAACCAGAAGGCATCAGCATTATCCCACACTACACACAGTATTTACACAAGCGTTGCTGTGTACAGTGTGTGTGTGTGTGTGTGTGTGTTGGGTACGCCTTCCGTCCTGCACGCAGAATCTCTTTTACTGTACCCTTCATCTACACTGTCCTTGTGCTAAGACTTTTCATGTTGAAGGGGTCCTTCCCTAGAGCTGCAGCACCATTTTCATCGCTCTCCTCATCACTGTGCTTTTCTATTTATTTTTTGCTCTCCCTTCTCAGCCACTCCTATCTGCTTTTGTGTCTCTGGAAAGATGTTAGAAACCTGGTGGCCCGTTTCACTTAGCAGGGTGCTGGCTAGCAAGCTATGTGATTTTTACCAGTTTCAAAAAAAATTCTATTTTAAGACAGAACGATAAAGTTTAGTACAAATCCACTCCGCATGGCTGTATGATTAAAGGATAAATGCGTTAGTTTCTTTCACTTTTTTTTCATTGTTATGAAAGTGAATTGGATTTAGCAGACTGCTACCTGGAACTGGTTTGTGAAACCAGCCCCTGTTTGTTCTTGCTGGGAAATCTGACTCTGAGACCCCTTTCCCGCGTCCTTCCTAAGTCAGACTCCTCTACACTCATTTATCGGTGTCAGACGCTCCCCTCCCATCCCGCCGGAGCCCCGTGGCGAGAGCGCGGCCTCGCGGTGTCCGACAGCTTGAGCGGCTCGCTCGCCAACAGCTGGAGTGAGTCGAACACGGACCACCCCTCTCCTGCCTGCTCCGGAGTTCACTCCCACACCTGGATCCCCTCTCGTTAAACTACAACCCCCCTTCCTCCCCGTACTCTTTCTCACTCTCTCCATGCGCTCATGCCTGCTGTTTATATCCCTATCGCCTCTAGCCCTCTTTGTGTAGATTAGCCTGTCTATCTGCCTATCCGTCTATCTATATATATATTTTTTTTATTCATGTATTTATTCTTTTATTTTGTATAGTCAAACAGTGTCACTGCAGTGGGTTCTCATTACTGTGACATATTTGTACATTTAAAAAAAAACGGGAAAACAGTGTTGTTTAAAGACCAGGACAAACCAGCTCGCGGAGGGCAAATTTAAAAGTTTCCTTCCGAGTGAACAATCAATACTTCCCTCTGAGGATGTGGCCGCACTGAAGAGACACTGGAGAAGGGGGTATGGGGGTCTGTGTTTGGGAGGGGGGTGGTGCTGTTCAGGAATGAGGTCCCTGCTTTGTATTCGGGAGCTGCAGAACTCTCCTTGCCCCTGAAATCGCTGTGCCCCAGATTGATGGATGGTTTGGGCTGATCCACCTCCACCTGCAGCTCCCCATCCTACCCCCTCACATTCCCTGCTAGCAGATGTCTGCAGCTGAACTCTGTCAAAAATAATAAAACAGCGGTTTGAAATGCGCGAGGCTGAGAGAGATGAAGAGGCTGTGGAGTGATTGCTGGGAGCTTGATGTTTAACAGCAGGACTCGGAGCTCAGGAGGGCTCAGAGACCAGGAGCCCTGCTGGGAGTGGAGGAGCCGAGTCTCTGCTAATGGGGCTCAGAGGAGCCGGACAGTGTGGCTGGAGCCAAGGAGCGGGAGGCTTGCCTGGAGATTAGAGAAGGGGAGACTGGTAGGGTAGTGTGGTCCTCGGCTTAGACACAGGACGGAAAAGCAGGTCTAAAAGAAATGGGAGAACGCTTGGCTCGACCTAATAGACTGGGAGGAGTCTCAATGGCTCTGGCTGAGGAACTGGGAGTGAGTGTGGACTAGTGGTTAGAGCTAAAGGACTGGGAGGCAGAATGGCCTACTGGTTAGAGCTCAGGGACTGGGAGGTAGGGAGCAGTAAGTTTTTGAAACTTTGGAACTGTCTATATTTATATACATGTGCAATATAAACGAGTGAACCCCTTCTATTTGTTTTTAAACCACCTGTTATAATTGACGAGGACTCTTAAATGAAAGAGACCCCAGGCAGAAGAACCATTCTGGCTCCCCATGCTGATCAGACACCTGAATCACAAATACGAACTCCTGTCAAAACCTGGGGAGGGTGTGTGTGTGTATTGTTGGGGAGGTGGATACCCCCCCCCCCTGGCCAGCACAAGCCTCCAATTAAATCAGAAATGGTTTGTTTTTATTGGTCTTTTGCAGTGACAAGTGGGCTATCATCCTGACGGCTCTACCTGTCAGCAAGCCGGCAAAAATCCTCCGCTGACAATGCCCAACGCTTCCAATTAGGAGGGAATCAGGCTCCTGGTGAGCTAACGATCCTACCTCCCTCCCCCAAGGCCTCCCTCTGTCTTCCCCTCGTGCTTTTTTATTCCCTCTTTTTTTTATTTTATCCGCGCTGCAAATTACCGACACAAATCGGGCCGCGTTTGGCTGCCAAGGACTGCCGTCCGGGCCTGTCAGGTTTAATGAGCCGATGAAGGGTTATTTTCCCGGCAAGCATGTGCTAAATTCTTTCTTGTATGACAGCTGACTGTGAAAGGCGAATGTTAACCTTATAAAAGATTTAGCAATTCTCATTATTTTCTGTCAAGTAGCATTTCTGATGGGTTAGACATATACACCCTTGACTTTTTTTCGCGAGCGAGCCCATTCCGTTTGTTTGTTTGTTGTTTGTTGTTTTTTTTTTTTTTCTTTTTCTTTCTTTCTTTTTTCGGATTTCTAAAAGATGTCGAGATGCCAAAATTGTTCCGAAAGGGGACACGTTTTTTTTGTTTGTTTGTTTTTTTTAAACAAAACTTTAAAAAAGGGAAACAAATAAAGATTTCTTTGTGGTTTTTCAAGGGGTGGGGGAGAGAGAGTTGATCGGAGCAATTTCCGTCTCTTTGAAGCGTCTTGCAAGCAGATTGCAACATGTTAAATAGTTTTAAAAAAAATGAAAGGAAACAAAACAAAAAGGAATGACTGAGTGACAGAGTTTTGTGTGGGTTTGAACTGTTATACATATTTATAGATTTATTTTGTCACAAACATCAATTTTCGGAATGTGACAAACTTCGTTCTAAAGCCCCACGTCAAGCTTGACTTCAGTGCTGGAAGTCAAACCTTGAGCAGGCACAGAGCTGTTTACCCGTCCATCAATCAATTAACCCGACACATATTAGCACACCGGAGCCACGCGTTAGCGCATCATATAGATGCATATAGAGATCAGCGGTATCATACACACAGATATAGATGTATAAATGAATAGTGAACCATACTGTACCCTTAGAATTAAATATTGTGCAATAACTTTGATTGTGGAATATGGAAAATAATAATCTGCTCATTTTTACCTACGAAAATGCTAAACAGACTTTCAAGATAATGTCAAGCTTTCATTAACGCAAGTCTGTTGGTCTGGCGCATCTCTGACTAGGAGGACTGACCAGTCCCAACCCTACACAATGGAAAACAGGATTCAAAATATATAAAAATATTGTTTTTTTCATCCCAATGCAGAAGTGAATACGAGGCACCTGGGGTAAGCAGCCAAATGACCAGTTAATGCAGATTTCACTTTGGTGATAACCAGAGGGCTCTCCGAGGGTCCGAGCAGCCTAGCTGGATGAAATGAGGTTGATGTGTTTATGCTAGCGAGGGAGACATGCTTTAGTTGTAGCTGTCATTCAACAGGTGGATTTGAATAAAAAGTGCCGTAGATCAATGGGAGACTTTGTGATTTTTTTTGTTGTTTTTTGATAGGTGGGTCCTCACTTGGAAACCTTCCGGAGTGCTGAGGCGCGGAAGAGAGCCTTCAGCAGCCACTTCTCTGACTCAGTGGCCAGGTGCGGGCTCCAGGGGCAGGGCATGTATACCACCAGCTGAACGAGGGAGGCTGGCTAAAGCATCTGTGCATTATCACATGTCCTGTATATTAGAAGTGGTCCAAAAAAAATCAAAAAGAAAAAATCAAAAAGAAAAAAAAGTACTAATTGTTGTTATTCATTGTAATAATTGAATGCATGGGCTATAGGTGTTATATTTTATGCAGTATTTTATTCCTCTCCCTCTGGGGTCTCGACATCTTTATGAGGTGATGGCAGGGGGACTGATTTTCTGCATTGTGCACACACCCTAAAAATTTATATATTTATATATATATATATATATATATATATATATATATATATATATATATATATATATATATATACATATATATATATATATATATTTTTTTTTTACATCTTCTAATGGAACGTTTGAATAGCACACAGTGACACTTGGTGGCCATGTGTTGAACTGCAGTTTCTTAATGGTACAACATTAGCTCTACGGAGGTATAACTTGATGTTATTTATAACCGCTATGGCAACCATCCTTTGGGGGGAATTAAACAAACAGGAGTGTCAACGTGGTCAGCTTTCTTTTAAAGTACAGCATGTGCAATGCTAAAACTATGGAAGAATACTGTGAATACTGTGAAATAGAAATGGCTGTGGGATAATGCTTCTTTCACTAAGCAAACAGTACCAACTGGTGGCAAATATTACAACTGCAGCAGTGACCCTGAAAGGGAAAGCCATCTGACTTTGAATGCAAACTTTGTTTATTGGAGACCTCTTTATTCATGCAGAGCACATTGACAGTCTAAAAGGCACCATCCTTTAACAGGGTAGGCAGGCAGGGGGGCATTCTGTACCCATAAAGCCTACCTGAGCACCCAGACTGCATGGGTGTCCTCCTGTGTGTTGTTATAATGCAGACTGCTCAAAGCCCTTCACTGTATATTCTACATTGAAAAGCACGCTACGTGCACAGGAATTACAACATGTACTGGGAACATATGAAAAACAGGACACTTGTAAAAGCGAGGGAGTAACACAGAGGTAGCTACAGTATGTCACTTCATTAGCAGGTGTACCGCACCTGCTAAGCAAACTGCATTGAAGTGACAAGGACTTGAATACAGAAACGTCAATCCCTTCCTATTAAAATGTATCGCGTCATTTTTTTTAATGGATCGCTATATGTTAACAGATCATCTCTCTCTCTCTCTCTCTCTCTCTCTCTCTCTCTCTCTCTCTCTCTCTCTCTCTCTCTCTCTCTCTCTCTCTCTCTCTCTCTCTCTCTCTCTCTCTCTCTCATTGCAGTATTAAAGGCATTTTCTTAACAAATTAATGTGATCCGCAAAAAATAATAATAATAATAACAATAATAATAATAAATAGAAATCAAATGCAACACTCTTTGGTATGACGTTCCATTTGGGACGGCCAATAAGTTTTTGTTTTGTTTTGGGGGGGGATATTATTATCCTTTGAATAATTAAATGCTCGCTTAACTTTACATAAGCAAGTTTCAATGGGGACGCTACTCATAATAATGAATTATAATTTGGCATTAGTATTGTAATTGATAGCAAAAGTTCCTTATATGCCTTCTTGACAGACGGATCGATCATTATAAAACATTTTAGAACTCTATAATATTGACTTGTATGGACTTTTATGTGAATGATTGTGTTTAATATTGAGCTGTTGTCATGCATAGCAATTTCAAGGGGTCTATAAATAATACAATATAATAAACGAGCATACTCCAAAAAAGTCTAAGCAGTAATAGAGAGAGAGAGAGAGAGAGAGAGAGATTAGTTGATTATCTGTATGTGTAGCGTAACAGTCTGTCATGCCTCATGAGCGAACACTTGTCTATATACTCGTATATCTATTAATATTTATTGTAAAAACAATTGAGGCGTTTACGGGCCTGCCTGGTGGCATATGAATAAAACTAATGGAGTCAAATCACTGTATTCTCTCACCCGGGCTCCCTCTAATGCGCTTTCAGTCTATCTGTATCGATCTATCGGCCCGTTCCGTTTAACAATCTTGTACGTATTGATCAGGGCATCAGTGTGGAGTAGTGGTTAGGGCTCTGGACTCTTGACCGGAGGGTCGTGGGTTCAATCCCAGGTGGGGGGACACTGCTGCTGTACCCTTGAGCAAGGTACTTTACCTAGATTGCTCCAGTTAAAAACCCAACTGTATAAATGGGTAATTTTATGTAAAAATAATGTGATATCTTGTAACAATTGTAAGTCGCCATGGATAAAGGGGTCTGCTAAGAAATTAATAATTAACGTGTTGAATTTACACAATGGGGGAAAAAATCCGCACCATAATATAACAACAACAACAAAAGTCACAATGAAATGTAAAAGTATTTTAAAAGTCCAGTTGGGTATTTGTGGGCCGGCCCTGCGTGTGTCCCCGCTCTGGGGTGACAGCTTGCAGTCGGGTTGGGCCCCCGTGGGAACGGACAACGCTTCACTAACCTGCCGGTGTCTGCGAGCCGAGCGCCTCCAATCTGCTCAGCCGGGCAGGAGGGAAGGAAGGAAGGAAGGGGGGCTGTCGGGAAAGGTATAGCCGAACAAGGGGAAAGAGTTTGAAAGTGCCCGAGGGGGGAAATATTAGCCTATACTCTCGAAACGTACAATAAAGTTTTATATTGGTAAAGACTGTACGTTCGTCATCTTTTGAAGTTGTACATTTTAAACAGGATAAATGTAATTTAGGCAGATAACACTACACCACCGTGAATAACATATAATATATAGGCCAATGGTTTAAATGCGATTAAGGTTCATGGGTAACTTGCATAGTACATAAATGAATTCAGAAATGGTTCAGTTGCACATCTGCATACATAATAATAATAATAATAATAATAATAATAATAATAATAATAATAATAATAATAATAATAATCACTCCAGAATTCCCACAACCCAAAGCTAACAACTTTTAGCTATTTCACTTAAAACGAGTCTTTCCACTAGAATTATTTTAGAATATATATATATATATATATATATATATATATATATATATATATATATATATATATATATATATATATATATATATATATATATATAAACACTATACAGTGGTACTTTACACCCATGAAAAACACTGAATGCAAAATGTACTTAATATATAGAAAGAAACAATCGTTTACAATTAATAGATACGAAAATAAATACAAATGAATACATACATACATGCGGTATGGTAAGCTATAAAAAAAACGCAATAGTGGTTATGCTAAGTACAATTAATGACCGGGGAGGATTAGAATGATAGTAGAAGTAGATGAAGAAGTAAAGACGAAGAACTCCAGCCAAGTTAAGTTTTAAAATAAATCCTGCCGGAAGCGGAGGGGTAGGGAAAGCGCCAGCCTCTCCAGATAATAACCCCATTATAAGCCTCATCAATGATGTAATGAAAGCAAACAGTGTGGAAATTGCCAGTAACCAGTTGGATCTGGGGCTCCTAATTAATTCAGTGTCTGTTTTAATCAAAGTGAGGGAGGGGGGAGGTGGGGGTGGGGGGTTCGAGTTGCCTACTCATCGCAGGCGAGTCATCACCCAAAAAAAGACGGTCCAGCCAATGGCAGGCCGCCGCTGGGGACACACGTGGACGGGACACCTTTAAAACCTAGCTTGTGTGTGTGACACAGGTTCATTTTTTAGGGAACGTGTCACCGGTAGGCATTAGTTGGCTGATGTTTGTGTTTAACCCGTTTTACCTCTGGGCTATTCAATTCTGTCTCCTTTCCGATCTTGACTGTCCATGATTCTGAATCTGGAACCGCCTTTCCCTCTGTGTGTGTGTGTGTGTGTGTCTCTCTCTCTATCGCTCTCTCTCTCTCTCTCTCTCTCTCTATCGCTCTCTCTTCTCAATAAGGTCACTATAGCCAGCTATCTCTGATCTGATTAATGTTTCAACAATGTTAGCTGCTTCATCGACACTCTCAGGTCGTCAATGAATTCCCGTTGACTTTGACCGCGCCGGTCGCTGTCCGAGGTTCTGAAATCTCTCCTTCACTGTCAGCTCGGGATTCTGTTTGTCAAAATTAACAATTATATTTATTACTTTAATATCATCTGAAAATAAACGACATCACTTTTTTTTCTTCAAGGTTCTGCTTGGGGATATTTTTTTTTTGTATTTCTGGAAAATCAATTAAAGTCTGCAGCTGGAAAACGTTTCAAAACTTTATCGATTTTTAAATGATACACGGACAACGTAGCTGAAAAGCAGCATTGATTTGTTTTGTAAGCTTACGTCTACAAGGGACGTCTGGACTTTTTTTGTGTTTGTTTTATTATTATTGTTTTTCAATTCCAAAGTTTAAAAAAATAAGTTTTTTTTGTTTCTTTTCCCGTGGAGAAGAACATATTCGAGTGCTTTCAGATCTGGAGTGACTTGACTTACCTGTTTATACTCACGCGTAGATCTTGCCTTGAAACTGTCTGCCGGCAGAGACTCCAAATGCTAGTCTAAAGAAAGCCCAGCAGTTTTTGGAAATGGAGGCCTCCGCCAACGGTTCCAGTTTTGGGATCGACTCTTTACTGTCCCACAGACCAGGAAGTCCAGTTTTATCCAAAGGGGACAGTTTGATGGGAGAATGCAGATCCCCGCTGGAGCTCAGCCCGGGCTCCGACCTGGGAAGCGGCTGCTCGTCTCCTCCTTCCCCGAGGCGGGAGTGCGTAGAAGCGGGCGGGCAAAGACAAGCTCACCCTCTCGGGCTGGACTCCCATCTCCAACGCGGGGGGCAGGTCTCGGGCGGCTCACAGCCCAGGACCGTCACATCTTCGTTTCTCATCAGAGATATTTTAGCGGACTGCAAGCCGCTGGCAGCCTGTGCCCCGTATTCCAGTCACTGCCAACCGACTCAAGATCCGGGGAGCCTGGCGTCTAAAATCTCAGACGACTTTATTGACAAAGCGGACAAAATTCACAGCAATTCCTCCTCCGATACAGAGTATAGAGGTAAGCGGGACTGCAGAGCGCAAGTAACTGATGCATTTTGTGTGACATCTAACGGTAACGCCTAATAGTGTCCCTGTTTTAAGAAAACACAAATAATGCTTCTTGTGTTTTTAGTGCGATTGCGAGTTTGGTTCAACTGTTCAGAAGTTTATATTTTGCTTGTTCTGGTTTGTATTGACAACCGTGTGAAACATATCTATCTATCTATCTATCTTATATATATATATATATATATATATATATATATATATATATATATATATATATATATATATATATATATATATATATATATATATATATATATATATATATATATATATATATATATATATATATATATATATATATATATATATATTATTTGATTAAATATAATCATTGTGTATATAAAACGCGAGGTTGGAAATGCTCTGAGTTAGTAAAACGCAGCACAGTTTAAAGCTCGACTGGTCATTTCAATAACAACGTCAAGAAATCTAAAAGAATGCGAGGCTACAGGACTGTTTTAAAACAGGACAGCCGGCGCACTGCGTTACTGCCTCTTACGTTTCTGTTCCTGTTTTAAGTGTTAATAAATGATCGTGTTTAAACCTTACAGAGCACAGAATTTGAGACATCATTTCTTTCAAATTAATAACGGATCGGGGGATTAAAGCTTGCAAATCTAAATTAAACATGGACCTGTGCTTAAGTATTTTACAAGACCTCGCTTTACAGATTCATTAAAAAAGAGAGACGATATTAATCTGGTTTTGTAGAAATTCACAAAGGTAAAATGCCAACAGGAGCCTACGCGTTATGTTCAAATACTATATGAAAAGCAACATGATGTTTCAAAAATGACTTATTCTCTCTTTCATTACTTGTAACGAAAAACGATAATATGCTATTATCTTAATGGGTTAATATTAGTACATAATAATTTAACACATTTTGGGTTTAAATATTAACTAATATAAAAACAAACATATCAATAACAATATATATATATATATATATATATATATATATATATATATATATATATATATATATATATATATATATATATATATATATACACACACACACAAGCCGTCATAAAGTGTTTGAGCTCAATGGGTTATATTATATCGAGCCAATCCCTTCAATATTCAGCATTCATATTCGTCTATGATATGATAGAGACAGTAAAGCATGCAGATCTATGGCAGTGCTGACTGGGATGAATCAAAGTACATTAATAAAATGTTTAGCATTAGCTTGTAAGTGTAATAGCTATTAAAAATCTTCTCAGGAGCAGGACTGAAAGAAAAAAAAATAATAATTTAAAAAAATCCCTTGATCAATTTTTATATGGTGTAATTATGGTAAATATGGTAAAGCTTTCGCTGAAGCCGTTGATGTTTGCAAAAAAAAACAAGTTGACGATGAAGCCCAGGAGACACCCCTTCACAAAATCTTCCCAAAATCCGGACAGGGAAAGCCGTCCTGTTCATTGACAATGTAATGAGGCGCCGCAGCCACAGACTGAACCTGTCTTCCGCACGCAAAACAAGACACGGCAACCGCACTGAAAACAACAGCGGTGATAGATTGTACAGAAAAACACACAAACACAAACACAAACACATCTTCCCATTCTCCGCATGTCTCATTGACTCGACAGCGTGATGGAGCGACAGAGTCTGAAGCGACGTTCTGTCTGTCACAAAGTCAAAGTATTATTATTATTATTATTATTATTATTATTATTATTATTATTATTATTATTATTATTATTATTATAAAATAACAAAAGCAATAATGACACTAATTTGTATGAGAACGTCTGTATTTTTATTAAACAGTTCGAGGTTTCCTATGGTACAAAATCTATATTTTACAACTACATCATTTTATACTGCTTAAGGTTTAAATATTTTGGTTGCTTTAATATTTAACTAAAATATTTAGTCAGATTAGTGATTTTAAATTCACAAGAACATGTTCACCAAATATCTGGAATGAATGCAACACAATAATAATAATAATAATAATAATAATAATAATAATAATAATAATAATAATAATAATAATAATAATAATAGCCTAGTGTGCGTGCGTGTTAAATACGGTCTCATTAAGCCCAGCGCTTCCTCTGTGCTGCACAGTGTAAGCTGTGATTTGTAGATTCCGCCTCTATAATATTTGAGAGATTCGGTGCAATGCGTCCCGTTCTAATCGCATTTGTAACGCGGAGTGCTGCTGCGGTCCTGTTTGCGGGTTTATCCGTGTCTCTGTGAAGATGCTCGACTCTTGCATGACGGGTTAGGATCCCTCGTGGCTCAATTAACCGGATTATTGTGCTCGTGGACAGACACATCAACTCGAATTCAACTCGCTCGCTCCCCCGTGTCGCTGTTCTTCAAACAGTCGAAAAGAAATGACCTCGAAAAAATAAAAACCAAAAATGAGTGGAATCTGATAGTTTATTACAGGCTTTTCTGTGTCTTTATTACTGCGAGGATTCGGGTACAAACTTAAACCAGCGTCAAAATGAATGAACTCATTAGAACATTAACTGACATTAAGTTCCTTAAGATTGGTTTTGTATTTCACTATTAATAATAATAATAATAATAATAATAATAATAATAATAATAATAATAATAATAATAATAATAATAATAATTCATCACTAAAGTACAGTAATCATCACTACAATATCTACATCACCTGTGTTTTAAGTTTTCTTTGTATAACTTTTTATTGAATCAATGATACACAGGATTATGATAAAAAGTCATTCAACTCAATATGTATATATTAGCCTACAATACTGTATCCTTATAAGCGAAACCGTGTGTAAAATAAAGCCATTCTTTTATACAACCAAACTACATCTTTGAGGAACCAAACACAGATATTGTAATTGTGTGAGAATATACTTGCATACGCCCAGTAAGGTTAAGGGTAACTACATGAAACATTACCGCATCTACATACAATGCGTATTAACCCGCTTCAATAAGATTGAGGCTTTATTCTTAACGGGGTATTATTTATTTATTTATTTTTTTATTTATTTATTTAAATGGCATTTGGCAATGGCATTTAAATGGTTTTGTCTGCTTTACGAGAGCGGATTAATTTTTCTAAATATTTCTCTGGAACGCGTTTCTGTATCAATATAGACACATTCATTTGCTTTCCGGATTAGGTTGTTATAATTTCGAAATGTATTTTTTTTTGTTATGTATTTATTCTTGTTCGTTCCTAACAATTCAACTTCACGCGTTTTCAGTGATAGAGGAAGGCGACCGAGAGAGATGCAGCAGCCGCGACAGCCCCTCGGTCCGTCTCAAGAAGCCTCGCAAAGCCCGGACCGCGTTCACAGACCACCAGCTGGCGCAGCTGGAGCGCAGCTTCGAGAGACAGAAGTACCTGAGCGTGCAGGACCGCATGGAGCTGGCGGCGTCTCTGAACCTCACAGACACGCAGGTCAAAACGTGGTACCAGAACAGGAGGTAAGAGGAAGAGCGGAGTGCGCGCGACCCACACTGCGTCATTCGACCGCCTGGCATTAGGGGCAGGGTCATAGGTTGGTATGCAAGTTTAAAAACGACCGTCTTACAGCGTGCATTCTTTTGGACAACGAAGATTATTGGATTGTTTTGAGTGAACAACTTGGGGGTACCAATAAAAGGGTTAAATGCAAAACGCAATCAAAGAACCATGCATATTACGCATTCCATAATGCGTCTCACTTGGAGCGTGTTCTTTCTGCAGAGAACTTTGATAACAGAGTTCCAGGGCTGCGTTCCAGTACAGTGCAGCGTCTCGCCCTCTTTTCTGAGTAAATAATAACGCGATTCCTCACACAGAGCCATGCAGCTCTCTGATTTCGTGTCATAAACTTGCGTCTCTGCAGATCAGTCTTAATAAAGTCATCTCTGACCCTCTTGACAGCTGCAGCCTTCTATCTAGTCGGATGACTTAAGCAAAGGAGGCCAAATAAAGGGGTCCAGCAGCGACACCTTACAAAAGCTTAGTGTCGCGACAGACAGCCTCCGAGCGGAGTCTTTTCAAGATGCACAATTACACGACCTCAGTTGTTTTTAAAGGTAACCAGCAGTTAAATGCACCCCGGTAGGGGGGCAACGAATGGGCGTAAACTGGGAACAGCTGGCAGGTGGATACAGCCAGACACGATCAACTAAATGCATATATGATACGAGCATAAAAGCGAGGCGAGACAATGATCTCAAAAGAACAGGCCGTTTATTCAGACGCATTTTTACAAAGCAGCTCGCGTCTGGGATTGCAGCGAGGTAGATGATATCCGTGTTCGAAGTGTCTCCGATTTTAACACCCCTGTCCTTGCTTTAGGATACAAAGCAAGGTGCGGGTCAGGCGTGCAGGCGAGTAATAAAACGCACGGGACTGCAAGCGGAAAGAAAAACATATATATTCAAATACAACGATTTCAGCCAAATACACGCGCACGTGTGCTGGATTTGTTTGAGTGCAAGCGAAGAGGAAAGCACGAAAGTAAGCAATGAAAAAGCATGGGATTATGAAAGCAGCTCTTTACCAATTTGAAACTGCAATTTTATCTGATTAAACACTAATGTAGCAAAACGGCATGAAACACATATAAAAGCATAACCCATTTAACAATGAATAATACATGCAAATTACTGCTTGCGGCGCATGCATTATTCAGCCCCTCGTACTGTAATTACACAATTATTATAATTATGAATTATTTACCTGCGCGAATGGCTTTCAACTGTCTGCGACAATCTGACACGAGCATAATCGCTTGCTATTAATGAAGAAGTGGCCATAGGTTTATTAAATAAACCAAAGAACAAAACATGTCGGAACAACTGCTCGATTGAGCTCTAAAGTTTGAATTTTACACCGATTAGTCACAATATATTACAGTCTCTTTTATTATATATAACCGCATAAATAGATATGTTATATATAGAATATCGTCCACTCCAGGAGAGCTCAGAGCGGCAGCGTGACTTTGAAAACTCTAAAGGACACTGAACTGAAACTTAAATGCGTGTTTGGACCCATTACAAAAACACAGTACAGGCCACTGATATTAAACAAAGCTTTTGTCTTCACGCCACTGGCCCAATTACAGAGTCAAGGTTATTATTATTATTATTATTATTATTATTATTATTATTATTATTATTATTATTATTATTACACACACTGGTTTCTCAGAGTCTCAGATATGTCAATGTGTGGAAAAGTAGTGAAATTAAATTGCAGGTTTGTTTATTGAAAAGCCTACATAATAAAAGGCTTCAGTTTACATTTTATCTGGGTCAACCAGTACAGGATACACATAGCGTCAAGGAAACAGACACATTTCCCGGTTAAAATAATTCTGAAAAGGAGAAAATAAATTAAAGAAAAATATGCAGTCTAATCGATGTCTGAAACAGTCAGTGACGTATTCTGATTATCAATACCAAAAAAATACACCTGCTCAATTACTCACGCAGGTAAAAAAAAACAAATAAAAAGTTTAAACCAGCATTTCAGCCGCAAAACTAAAAGGAACTAAAATAAAATTAAAAAAAAAACGTGCCTTTGTGAATTGTAACTACACTATAGAGTATAATGATTTTTTGTTCAGTTTGTTTAATATATACATAAAGTCTATGTATTAATTTATTTATTTTTCATCTCTTTTCTTTTTTTTCCACCACAAAGGACAAAATGGAAGAGACAGACAGCAGTGGGACTCGAACTTTTAGCAGAAGCTGGGAATTACTCGGCCTTGCAAAGGATGTTTCCATCGCCCTATTTCTATCCGCAGAGCCTCGTGTCAAATTTGGACCCCGGCGCAGCCCTGTACCTGTACCGGGGCCCGTCCGCTCCTCCCCCGGCTCTGCAGCGGCCCCTCGTCCCAAGAATCCTACTTCACGGCCTGCAAGGAGGAAGCGAACCTCCCCAGTCTCTCCCCTCGCTGGCTGGAGTCCTCACCCGGGCCGCGCAGCCACGGTGAACCGCCCTGAAAGACACGTTCAACACACGGCAGCTCGGAACTTTATTTATGGGGGGGAAAAAAGAGAAAAACATTTAAACTGTTTTTTTTTTTTTTAAACAAAAAGAACAGAAACGGTGGTGGCATTACAAAACTTTTAAACCACACAGAACTTAAAAAAAAAATAATAATATTTTGAATTGATACCCCCGCACATTTTTTTTTTTGAGGGGAAAAACTCATAAATGTGAGGTATTTTATTTTATTTTATTTTATTTGTTTAAGCTCAAACCACAAGTATTTTGTTTTTATTCCATTTAAAAAAAAAAAAAAAACAGAGGCAGACGCTTGGCCTGTATATTTAAAAAAAAAAATACATTGGCACTTTGAAAGAATTCACGTAATTTGTATTTAATAACGTGTCATATAGGCCTCCCTACATTTCAACAGGGTTAATGCACAGTAGACGAACAAAGTACAATAGAAAGGATACTGCACTTCATAATAAATCTAATGCATATATTTTTCCGATATATATATATATATATATATATATATATATATATATATATATATATATATATATATATATATATATATATATATATGGAACTAAGATTCACAAGTTCACCTTAAAATAGATATAGCTGGCATACTGGCAAGCCACCGCGAGGAAAACACACCGAGTTTGTAAGGATTCTGAAACCTTTAAAAACACTCCCCTCGAATCTATGCAGGGATCTTTTGATTAAAAAGGGCATCCATAGGCATGATTTTGTATTTTATTTTTTTATTTTTGTTGGTTAAAATAAATCTATTTATTAATTGGACACTAGCCCGGATAAACTATTTCCTTCAAAATGCCAGTCATGGAGCTTGCAGATACAAGCCGTTATAAACAGGAGGGGAAATATCTCTCTCTCTCTCTCGATGCAAGGTGTTCTCAACCTGGCACGCTTACAAAAAGAAATGCGCGGAACCCAAGCAGCCTTCTGTCTTAATGGCGACAACAAACAACACAGTCGTTATGAGATTAATAAAAATAAAAAAAAACTCCAAATGGAATTGCATGTGTGCAAGCCATTATTATTATTATTATTATTATTATTATTATTATTATTATTATTATTATTATTATTTTACAGTGTCTACTGCACATGTAGCCATTTTAACGTGTATCCCAAATGTGGCTATGTTTATAAAACATCCTTCAGCGCATTTCTTCCATTGTACTTAAAAAAAACAAAAAACATTTTAATACAAATAATTTGAATAAATAAATAGTATTGTTGTTAAAACGTTCCTTTTATCAAACAAAAAACATAATTTGGTGGCGGTGAAAGTTCATTATTAAAAAAAAATATATATATATATATATATATATATATATATATATATATATATATATATATATATATATATATATATATATATACAGTTCACACCGCAGTGTTATTTTGTATACTTCATAACAGGTGTGGAATTTGAAAGCAAAATGCAGTAGGTATAACTATACTATAATAACTTCACAGTATCAAACAAGATCTATTAGGAACTGTTCTTTGTCTGCTCTGGTGCAAACATATATTTCAAAACTTTGGTATTTTTTCATTTGCTTATTTTTCTTTCATTTTATTTTATTAAACGAACCAGGTGTTCGTATATGTATTATTTTTGTAAGATATCTTCATAATTATTTATATATTCAGTTACAGAGGCGACGTACAATTTTTTCCAGTGATTATTTGATAACGCAATTGACCCCCTCTGTGAAGTCTCAGGAGCAAACCTCTGTCCTAATGGGAACCAGAAGGGTTGAACTTGAAGGCATTGTTAATAATTAAACAATCCACTAATAGCCCATTTTAATTAGGCAATCGATTAACCCTTTGCGCCTGAATCGTCTGTCGAGACGAGGCGTTCCCTCCATTGAGCGGGTGAATTGCGCAGTTTTTAATTTAATGTGATGTGTAACAACAATGTAAATATATTTCTTTTCTTGGTGAAAATGTATACTGAAACTATTTATTTGTGAAACGGCTCATATTGTGAAGTGGTTCTCGTATTTCTGTATATTTAAGTTTTTCCCCATAAAAAAAAAACAAACAAAAAAACTGGTGTAGACATTACCGGAATGGGGAATTTTACTTCAAGAGAATTACTTTTTTAAATGTACAAATAAAATTCTTACATACAAAAAAACACCCAGACTCAATTTTACTGAGAACAGGGGTGTAAATGGATAGACAAATAGATGGATGGATGGATGGATGGATGGATGAGAGTTGATTGGGGGGGTCATAAACGGCAATATTTTTTGCATGTATAGGCCTAGTGCCCTGTGAAGACCCTGCTGTCACAGGAAACGCTGCTGTTTATAAATGTACACCAATCGTTTTATGAGAAAACATTATATTTGATTACCGGTATAAATATTTAAAAAATAAGCAGTTAAATTCGTGCACCAGTCAACCTTATTCGTGCGAACTCATAAACTTGTCCTTAGCGAGGGCTGCACACGAGGTTTCCCAGCTTAGACACCCGTCTGCTTATGTCTAGCGCCGCAACTGAATTTTTGGACCTGTTGAATTGTGATTTAATGGGTGAGTTTCAGTGCGTGATTAATGTCCAGCAACAGAAAATAAACAACAATGAAACAATGAGGTCACGGAACAAACCAAACGTTCCAAATGAATGCGAATTCGGATCTCTTTGTTTTTCCATCGAGTCCAGTAATGTACACACAACCCTCTGCGGTTCAATGTAAGAATGGATCGTAGAATCGGAACAAAATTAGGGTTCAGGAGAACTCTCAAAGGTTGAGCTTAGAACTCCCACAGAAAAAAAGGGATCATAAATAATTCAATCCTATATCTCGCCTTCCTTATCTGCAAAATGGTATTATTAATTATCATAAATATAACATGCAAATAAATGAACACGTGTACTAGCATCCAACCTATTTTGTGCTAGTCTCTTAGCACACTGTAAATTATAAATTAGTACTTTATTAAAATCTATTGAAGCAAAATACATCTGAACCCCCATAATGGGGGAAAAAAACACACAACCATACAAAGAAGCTATACAAAATAAAGATGGGATTGTGAACTTATGTCGAAATAACCTCAGTAAGTTTTATATTCACTTTTTTTTAAAAAGCTTACCTCCTTTGAAATGTACATTTAATGTATACTAAAATGTGATGCCATTGCAGTTTTGAAACAGTGAGCCTAGTCAGAAAGCAATCCTATAGAAACAGGCTCAGATAATTAAATGCATACTACCCTATATAGGACCCTTCCAGCTGGTGATTTTAAATCCACAATTTGATACAGCGGGGCTTCTTACAGGACTGTAGATTTAAATCCACAGTTTGATACAGCGGGGCTTCTTACAGGACTGTAGATTTAAATCCACAGTGTCATACAGCAGGGCTTCTTACAGGACTGTGGATTTAAATCCACAATGTGATACAGCAGGGCTTCTTACAGGACTGTAGATTTAAATCCACAATGTGATACAGCAGGGCTTCTTACAGGGCTGTAGATTTAAATCCACAATGTGATACAGCAGGGCTTCTTACAGGACTGTAGATTTAAATCCACAATGTGATACAGCAGGGCTTCTTACAGGGCTGTAGATTTAAATCCACAATGTGATACAACAGGGCTTCTTACAGGACTGTGGATTTAAATTCTTACAGGACTGGATTGTTTTCCTTCAGTGTCTGTTGTTGAGATGCTCTGCTGGCATCCATTTGCATTTCTCAAGCACACCTAAAAGACTTCTTATTTCTGCAACCTACAAACAGCCTTGCTAGAAGCCAAACTGCACATCCTTGTAAAAGCACACAAAAAAAATGAAAATGTTTTTTAAAAAAAAAATACCAATAGGTATGTCAAAACATGAACTTACTGCTCTCTCATATATTAGGCTATGAAAGAACACAATTATTGTTCCAAGTTCATTTTTTCCAGTTCACAGAATACATATTATTATTATTATTATTATTATTATTATTATTATTATTATTATTATAAATTGAAATAAACAATTATGAGTCATGTTTAATAAAAGGCCATTGTGATTACAGCATCAGGACAGTGCTTGTATGGCATAAAAGATGTGTACAGTATATATATATATATATATATATATATATATATATATATATATATATATATATATATATATATATATATATATATATTAAAATAGGCGACACCGTGTATTTATTTGGACATTTCTGCATCAGTCACCTGTCTGTGCCCGGCGCAGACCAGCAGTGATTAAAGTGACTGGTCACTCTGGAATCCCCAAATTCTAAAGACGTCACGTCATCCCGATAGAAATGTGCCGCACTGACAGTTGAAAGTTACAGGACTTGAATCAGCTTTGAAGCATTTCATTTGCATTATAATACTAGAAGACGCCTTTCCTTTTCACTCAACACATAGGTTTACTACCACAGAAGTTCAAAATAGAAAACGTGTTGCTGTATATGAAGACCTAGCCTATAAACATCTAATCACAACACTGAACAATTCAGCCTGGCTTAACTTTAAGAAAACAAACGGCCTATCAATTAATAACGGGCAAGGAAAACTCCCTATTTCTGTCCGTCTTCAGGTATTAGAAAAGAACGCACATGAAAGCTGAAAAAATATGCAATTTTAAACACTGCAGTCTATACAGTTTAGTGAAATTTATAGCATTATTTGCTTACCAGATAAAGATTTAATGTGTTATTCATTTCTTATCATAAACGCATTAATCCAGTTAACCTTTCAGCCTTATTAATTTATATGAAATTACATATTTCATTCTCATATACAGACAAGATGTGTAAGACCATGCAGAATTGCACTGCGGTTTGGCAGGCTCTGAAAACGTTGCAGGCACAGAAAACGACATTTTTCAACGTTGGCTTAATAATTATCCGATGAGACGGGGAGCGAGACTGTGCATTGCGATGTATTTATTAAATTCGTCGATTTAGAAAAACAAACGCAAGCGGTACTCCTGAAAGTCAGTGATACAGGCTTCAACACATTTTCAGTGTAGTGAGTGAAATATTAAACTTGCGAGTTCTTGGATCAAGTTACAAAACAGAATCCAAATCACTATATGTGTGACAGCAACTGCATGCAAGTTTAAAATGCTCATATTAAAATAAATACATACATAAAACAACGTTTTCTTTAGGTCTTTAAACGCGCGTAATTAATATATTTCCTGCGCTCCACGAATATAGCTTTCTCTTTTAAAACCCTTCACAAGCATGTCTGTATAGTTCACAAAATGCAGAGCGCTCTAATAATATAGGATCCTATACGCGGTTTATCATGTTCATTCATTCCAGAGTGAAAGTATTCTGTGTGTGAAGAAAACACCACCACTAAATGAGCGAGTGTTTTCACGTTGTTATTTTTTTTAGTTTCATGATATAAGTAACCAGAACTCTTTTTTTTTAAAGTTGATCATGTTTTTTTTATTAAAGGAAGCTACACGGGGGTGATATAGCCTCATGGTGCACAGGTGAATACAATACACACACGCTTCAATATGTAACGTGCAGTCAGATATCGCCTCACCGCTCCCAGGCAGCACGCTGGTAAAGTTTGCCTGATATATTACGGTTTAACTAATGATACCGACTCAGAAGGGGAACAATACAAGCACCAAACGGCTTGTGTCAACATTTCTTTCTTTCATAAACAATAGAAGTCGATGAAATATTAATGACTGTCAAAGTGTGTAATTGTTTAAGTGGTCTAAATGAGCCCATTTGAAATGGATTGTTTCCACCCTTTCCTAAAGAAAGAGTGTCGCTTGTCTGGTGGCTGCCAGGCACCGCTAACAGCTGGTGGCCGGGCGATGCTCACTGTCGGATGGATCAGGAGAGCGGACAGCTGGTCAGCGTAGTACCGTGGACCCCACACTACTCCTCCTGCCCCCCACTCTTGCCTGCTTTAAACTATCCAAAACATTAGCCTTTCTACCTGGTGTGTGGGGAGTTCGGGGCTGAACAGATTTTCTAACGTTTAGACAAAAGAGTTTAATAGGTTATAATTGGAACTCGATAAATGCGCATTACCCTCGTGGTCAGTCCGGTCCCCTCCCTGCTGCAACATTGGAATAGCACGTGTTACAGAAAGACAGCCTTCTGTCGAGAAGATATGAACTGGAAAGCGTTTCAAAAGTTCAGAAGCGCAAATACTAGATTTAAAACGACTCAAATCAACAAGTAAATAAAACACACACACACATTATATATAAATCTGCATATGCATATATATATATATATATATATATATATATATATATATATAGATAGATAGATAGATAGATAGATAGATAGATAGATAGATAGATAGATAGATAGATAGATAGATAGGATAGATTTATCTACATTTTTTTACAAAGTAAAATATAAAATGTCTTAAGCTGTTTTTGTTAGTCAGTTCATACAAACCTATTACAACAAATAAAAGCGATAGAATGATTTTGCATACAACTAAAAATACAGTATATATAAAATTAAAAATAATTTTAAAAAATAAATAAATAAAAAACGGTGTGAGGAATCTTTAAATGCTGTTTTTACATGGAAGGTTCATTTTAATAAAACGCATTATTCTGGGACAGCTTGAAAAGACGCGCTGCACGCTAAATTACTTCTACACATGCTCGGACAATTAAAAGGCGTATAGTTCTGTGTTCCTGTAAAAGGGACTGATACCCCTTGATATGAATGAAAAGGGTTATTCTTGCGAAGTGCACAGCACCTAATTAAGTCAAAAGCTCCCCATTCTTGTCGGAAAGCGCGGAGATTTTTGCATGTGAAAAGATACTGGTAAATCCCCCGGCTCTTACTGCAGATTGTCCCCGGCTCAGGGTTAATGAAGTGCGGATAGAGTCGAGCTGAGCTCCCGGCAAACAAAAAACCACAACACGGAGAGACTTAAACCCAGAGGATCAGTGACTCAAATTAATCTCATTGACTCAGAATAAAACCAAACAAAACAGACTTCAAATCAAATTAGGAGTCAATCAAAGACCAATTTGCATTGTGCAGTGTGTGGTGTGTGTGCGGTGTGTGTGAGTGTGCGGTGTGTGTGTGTGTGTGTGTGTGTGTGTGAGTGTGGGCGGTGTGTGTGCCTCCGGGTGCGATTCAAGGTTTGAGTGGGGGTGTTCTCTCACAGCCAGTTGAGAAGAACGATCCAGTGTGGTTATGTGGTCATGGTTCTTTATGGAACACACAGAAACCTGAAGCTGTCTGAAATTTGGTTTAAAGACTCAAGATATTTCCAGAAGTATATTTTTGTATTGGTTTTCAGATTTAAAAAAACGCACAATACAGCTCATAAAATGAATGCAGTGTATTTAAAGTATGATCCATGTCATTTCCCTTATTCTGGGTAATTCCACTTATTTACAGAATCTTATTAAAACAGCAAGTTAGGGCATACCTCTGTAGCCCCACACAACACTGTGTCGTTTATAAGAGAGGATATTAAACAATGCAGAATTACAATATGGCACATCATACACTCTTAATATACAAAGGTTGCATGAACAACAAAATCTGTAAATAACATGGTACGCTCTTCCAAACCCTCATCCAAACCGACACCCTCCAATACTCACGGTTGACCTTAGAGTCCATCACAGCCGTTTCGGAACGCTAATTTCAATTCAAATGCCCCATAAAAGACTCAAGCCCGTCAAAGCTGCTCTGTCATGCTCCGTTTTAAACGAGAAAATCATTTCTTGCTGTCTGATCAGCCCCTTCTGTCCTCCATTACACTTATACACAAGGAAACAGATTTTGGGATCGGTTCTAGTTTTTTGCATTACCAAAAAATGTATGCAGGCAAGCTTCCCTCTAACTAGCCCACGTAGGCCAGCCCATGCTATCTAGGAAGTTATGAATTACACCGGCAAGCTGTTACAACTTGTAACAAAATTCCACCTGTGTTTTGTGTTACAAAGTTTCACTTAGACCACGTTACATCAACAATCCTGAGGCAATTAATCACTGTCCCAGCCCTGGAGTCGAGTGGCAGGCTGCTGGCAGGAGCCACGAGTCCCATGCCAGCCAGGAGGGTGGCACCAAACATCACAGAAGCTTTTCCTGTCATATCTATGGCAGTGCTGGAGGAGACTGGGGGGAGTGCATTCAAAATCTGGCAATGCTACTGGTGCCATATTCTCAGCCTGGTTTGGGGTCCAAATTGCACAACATATCGGTAATTATCTACCAGAACTCTGGAAAATGATTTAAAAAAAAAATACAATACATATATATATAATTGCACAGACAAGCTGTCACAAATCGTAACCAAAAACCGTTTAATTTAGACACTATGCATGTTTGATAGCACAAGTTGTAATTCTCTTAGCCACTGGATCAAAATACAGTACCGCAGCTGTGTCGTGTGCCAGTGGCAGCTCATCGTTTCTTTTCTCACACTCAAAGACCACATTAGAGCGCATTACAGTGCAGGCTCAAGCCCCATCTCAGACAATCGTTGCCGGATGTCTCTTCCCAGTCACTGAAGCTACAAGCAAAGGCTGCCTCAAAGAGAAGCTCAGTGACACCACCTTCGGAACGGAGGCCAGGGAGACAGGCTCTCAGGGGGGCAATGACAGCGGCGTCTCTCTCCAGCTCTTCCAGAGACCCGATCCACGCTCTCGCAGGACGGGGGTGTTCCGTTAAGGCCAGGAGGGAGCAGTTTGGTTATGCCCGCTGTTTCCTGACTTTGCGTTGGCCTGGCTTTCTGTGCATCTTCAAGCCCGTCTTCTGCTTCTGCTTGTTGGGAGCAGCGGACTCGATCCCGCTGGAATATTCGGAGCGAAGGATCTCAGCCATTCTCTCCTTGTTGCTCATCTTCTTGACAGGCCTGGGAAACAGAAGGTGTTTAAGTGCAGTAGTTCTGCTGCTTTTTCCAGTGAATACTAGCTGTGCTGGTGGCTTAATAAATCACAGTACATCGTGTTGGGGAGCACTGTAACACTTTTTAGATACAGTATTAAATCCCAACTAAGGCATGTTATATGTAAATTAACAAATAAACTTGCATCCCATTACATTTATCCTGCCATTCCTTCTACAGGGATAAGGCATTGTTGGAAACGAGATTTTGCGTTCACATCATTGGATATATCTAACCTGCGTAAGGGTTTTTCCATAAAAAAATCAAATTTAAATAAAAACAGCAGGAACATTAAGACTTAGGTCATACACCATAGAACTGCAGATTTCAACCATCCAACTGCAGCTTAATCCCGCCCCCCAAGCAAACACGACTGGAAGAAAGACATGAAAGGTGCTTTTGAAACCATCCCCCAGCCAGCAATAACAAAGCCATGTCCCACAGCAGGGGGACAATGTAAAACAGGCTGCCCTTAGATCGGGAGTGATTATTTAATCAATAACTCCTGGCGTTCGTGTCCGCCTTGGAGCAAGGGCAGGGAGGAGAGGGACAGGGGATCGGAGCCCCAATCCCCCTGGGGGCCCGTGCCAAAGCCTTCGTTCCAAACTAGCCTGGGACAAAAGCCGCGGAGGGGATAAGCAACCTGGTCTGAAAGGGGGATGCCTTTTGCATTTAAAGGCTCAGATTTGTCAGTCTATGCATTGGTATCTCTCCTGTAGTCTAAACGCACCTTCCTTCCACACTGACTTCTGCTGGAAGAGGTAGGTAGAAGCATGTGCAAATTACAAAAAAAGGTGTTTATAAAAAGTATGCTTTACACTCAGTCATTTCCACTTGATGTGTGTGCCTTCTACACATGCTTTACTGTGCACGTAATTCAACACCACATAACTCCCAATGATTCTCCACTCTCAGCTATCAAACCCTCTCACTCCAGTCGCTGGTCCCCTTGGTATACATGAGCATCACATTTCTCTATACTTCTATAACCCTAAACTAGCGTGTTCTTCTTTACTTCATAAGAATGTATTCTTGCATTAAAAGCTGGTGGTGGGAGTGGGGAGGCGATATGCATTATAAGGGTTAAAGTAAATTCAGCCTGGCTTTAATTCTAGTTCAGGTCACGAGTGAAATGAGTTTTAATAGTCTGAACAAAGTCCACAGTGGAAAGCAGTCCACATCACAAAACCATCCCACAGTAATATCCTGCCCAGTATTATATAGCTGTGAGTTTCTACACTCTTTCTCATATCTACAGGTAACCTCTGCTCCCAATAAGCACGGAAATCTATGGAAAAGGTTTAAAAACACCATGTGCAGCTCTTTACTGTCTGTCTGTAATGCCTCAGTGAGTATTTACAAGATTATTTGAATACAGTATATTGATGCCTACGTATGTAAGCTCATGTCTAGGGCTTTCCGTGCCGCTTCTTGCTGGTATATTCTTTGGACTCGAAAGTGATTCAGGTGTCCGTGAGGCGAGTGGCTGAGCCTCTCCTGTAATCACCTCATTAAGAGCTGTCTGTCGGGGGGCTGGGCTAGGGCAGGAGAAAGCTGGAGCCACAAACACTTGTAATGAAGTCTCACCTGCCAGGAGCAAGGTGTCACTGCTGGACGTAGTGGCTGAGTGTGGCGGTGGGGGGCTTGTTTATCACACATTCGGAGCCCTAGAAGATGACCTCACTTGATACATAATTTGTGCTGTTTCTAAATGGGCATGCTTGGAAATCGTATCAACCCCAAAGGAGATACACATCTCATTTTCAAGGGGGGCCCTGGCTAGAGTTAACTGGAGTAAAGAAGCCCTTTTGCAATTACTAGACTCCCAGTCAAAGCACTGGTTTCCCCGACTCCACCTCTTCATCCAGCTGGCAACAAGCCCAGTGGGACTGGCTCTTTGTCCCGTGTGATGGGTTCATTTGAACTTCTTTATCATATTGACTCGATGCCAATTACTGGAGGAAAATAGCTCTAGGAAAAGCTAATTAAAGCTAGTGCGGGCTGTAGAGAGCTGTGTTGAGGTGCTGCAGGGGTTAAGTGACCGCTAATTGGTCCTGAGAGTCTGACGCTGCCCGCTGTGCTGCCAGCCTCCAGAGCTGACCGCTCATTAACCTCCTGCCTCCGAAGACGCGACCTTCACCTGCAGCCAGGCAGCAGGATCGCTGGCTGACCTCAACCTGACCGGGGCTCCAAAGCAACTGATACAGGGAGAGGGCAGAGGAGCTGGGCTTCTTTAACTCTCTCACTCCCTCTCTCTCTCTCTCTCTGTGTCTCACACAGGTGATGTATAGAATTTCACACAAGAGTAGTTACGCTAGCCGATCTTTCTGTCCGAACAGAAGTTGCCATTGAAATCCTGAACCAATGCTGTTGAAACGAAATCAGAAAACTAAAACTCCTTACACAGTAATGTAGAAACATTATGTGTTTTGCAATACTACCATTCCATTGTATAATTTAAATAATAAAAAAAGAGATTATACAGAGATCCCTGTGTTATACTGACCAGCTCCAAGATCTCCAACACTGACTTCACCGTATTGACAGAATCTATACTGACCAAAACAAAGCCATTCATATATTATATAAATCAATACTGGATTCCCAAGATCCAGTATGGTTTTCCGAAGCTACATGCAGAATATAAAAGTCACAAGGCTAGAGAAAACTAAAGAGTTGTAGTAATGGTTCCTTGGGGAGCAGCACAAGCTGCCAGGGTTAATAACGAGTATCTAATATCCAATATGTGTTGATTCAGAGGGAGGTCTGCCCCTGTTCTCTGCCAATCCAGGATGCCCCTGGGGAGTCTCGCTGATCACCTCTTACCAAACAGACAGAGGGACTCGTAATCACAGCCAGGCCACGGCTTGCACGCTGACCCCCTGGAGCACAGGTGACCGTTACTGACCACAGAGTGGTATGCGTGGACAGGGCTGGCTTCTCAGACTCATTAATGGTGTGAAATACAAACAGCACACCACAGCATTGCCTGCAGGTGTGTGCTAGTCGGGGTTAACCCTTCACCTGCCAGAAAAAAAAAATCAAACATAACATCTACAAAAAGTCAGAAGACTCCTGAAGTGGAGACAAGACTATATATATATTTTTTTTTCCAGTCTTGAGTTAGCACTGCAGTACTAATGAGGCTAATTATTACGGACGCAGGACATTACTATTACTAACTTAATTAAACTTTTGAAAAGACAGCGTCTTACAAAGCACTGCGATGTTCGACTGTTCCCATCCTCTAGCTGACCTTTCCTAGTATGCAGACTTCACCTTCCTGCACTGCCCAGATGCCTTAACCTGCGTGTATGCCAGCTCAACCCCCGCCCTCATTGTGGGCATACATGTGCCAAACTGTGTGGCAGAGTTCTGACGTGGGCTGCACACCACGAGCATCAAACACGCGGCAACAAAAGCCACCAAACCACCCAATATACTTTACTCACTACTGAAGTGGATTTTAAACTCCAGTTTCTAACTTCTGGTCTTTAAGCTCTGCCAAAAAGAAGGCAGCTAACCGCCTGCCAAAATCTTGCACATTAGCATTCTGATCACTGAACTTAAGGGCTGTATCCCCTCCTCCCTCCCCCTGCTTGAGTTCTTTGATCTCTTACGAATGCAAGCACTCCGTCTGCCAAGTCAGTACCCAGAACCTCCAGCTTAAACCACTCGAGGGGCCAAGACCCCAGAGCACCAGCCCAGCGAAGGCATAAAGACGCACTGTGCAGGTCCGGCCACGCTAAAACAAACAGGCACACCCATGCCATGCAACTCACAGTCTCCTTGGCTTCTCAGTAGGAATGCAGTATAACAGGTGCCCCAGCAGGATTGTAACGTGATCGTTTTGCTGTAATGTGAGCTGCTCTCCTCCCTGGGACTCCCCTCTCAGTGAAGGGGTGCATTATCCTGGAGGGCATGTCATTGGGTTATTTGTTCTTCGATTATACTGCAATCCCTCACAGTTTGGAAACCATACAGAGGTGGTTTGGCTCTTACTGTTCGTATTTTGCTTGATCTCATTTCCACTTCAAGACGTTACAAACGCAAACAAATGCGCACGTTAAGAAATCACTTCTGAATGATTCGAAACGCACAGAAACGACACCTCAATAAAACTGTCCCTTTGCTATAATCAAGTAGCACAGCTTAACAGTCTATTTCGGAGTTCTCTTACACAAATGCTGACCAGGACTTAGAGATCCAACAAATGTTGCAGGACATGCATTCAATATCTATGCAGACAGGCAGGGATGACTTGATACACACACAGATTCCCAGGTTACAGTCAAATGTAGATTATGTTTTATGGACAAATAATAAAGACACACATATCGCTACAGAGAGGTAAATAGATGTATAGAACAACAGCAGAAAGGATAGATCCATCGATTATAAGAGACAGAAAGGAGGACTCAGAGGTAAAAGAATGTGGTGGTGGCAGATATAGACTGTACAGAGTTAAAGTAGTATACAGAGTAGAGAGAGTTGATAGGTTGATGGTTACCACGATAGATGGTAGATAAGCAGGGCCTGCTCGTATACATTATACAGCAGATTCAAGAGAGACACAACACAGGCTCGCTGCAATTACAGCCTGTCAAGACCCAGAGCTAACCTGAGCAGCCCTGGACATAGGAGCTCTGCATGCTAATCAGGGAGCCGTTTCTATACGGGGAAGGTGGACATTCAGGGTGGAACAAAGGTGTGGAAATGAAGAGGGTTCTCCGCGAGCTCTGCAGCTGTCAGGCGCATCTTTATCTCAGAGTCTCTCGTGTTACAGAGCTGGTCCCTGAATCACTGGCAGCTGCACCTCAGATCCAGCCAGCCCCACACCAGGGCCCCCTCGGACTGAACTGCCTGTCTGCTACAGGGCTACTGCAGTCTAAGCCCCAGCGAGACGAGGCTTCTCCCCAAAGCCAGCTCCACGCCTACCCAATTGGGAAACGTGTTGCTAGTAATTAATCTGTGTTACAAAGAAGCTGAACGCTGCTTTCAAACGATCACAAAAAAAGAGGACTTCGTGAGAGCCATCTACAGTTCATGTCTCTCCAGTGTATTTCAGTGTTGTTGCCTCCAGTGCTGTACCTGTAGTTTAACTTAAATAAAGGCTTTTTGTCTGTGCAGTTTCTTCATGGCAGGGTCTTGAAAGGAAAGTTTGCTAGACCCTCCTCAGCATTGGTTTGCACCTGCTTAAACATGTAAAGTAAAATTGCAAAGCTTCTACTAAGGTAATGTGTACAAGGTTACCTAGGCTCGATGTTACAGGTTAATATACCCAAGTACAGTTTACAATCTAGTCTTACACTTAATTATCAAGTGCCTTGGAGAAGGGCCTGCGTTGGCATTTAGTTACAGCATGGAATAATCTAAACCAGAGCATCCAGGATGCATCCGATAAATAACCCAAATGTATCGGCTAGAACAATGACTGGGGTTCAATTTTAATGAGCAGGTTCTGAGAATGATCAAAGTGTTAATGCTCCCAGATTGAATGTGTGGTGATACTGTTTTTTTTTTTTTTTTAGAGCAATGTTCTTTTTAATTCTATTCAATTACTGTTCCTGGTCATCTTCCCAGACCTCGATCTCAATTGGTTTATTCCTGGTTAAAGAATAATTAAAATCAAAGCGAAGTTAGAAAATACTTCTGCTATAACTAAGCTAAGTTTGGTACGTCTGTGATCAGGTGTGCCTGCCCTAGCAATCGATCTCCCACCCTACCCTTCCCCACTCCAGCCTCTCACCTCTTCTTCTGCTCCTTGGCTTGGCTGTGCCTGGCCTTGCCCAGGCTGGCGCTCAGGTTCTGTGGGGCGTCTCTCAGCCCAAAGCTCTTGGCCGCGTGGCCCAGGTGGAGGGTCTTGATGTGGAAGATGTGCTTCAGGCTGGCTGGGTACGTGGCGTAGCCTCTCACGAACGATTGCAGGGCTGGAGACCGAACAAACAGTCATAAAAAACTACATTTAAAGCCCTTGTTTGTTTATTAGTTTCTGTCTTCAAGAACACACACGCACAGAACACAATATTACCACTTTCCATCTCCAACACTGCAGCTTATCATACAGTTTTCAATACATGAGGATTTTCAGGGACTGTGAATGGAGTATTAGTCTAAATCAGTGACTCTTATTTGTGGTGGGCGGTTGATTCCAGGACCTTGTTTATTGAACCCCAACGTTCTCTTAAACAAATCTTTTGAAACGCTCAGGTTGCAACCACGCTCTGGTCTGCTCAATTCAATAATTAAGGAAGTAGACGGTCCTGTACTGTAATGTATTGGAAGATCCACACGCGTGTGCTACTGTTTTAAGTCTAGCACCCTGTTCATACCACTGAAAACATTACCAGATTTTGAAAAGCCAGTCGTGTAAGAAGTCAAAGGGGAGTGCCTGGTTTTATTGTGTTTTGATTGCGCACTACTGAGTTAGTGTGGAGAAGGTATAATGCAGCCATTCCCTACTCCCCAAGATAATCAGACTTAGATTGAATCCTGCTGACTCCCAATTAAAGCAATCTTTGCAAACAACTAAACCACCTTGTTGGCTGATAAAGTTTATATCCCCTTCAAAATAAAAGCGGCTTGTTGTTTTATATGAAATTCATACCCTTTCAGTTCAATAATGTTTGATAGATGTATTGCCGCCTTGCTATTTACTTCGTTTTTGCAGAAGCCATGGCAGTTTTCCGGAACCGTGATAGACTGAGTTATTTCCGTGCGCGGAGATGGATTGTTAAAACTGGGAGGCTAATGTCTGTTTGTTCAAAGTTTATGTGAAATTTCCCGGGAGCGCTGTGGGACCGAGCGTTTATGAACTGTAATAAAAAAGAGTCATTTTCAAGGACGCCCTGGTGTAGCAGCGAGGGATTCAGTTAAGTCTCTGTTTGCTGGGAAAAAAAACAAAAAAACACGCTTTCATTTCTGATCAGCGAGATCTGCAGCACGGAAAACATGATTCTTAAACAGACAGCAACCCATTTCCAGGGCTACCAGAAAAGCTGATATCCATTTCTGTTCTTGCATATCCTATACAGGGATGGGAGTCTCATTGCATAGCACTTAGATCCATTCCTGGTTTTACTAGGAGTTTAATCAGACACACCACAGCTTGTTACCTGTACACTGCGGCTTATCAAGCTCATAGTAAAACCTGGAATGGGTGAAACTGCTTTGCAATAGGAGGCTTATTTCCATCCCTGGAAATGGAGACGGACCTTTCTTGGCTGCCTGGACGTTCTCCTCGCTGGAATGGACAAAATTCTCAAACTCCGTCTGTAACACTGTAGCCCGCTCTCGCACTTCTTGTTGCATAGCCCCATGGGATTTCTACAAAGAGATGAGAAAAAAAAAACACACACAAAGAAGACTAAATAATTGAGGCAGTTTCAAACAGGAATAATAAAGCAGGTTCTTAAGATTTTAATAAGAGTAAAATGAAACAGCAACCACCTAGGGGCCGGCTGGGTTAATCCCTTCAATATTACTGAAAATCTAAAAAGAAAAGGGAGAGATCTGTGTCTCAGAGACGAGGCCATCTCAAGCCAGCGTGATTACAGTTTGCCTTTTCTGCCTCCTCCAACACACTTAACGAAGCCTGTAACTGGTCACCCATTACAATGTCAGCTCCCCCAAATGAGCTGAAATCTCTACCTGTTGGGAGGTAACTCTAAAGACCTGATACACATCTCTGTGACAGCCTGCTTGAAGTCTGCAGAGTAAACCCTTGGCAGAACATTCGGCAACTTCTCAAATCAGAAACACGCATTCACAGTAACTTACTGCTTATAACTGTTTGAGGCTTTCTAATAGCGTTAAATTAACGGATGTGCTGGTCAGACCGACATTCTGAAAAACACTGTAGAGACTAAAATATAACACTCAGCAGTGTGTGTATGCGTTGGATTAGTGTCTCTATTGCATTTTTATCAAGCCACACTGTTCACCTGCCAGCGACTTAAAACAGGAGACAGGAGGTAGAACTCTACACAGTACATGCCCTGTGTGCGAATACAAATGCGTGGGGCTGTCCGAGAAAAATAAATATTTATTTAAAAAATGATATATGCGTGCCTATGTGTGATTATATATATCATTTTATTTTTATTATTTTTTAATATCACACACTGACACATGCACTGTATAAACTGACATATAACATATTCATGAGATTAAATATATATATATATATTTTTAATATTTTTTTCTTCAGTATGAAAATTTTTATTTATGTGGTAAACACAAACACATATTAAATACATGCATATAGTCAATATATTCATAAAACATTTCTCTGTATCAACACTATTTCAATATCAATACAGTTTCAATGTATATATATTGTTTTTTTTATATGAATGAAAATGACTGCCCTTTCCCCTGCTGGATTGAACAATCCTTCAACCTTAATAATAAAGAAACTGTTTGAAATGAATAAGCAGGAGGCATCATGCCTGTGGATGGATGATTGAATCAGGGTCGACTCGGTCCAGATATACACAGCCTTGTATATCTAAATCTATATCTGTAGCTATATATTCCTAAACAGGCAGAAATCCCAGTTGAGTGTAAAACAAACACAGGCAGGCAGGCCCTGATCTCTTGGCTGGTTATTGCGTAGCCCTCATCACTGCGCAGACCCTACAGCCTGGCGGATACACGGCCACCCCAAATCCAATATAGAGAGAGAGCCTGGAATTACAGGCGCGGGTTCCAAAAGGAAATTAAAGCAGGATTAGGACTGGACGGCACTTGCTAGGATTCCACGTGTTTGTTTTTTTGTGTTTGAGTGGATTTAGTGCCGAAGCAGGGAGGCATTGAATAGAATGCAGGCCTTCAGGACTCAATTGTATCAATTCGATACCCTCTGGGAATAGTCTTATTAACAATGATTTTTAATAAGAACTGATTGATGAATATGTTGCATTTTCATTCATGTTAATGATCCTGTATATAAATGCCTTTGTAGCTAAAAGGAATGGTTTACTAGTTCACTGCAAGATCAGTAATGGACTCCTGCAAGTAACTGGCTTGTGTAAATGAACACCTACCTTGTTACCCCATTGCCCCCGTCCTTTAACCCCGTCTTCCAACATGAGGCTTGCTAAAATATCTTCCATCTTCATCTCCGACATGCTGGAAGAGAGACATTCGAATTTTTCATACATTAGTGCCGCGCGAAACAATTGATTGCAGCTTTGATTTTTCAGATCAACTGAACTCATGCAACCTCTCAGGCAGGCTGAAGGAATACAGCTTGATGTTGAGTTAGAACAACAAAACACTGGAAATAATGACTAGCTAACAGGGCAAAGAAACCAGCTTCAACAACAAGCTGTTGTGCACTTCACATGACATGCGTCCCATTTCTTTGTTAGGATCTTCTAAAGAAATGAAACACATTGAAGCTCCCGCCTCTCTCTCTCTCTCTCTCTAACACTGGAGGAAGCTGGCACTCCACAGAGGGAAACACACTCCCCACACGGCTCTGAGGAACTGTCTGCCATCACTCACTTACTCATCCTGTTCTAAATTCCTGTGTGTCATTTCTAAATGCAATTGTGCATGGTGCGCAGTGCTATCATAACCTTTCCCCGAAGTACCTGAACACCATCGTGTCTCGTATTTAATCTACCTAAGAAGAGCAGAGATTTCTTTCTGTCGCAAGAAGCAGAACTAAAGCTGGCTCAGGAGTCTTCTCATGCTCTGGTCCCTCGAGGTGGAACAAGCTTCCCTTTAAAAATGTTTTAAAAATGAAACTGCTTGAATTTTATAAGTTCTGTCAATATGTGTTCTTCGAATTTTTTTCTGGGGGGATAACCGCTATCACTCAAGTGTATATCTGTTGTTTTGTATACGAGTTGAATTAATAATTCTGGTTCACTTTTTTTAAATTAAATATATATCTTGGTATTTATGTGCAGAAGAGATCTGTAATACAATTTGCACATTTGGCAAAGGGAGAGTATGGAGATGAAACCTCTCTATTGTAATAACCCCACCATCCTTATTTCTTTCTTTTTAATGTATCATGCATGACATTTGCAGACACACTCTTGTCCTCTTTCACTCTGTTGACTATATCAATTTATAGTTTTGCCAAAGCCTCCATCGAACAAAAACTAGGTTCTGGACTGAGAACGATTCACGGCTGAACAGGTTTGAATTACAGGTTGGCTGACGAACAGAGACAGGTGTACAGGAAAGAAAAACACAGCCCAGAAAAACTGGCTGCCCTCCCAGCGCAATAAAAAAAGGTACCCGCGTCCATCATGCCAACCAAAGAACGAAACTATGAGAGGGGAGGGGGTTCGGAGGTGAGCAGCCCAGTCCAGCGGCACATGCCTGAAGGTGAAAGGAGCTCCTGCTCCCTTGAACGGGGAGGATCACTGCGTTATCAATTATACAAAGCACAGTCACACAACGCCTCCCGGCCCTGGTGCTAAATTAAGTTGTCAGCGCTGTCTCTATGATTTCCCCTTCATAAAGGCAGACGGCAATTTACAGTGACGGCACTTGCTGCTGCTCGGTGATGGCTGCCTATCTGAATATTCTGGGTAATTTGTCAGCCCTCGTTGATGTGCACACTGGCTCACCGTGCACCTTGGACAGGAGGCAAAACAGAGATTCACCTTCCAAAAACAAGCACAGAGGACTAGCAGTTCAGCCTGCTTTAGCTTTGCAGCGTGCCTCTGTGCCCGTGTGGGTCTCTCGCCCTTCGAATAGGGCAGAGCAAAGAGCAACAAGGGCACACAGACTAGAGCTGTCCATTTCTGCTGGCTGTTCAGGTAGCAATCTGATGCCACTTTGGTGCAAATCAATACAATTCTCTCTAAGAAATCAGTCCAGCAAACTAATCAATCAAACCCATTGAGCTCTCATTTTATTTGCTTATTCGTTTTTGGTCCACTCGTCAAAAAGTCTGCCAGCCAACTGCTAGTGACCTTGGAATAATAGCATGCAAGCAGTAGTACAGGGCTGTTGCATCTGACCTGATGTTGTGAGAGCCCAGCACCCCCAGGTAGTCTGTCTCTGTGGGGGTCAGGAACAGCAGGCTGCTCCCCTGGGTGCCGATCCGCGCGGTCCGCCCCACGCGATGCACATACTCTGCGGGCGAGGCCGGGGCTGTGTACTGCAAAACAACGGCCAACACGTTACGGGGGTGGGGGGGGGGCGCCGTGTCTCTGTGTGGGTTTAACACGGCACTGGGATTCCCCCAAGACTGCACAGCCTCTCTTAACACGCAGGAGACACAGCGATTGGAAATACTAACTATGATACAATCGAAAATAAAACAGACTCTCCTAAACAAATATGATGCAGATACTGATACAGATTATCATGAAGCTTGGTTATTTACCAAAAGACAAGCATGATGAACAGTGTTTGTATATATATCTTTTATATATACAGCATAGCAGTTTGACCCACTGCTGGTTGTACTATGAGTTTGTTAAGACACTCCTGAGCTTGTTACCGATACAATGTGGCTGATCAAGCTTGCAGTAAAACCTGGAATGGGTGAAACGGATATGCAATAGGAATCTTATTTCCATCCCTGTACAGTACAAGTTCAGTAAAAGTTGGGGATCATTTGCTTTACAAAAGAAGCTAATCTACAAACTCAAGAGAGGCGTTCAAACACACGTACCTGAACAATCCAGGTGACCTGGGGCAGGTCCAGCCCACGCGCTGCCACATCCTATCAATACAATACACAATAAAGAATTAGACCTCAAGTATGTAATCTACATGTTATATACAGTATGCAGTATACTATATATATATATATATATATATATATATATATATGTTTTATATATATATTGATTTCTGAATCTCACTTAGAAATGGGATGATTACAGATGAACAGAGCAGGGTCATTTCAATAGATTTTGAGAAGCTCTGCTTATGCTGTATAAAGTAACAATCGGTGCTTCTGCATTGAAGAAGCTGTTCAGATGATGCACTGAGAAAAAACAGTAATATAGACAGATCCTTTATAGACATACTGTCGTTAAAAAATACATAATTTAAAACACAGTGTACAGTATGTGCCTTCTACCTCCAGATCTTGTACTGAGCTTTAAAGATGGGCTAATCTCTCCTCTTATATAAATAGCTTGTGTTGCTGTCGCTTGCTGGATTGTGGAGCTCTAACCCTTCTGTCCCCGATGCTGCAGCCAGGATAAGCTGTGTCTTGGATTGGCACATTAGGTAGCCTGGGGTCTGGCACAGCGCTGGCCGGGAGTACAGATGGAGGGCAGAGCCGGGCACTGCCAGCCTGTCAGTCGGATTAAAACGACTCATTTATTCACCAAAGAATCTTGCAAAGCGACTGAACCGAGGGGGGAGAGAGCTCCTAACTGCCCCCCCCTCCCCGCTCACATCATCCCGGGCTGCCAAAAGTCATTACTGCCGTGTGCGGAAGGCGGCCGGCAGGGTGGCGCCCCCCGGTGGCTGGGCGACAGATTGCACCACATAATCGGTGGCAGAGGAGACGAGGGTGGAAGGCGATTGGCTCAGGCAGCCAGGAAACAGGCGCCGGGGGGGCCAGTGAATGACAAGCACTCACTGCGTGACCTTTCGCTTCAGGTGAATTACTTAAAGGCAAAGCGACTTTTATTTTTTAAAAGATTTATATGGCATAGACTGGCCCTGCAGTGTAAAGTTTATACAGAAAAAAAACCCTTTCTGGCTGTGCTATTTACTGCATTTATAGTTATATCTTCTTGTATCTAGTCGGCAGCACCTTAACAGGATTCAAAAATATGTTTCCTTCTTTACTAGTTTGTTAATTGTGCTGTTGAACTTTTCTTTTCTGATTTCTCTGTATGTACAACGCTACAGAGCTGCCATGTTAAGACACCACCCCCCATGTCTACTGTGGGGGAGACGGTTATACAATTCTGAAATTCATTTTAGTAAACTGGATTACCTTTTTCATTTTCTTCCTCCCCTCTCACTGAATTAAACAGTGACAAGGGACACTCGAGCTAATTAAGTGTGGGCATTACATTGCGTTTCAATTCTGCTATTTGCAGTACTTCACGGTAATATTAAAGGCGTAGAATATTGTAAGAATAATAATTTTGTGCTTGTATTTGAGGTAGTTAAAAATCATAGTGAAGTGGGTTCCTTGTGCGCTAATCGGTTGCAATGTCAGAAGCCGTGACTGCCTGTTTGGGGGTGCACCTTGGACAGGACGGGGTTAAGGCGCGGTGCCTGGTGAGAGATCAACCCTCTCCCTTTTAAGCCTCGTTCCGTGTCACAGCCGGGGGGAGGAGGACGGAGCTTAGAAGGATTTTATCAGCTCTAATTACTCTCGATAGCTGTAATTTACAGGTTGGCAGCAGGGGAAAGCGGCAAGATTCACACTTTTGCAGGTCAGCATCTGTCACCGTTCCGCGGCAAATGCCACCTTGGGCAGCGAGCGAGCAGGAGAACAGTAAACAACAAACCGCGTGTGACAGATTAGCAGCGCGGGCTAAAGGACTTTCCACTGACAGATCATTTCTCTCGCTCCTTGAGTTTGTTTTGAGGCAGCTGTCACCAGTAAATGAAACGGGGGTGTTTGGTTTCATTTAGAGGGAGAGAGATGAGGAACAGACAGTGACCTGCATAACAACAGGGTTGTTTTTTTGTTTTGGTTTTTGGTTTTTGTATTATTACTTGAAAGAATGAAACAGTTGTATGTGCTGTGGCACTGGAATTTGGAGTCGCAAGTACAGAGTACTAGCATATTGATTAAATTCCTTTAAACAATACGAGTGCTGATGTAATGTACCGAGTGGCTGTGCTCTTGTGTGAGGGAAATATATATATTTTTTTTTCCCCATTCATCAGGCTTGACCATCATTTTATGCGATATACTATGCTTGCCTATTCTCTCCATTCTGTATTAGCAGAAAGTTGCTCTAGGGAATAATCTCCTGTATGCAAACAATCAGCCATCCCACGGCTGCATCTAATCTTAACCTGTAATAACAATATCTCTCAGCTGCAACGAATTATCAGCCTGCTTTGAATGAGCTTGTTAGAGTGTTTCAAGTTAAAGGGATGATCTCAATCTAAACGTCCATAAAAACGTACTTGGGAGCCAGTCAAAGGACCCGTGCCATGGTACTGTGCTCTTCCACTCTGTTGCACCGAGTGCTTCGCCGTGCGTTAAAACACTATGCTGGCCTCCTCGCTGGTCTTGGCAAGTTTGTTTTCAGTGCCCTCGAACTGTTTCGTTTGTCGACTTACCGTGCAGAGAAGGATGCCAGACTTCATCTGGGAAAACTTCTGAAACACCTCCGTCCTCTCCTGCACAGAGAAGAGTTCATTTTACAATACTGACAGACAGCAAACTGCATGCACAATAGAATTATTACACACAGCATACGTGCATAATCGTACTGCAAAAACTTCACATGAGATGGAAAGAGGAAACATTCAAGTATTTATTCAGCATACTGTATGCATGTCTCCACGTTTAATATTACATCATTTATCTACTAAGGGCTGGTCCTGTTGTCTTTTCTTTAATATCTAAATATAAAAAAACAGATTAGCGTGCCAGCCTCCCTGCCCCAGTTCCCAGAAGTGCCATATGGGAAGCCCAGTTTAGTTCCATTAGTGCTCTTAATGCGAGAACAAAAAAGGTGTGATTGCAGCGCCGGCCCCAAGCAGCCCTGCTGTCCCCTGGCACTGCCCACTGACAGCTGGGAGAAGAAGGGCTCAGCCAGCCTCAGCTCCGAGCAGGGCAGCAGCTACAGCACAGGGAGGCCGCCCAGCACACACAGAGCAGAGGGGAGACTGGGAAGGACCGGCAGGCACTGGAGCCTCGAGGTTAGAACTATGCACTCGGAGGCCGTGTGGATTAGAGGACAGAACTGCCAGGCAGATTCTAGACATAATATACCACCTGGACGTTAGGGACTGGGAGGCTGTGTGGCCTAGTGGTTAGAGCAGGGTCTTCAAACCTGCCGGGGTTCAGAAAAGTTTGTAGGGGGGTCGCGGAACAACCACATCATTTTGGAACTTTGTTAGATTAAAGACTAGACGGCAGTGTGGTTTAGGGGTTAGTACTGAGGACTGGAAGGCAGTTTACTGGAGGAAAAGCGAGTGGCCCCCACCTCCTGCTCCATGTTGCCGTGCAGTCTCATGAAGTCCAGCAGAGGGCGCTGAGGGGACACTGCCCCACTCTCCTGGTTCCCTGTATTGTTACACAGAACCTCCTTGAAGATGGCAAAGAGGAATTCCACAGACTCACAGCTGGAGAGAAACACAATAACTTTCTGGCCCTTCTCATGCTGTATGGAGGGGGAGGGGGGTGGGGGGAGAACAACGGAGAATTAAATAAACAGGATTCTTTCTAAAACACTGAAAAAAAGATTATTGTTAATTTAAAGATTAATGCTAATTTAGTCCAGTGGCTACATCCATGTTACTATGTTGCTCAGGACAGGAAATGCCAAACCAGCCCCCCCGCTCCAGAGCTTCCGCTCACCTTGCACTTCCCCAGGAGGAAAGCTGCCAGCGTGACGAGGCGCAGTTTGCTGGGGACGACCACCGCGTGCTGCCGCAGCTTCTCCGGGACGGCGAAACTCTCCGAGAGACCTCCGGAGGGGGCCCCGAGTGCGGCCCCTCCACCCCCCTGTGGCTCCGCGGGTGCTTCAGCCACCTGGATGCTGACTGGCTCCTTCATACATATACCTGCCAGTTTGCTCACATCTGCTCTCAAAACACACAGAGCATCAGTGAAGCGCTCCCTCCAGTCTCCCCATTCGAGAATTCACATGGTACTTACGATGCAGTGGCTTGAAATACCCTAAGCCGTCCAAGTTAACCAGGCACTGAATATTTGTTTTAAACACGCATTGCTTTCCAACGCTTACAGTAGCTGCAGTCGTTGCTCTAGTCTTTGGACCTGGGTTGGAAACCACTGCTGTACTGAATCAGGGCTGTATACGGGCCCATCGCATAGCAGTTTGATCCGCTCCAGGTTTTACTGTGATTTTAATAAGCCTGAGCTTGTTGCCTATCGAGCTCGTAGTAAAACCTGGAACAAACTGCTATGCAATAGGAGTCTTGTTTCCATCCCTGTTTAGGGACCGGCTGTATTACGTTCCGCTGCTGTTTAGATTCATGAAATCGGATTTGAAGAGACTTCATGAAGTGGGGATCCAGTGTCTTACCCTCTGTCATCGTGGCAGACAGCAGCACGTTCTGTCTCTGCTCCCGCGCAGCATTGAGAGCGTTCAGTATCACTGCGACGTCCTTTTCAAACCCCAGGTCCAGGATCCTGTTCAAACACAAACACACACAGAATGTATCCGTCACACAAGAGTAAGGGAAACCACGAGTGTGAAAAGAAGAGGAGACACTGCGCCCGTCTGCTGACCTGTCAGCCTCGTCCAGGATGAGCCACCCGACGCAGCTGAAGCTGATGCTCTTGGTGTTGTTGATGTGGTCGACCAGGCGGCCCGGGGTTGTAATCAGGATGTTGATCCCCTTTCGCAACCTGTGGGCAACATCCAAGTGCAGGTTACTTCCTGCAGCGAGCAACGACCATGCAGCAAGCTTCTGACGTGGAAGTGACCGCTCACCTTAAACACCTGAAACGACCGGCTTTGTGACAGAGCTTCCCGTTTCTCTTACCTGGCCTTCTCCGACTTGCGTTTCTCCCCACCCATCAGCACTCCAGGTACAATCCAGGTGAATGGCTGTGAAACGAGAGGCAGGCAGACACAATGAAAATCAAACTTCTGAAATAGACCCTATGAAATATATCCAGTTCTCTCTATCCCCGCCCCCCCATCCTTTAAACTGAATGGACATGTGCAGGACAGGGACTGTATTGAGTGGAGTCCTCCCCCCAGATCGCTATACTCTAATAGATACTCAGCCATGGCCCTATAAGCCTCAGCCCGCCCCATCTACAGCCTCACCTTCAATAGTTTCTGGATGATGTTAAAGCTCTGCAGGGCCAGCTGTGGGGAGAGACAGAAGAGAGACAGCAGTTAACAGTCTGCCTGGAAGATCACTACCCCTCGGAGGACTGATTATCAGTGCCTGGGAAATATCCAGCCATGCTCTTCATTGAACTAGATCACAAAAAACAAAAAAACCTTTCAACAAACTTCTTGAGAGAGAGACACCATTGCGTTAAAGACGACTGATTGCAACGCTCAGGGATAAAATCAACGTGTGCCGGGATGGATTAGAAACAGCAGGAATAAGACTAAGCAGTTTGAGTAGGTTTTTCTACAGCTGGGCAATGGTTTGTTGTACTGAAAAGTCAAGCCCAAAAAGCTGTTGCCGATTGGGTCTATCACAAGTCACGGAATTTTGATCATCAAAAAGTATTGGGCTTGCCAGTAGTCTGATATTAGTTTTCCGATGTAACAAATCTTATACTCTTACGGAAAGGCCAAGTATGAGCTTAAGCAGTCCTGAGTTTAAAGAACCTGTAGACCTGCTTACAATGACCACTCAAGGGACCATAGACAAGCACTACAGTATACACAGGTATACTATAGACAGGTGCTCTTTAATACAGCACAGAGAATACAGACTGGGTGTCTACAGCATACACGTTGCATTGTACAATATACAGTGTGCAGGTGCCTGAAGGAGATTTAAACAATGCATTTATAAGGTTATGAATGTACCTCTCTGGTGGGGACGACAATGACAGCCAACGGCCCATCGCTGCGCTGCAATGAGAACAACATCAAAGTCCATCAAATCCTCCCATCGGATGTATTTTTTTAATGACTGGACGGCATTTGCCTTTTAGACACAGTGCCGGACTTGTGTGCCGTGTTTGAGCGTTTGGTTGAACATTATCTGCCCAGGTTTGACATGCAACAGAACTGAGTTTTACCATCCCTGTCCAGTGAAGGAACTGCACTGTGATATCGTACCATTGGAAAGAGACTAAAGATCCATTAGCATTCTGTTAAGCCCGTGTCACAGCAGGAGCAGGAGCAGGAGCAGTAATCTGACCCAACAAGGTATTTAGTTTTATTTAGCGATGCGCTGTAAACAGTTATAAAAACGTACAATGCCAGTGGTAAATGAATAATTGAAAGATTTTAAAAGCATTGTTTTCATGCCTCAGGTCCAGCAATCAGCTCCAAGGACTCTCCAGTTACAAACGCAGCACTGATACCCACTACCAATTTAATTAAGCAACTGGCTGGCGATTTAACCCGCGCTTTAGAGCCACGAAGACGTTCCCTGAGAAACTAGAAGAAACTCTAGAACGTACTGTTTGTTTTTCCTGATGAAATGACTAACGGTTCATACAAACATAATGGAGAAAAGAAAGTCCTTACCTGGATCTTGGGCTGCACAGCCTGTAAGGATTGCACCAATGGGATTCCATAAGCGAGGGTCTTACCTAAAGATACGAGCGCACATTCAGCCAAAGCCACTAACTATACTGCATCAGACTCTCGTTAATCCCAACCGCCCAAACATCTCATCCACCGTGTCATATCAGCAACACCTTTACGCTTAAAATGTTTGTCATTTCTAATTATCTGTGCCTAAGAAACTGCACAGGTCATCGAGACCCCAGCAATGAAACAGCAATCTAGTTGTGTGTCCCGTATTTACAACAAATAACAATTCTGCTTCATAGACCATGAATGTGACGTTTCTCCCATGCTAGTGCCGGTACTGCTATTGCACTCAGCGTTGTGGATCACATTACAATCAGTGCCGGTTCTGAGCCGTCATAACTGGTCTGTGTGAAAGGGCTTTAAGAGTAGAAGTAAAACAGACCCCTGCAGGGTTAAAGAACAGGGTATAGGAAATCTTTTCTGCTTTTGTTGGTAGTACAGGAGTAATAATAACCAACATCTGTAAAAAATCTAAAATTCCCTGTCTACCTGAGCCGGTCTGGGAGCGAACCACAGCGTCCCGTCCATCAAGCAGTGCTGGGATTGTCTGCTTCTGGACACTAAAAAGAAAAACACATGAAGAGACACAGGAGACAAGAACACTGAAGAGCGCAACTTCCGCACAAGGGAGCCACGGCATCCGATAAACAAGTGAAGAAAATATGGAAAAAGTAAATTCTTTGAAGCTAACAGTGCAGGGATGGAAATAAGACTCCAGGTTTTACTATGAGCTTGATCAGCCACAGTGTGTATAGGTAACAAGCTTGGGTGTGTTCTATTAAACTCAAGAGTAAAAGCAGGCATGGATCAAACTGCTTTTGCAATGTTTCCATCCCTGCAGAGGGATGAGTTAAGAAAAACATACCTGGTCATACTGGACACCTTCAACACATTGTTCAGACTGGAGAGCTGAGAGGAAAACGGCAAACCAGAAAAAGAAATAGAGGATTATTCCTTTAAAAAGACACCAAGTTAAATCACAAAGGCTTTACGATACATTTACCAGCCACTGTCTCTGCTATGCTTTTAACATGCTAAACTGAAGTAAAAAGGGAGGTAATTGTAACCGCAGTTACTACATCGGGTCAATAAGAAGAAATGGGGTTTCCATTCAAGCACTGACCAGGTGGGGGTGCAGGTCCAGTTCACTGAACGAGTCGCTTGTGAACACCTTCTCCTTCAGCTGGGCCACCGCAGGCCTGGGGAGGAACGACAGCAAGCAAACAAAGAGTCAGCGACCCTGCTGTGACTGGAAATATAAAACTAGAGCAATCAGCATTGAGACGATGTGGATCGCCAGCCCCTGCATCCTCCATACACAGCGTGTACACACTGTAGATCGTTAGAGCCTCAATAACGAAGAAAGTGTCATCCCTCCTCTTCCAGGTAAAAACTGAAGTGTGACTTCCGATTATTCCCGGACTCTGGTATTCTTTCTCAGTGTGCTGAAGAATATCCTGAACCAGGTTTCCTCACCTGTGGATCTCAGGGATCTCTGGGTTGTTTCTGAAGAGGGACGAGGTCTTGATGAACGGCCTTTCCCCTCCCTCTCTGTCCTCCCGGCCGGCTGTGTGGGTCTGGGGATGGCTTTTCGGGGTTCCCTTACCCTTCGGGGCGGCCTCTGGAGTTCTGCCCCCCTCTTTCACCTGCTTCTTGGGATGGATCTTGGGCGGGGATCTGGGGGTCCCCTTTTCTAGTGTCGCTTTCTTTACAGTCTGGGGCACCCTCTTTGCAGGGGACCCTGGTTTCTGTTTCGAGGGGGGTCCTTCCCAGCCTTCTCCCTCTGCAGCTCGCTTTGCAGCTTTTCTGACATTCTAAAGCAGGAATATAAAATCTGCAGTGTTAGGCTTCTGGTTTGTTTATATCCAGGACAGGAAATGCTTTGATAACAGCCTATTAATGCAAAAACGTGATTTTGCACACATAAGAGATGTGCACCTTTGGGATCTTCACCAGCCTGAAAAATCTGATCTAATTGTCAGCAGAATATCCTTCGCTTTGTCAGCATAACAGTTCTGGAGATGCATTCCCTCCTCGGGCAACACATGCTGTTGTGTTTCAAACTTTATAAAAAAAAAAAAAAGACCTTTTAAACTCCAATGTTAACATGCAGCGCAGACCAATTTTAAATAGCAGATTAGCATTTATTTAATCAACATTTTCCTGGGATGAGACAACTTTGGATACACAGTAGGTCTGCCCAATTAAGCAGCTGGGTATGGAAAGAAGCCACATGGTGGTGGATACTGCTCTGGGTTCAATCTGGGATTTGACACATTAGATTAATAATACAGTGAATCAGAAGCCCAGACACCAGTCCACTAAACCCGTGCTCCAGTTTGTTGACCATCGGCATTTAAGACAGGGACATGATGTGTTTTATCCTTATCCTGTTTCACACTGTAAAATGAAATGACATTTAAATACAAGTTCATCAAATGGCACAAACACAGAGATTAAGAGTACTGAACAGAAGATTGCATAATGGCAGGAATTCATCTTGGGCTACATCAGTACTGTGTTACAGATTATTGTGAACCACTGCTCAGAAAATCAGAAAGATAGTTAGATCGACAAACAGATAGAATGTACCCATTTATCAGCAAGCTTGAAGGATTTCTTTAACATCTTGTTCCCCTTGTGAAGCACATGGTTGTCATTGATGTTCAACATTAACCCAACTTCTGCCATTTTCGCACAACAGGCTAAACCGTCCTAATAAAAAAAAAAAAAATCAGTTTTACTTGTGTTCAAGAGAGACAATTTAATGCAAGATTAACGTACAGGGAAAGTTAAACACACAACCCCTAATGATCCTCATTTTAAATACATAGCTTTTTATTCCACTGGAAATTTGTTTCAAAATATTTTTTTTTTTTTTTTTTTAAACTGTGGTTTGGATAACCGTGGTTGTTAAAATTTTTATACCATGTCTCCTTTTTTATAGCGATACTTTTTTTGATTCCTCAAATATATATATATATTTTTAAAACGTTATCTAAAGTGCCATATCGTTATGAAAAATGAACGCGGACAACCCACATTTCTCGTTTTTATGTGTTGTTTTAAATATGAATTTCACTAAACGCGTACTAATTTGTAGGACACGCTGTCTTGGAGGGTACTAGCTTAACATTGAGACGCATCCCCAGAGTGCTGTACTGGTAACTGTATTACAAAGTTAATAAAAGACTCCAGTGTGGACAACCACTGAAAACGTTACTGCTGTGTCCGAATATTAGCTTTTAGTATTATAAACTGAAACACACCAGCTTAGCTCAGCGATCCGTACTGTACCTTAACTTTCTGTGACTCTGGAAACACGTGTAATTTGTAATGGTTAAGGACCTCTAATATGATGGCTATCACAAACGCCAGATAAGAATATGCGACAGTGGCACATCTTTCGTTCAGACCTCTTCAAATGTCCCGTAGATATTTTATTTTTTTACTTAACCGTATCTTAATCCTTTACCAGCTTCAAAGGTCATGATTTTTTTAATCTATAATATTTTTTGTGGAGTTATCACGTGGTTTGTTGATGCAAAAGCAAATCGTAAATTAAATATTACGTTGACAAACTGTTTCAAGCACTGTGCTGTTAAATATTTTATATTTTAAATATATATATTTTACGGAACAGGCAGAAGACACAACCACTAAACCAGCCACTTCTCCGATGTCCTCGGTTGTGTTGTTTTTCCGGTTGCCTGACGTCACTCTGCTCCCGCCTTCTCCGTCACTTCCTGGAGACGCGGCTCTAAGTCTCCTATGGAAAATGGCGGCGGCGAGCTTGGAGCGGGCTCTGACCGAAGAGGAACCTGAATTAGAGGCAGAAGTGAAGCCCGAGCCGGACCCATGGAGGGGGCTGGGGTCAGTAGTCAAACGGGACCCCGAGGTGAAACTGCAGAGCCCCGTGAGCGGCTTGGAACCGCTGTCGTGGTCCGAAGACCACCGACTCTCGGCCTCCAGTACCAGCAGCATCTCTTTATTGGAAATCGTTTGCGACGTCCACGGCTACGGGCAGGATCTGGTCATCCACAGAACATCCATCCCTGTCCCGGAGCGCACCTGCGAGCTCAAGGTGAGGGTCGCTTCATCCGCAGTAACGGGAACACGCTCCGCATGCCGCGTCGTGTGCACTCATGTTTTGGTTCGGCGTGCGTCGGCAGGCGTGCGTTGTGTGTATAAACAAAACCTGGCGTGTCACACTGCATCACTCGCTCACCGGGAGAGTGGCACACGTTACATTATGCATGCTTGCATTGCTGTTGGGTAGGCGTTTTCCTTGAGTGCTGCGTGCTAATGACGGCATTGTAATTAAACAAACAAACAACAACAACAAAAAATAGCGTATTGTGTTTATTTCTGTTTAGACACTTATATATCGGACCATGCCACAACCCGCAGCATCTGTTTACAGTAGCGATAACTAATTACAGTCGCTCAAGTGAAATCAAGTTTTGCTACCGTATTATAAAAGCCCGCACTTGATATCAGTAAAATAACCACCCTTATGCTTTTTTTTTAAATAAAAAAACACGTTTTAAATGTTGTTGTTTTTTTTAAGGTTCTAGTTGTAACACGAATAATTATACAGAACATTACCTGGTTTTATTTGAATGGTTTGGACGAAATGTTCATTTGATCTGTACACTGCGCCCATCTAATCTGTCTGTCTGTCTTATATGTAGCTGTTAACAATATAACATAATGTTGCCCTATGCATGAATACCTGGACTTCTCTGCACAAAAACTACTGTACTAGACCTGTGGTTGCACTGCACCCATCACCACTACATGTTTGAAATCAATATAACAAAGTATTGCGTGTGAGATGTTGAAATGCATGTAAGGGAGAAGTAATAACCACAACTGAAACAAAGGGCACAGTGCAGTAATAATTACTCTGCTCACATGGGGGCGTAGTAACATTGTTCACAGTAAAGCATCATTTCTCATGCTACTGGGGTCTCCATTGTAATGCCTTTTGGAGGTTCAGAACTGATTTGTGAACTTGCAGTTCAATGTGACGGTGGTGTGAATGCCCCATGTCCTAGTAAGAATCGCTCTGACTGCATTGTGTTTCTTGCAGGTGGGCCCTGAAAAGAAGGTGGCTGAGATCAAGGAGATTTTCGCCAACTCCAAGGACCCGACGGTCAGCCAGCCTTTCATGCTGGACCGGCTGCTGAACCCCGAGGGAGGGGCATTGACGCCCCAGCGTGGATTCAAGTACACCAGCTGGTCCCCGCTGGGCTGCGACAGCAACGGCCGCTGCCTCCTGGCTTCCTTGACTCTGGACAACCGGCTGACCATCCACGGCAACCTGAACCGCCTCCAGTGGACTTCCTTGGCGAACCTGACAGAGGTGTACGGGGAGATGCTGGAGGAGAAATCCTACCAGCTGTCGGGGGCCGAGGCTCCCTGCGGGGAGCTGGAGGACCTGCCCGAGTTCCAGAGGCGGCACCGCATGCAGTGCCCCGTCCGGATGGAGTGGTCGAGCGTCTGCACCACCCAGCAGGTCCAGACCAACAACGAGTGCAAGGACGTGGGCACGGTGCTGCTGGCCGTGCTGCTGGAGAACGGCGACGTGGCAGTCTGGCAGTTCCAGCTGCCTTTCCTCGGGAGAGACTCCATCGTGTCCTGCAACACCATCCAGTCGGGCGTCTCGGCGCCCAGCGTGCTGGCGTGGTGGGAGTACGAGCACAGCGGGCACAAGATGAGCGGGCTCATCGTGGGCAGCTCGGTGGGGCCTGTCAAGATCCTGCCGGTCAACCTGAAAGCGGTCAAGGGCTACTTCACCCTGCGGCAGCCTGTGGTGCTGTGGCAGGAGACAGACCAGATCCCCGTGCACAACATCAAGTGCATTTCCCTCTACCACCCTTACCAGAAGTGCAGCTGCAGCCTGGTGGTGGCCGCCCGCGGCTCCTACCTCTTCTGGTGCCTCCTCCTCATCTCCAAAGCCGGCCTGAACGTCCATAACTCTCACGTCACGGGCCTGCACTCCACACCCATCACCTCAATGACTGCCAGCCGATACGGGGGCGCCATATACACGTCCTCGGTGGATGGCAGCGTCAAAAAGCTGACGCCGATCTTCACGGACTTGGCGGTGATGTTTGAGCAGGAGCTCATCCGCTTGCCCGACGGTGTGGCTGGTCGGCGGACGCATGGCATCACCACCAGCCCCAACGGGGCGTATCTGGCCCTGGTGACCACAGAGGGACTGACCAACGGGTTGCATCCGGTCAGTCGGAGCTACCGGGTCCAGTTCGTCACCCTCAAGACCCCCGACGAGGCTGCTGCTGAGCTCCTGGAGTCCAGCATCCAGAACCTCTTCAAGCAGGCCGACCTGGTGGACCTGGTGCGCTGGAAGGTGCTGAGGGACAAGCGCATCCCTTCCATGCTGCAGGAGGAGCTGGACGAGAAGGTGCACACCTCGGGCTCCACCTACCTCTGGAGGTTCAAGCTGTTCCTCTTTAGGGTGCTCTACCAGTCCCTCCAGAAAGCCCCCTCCGAAGCCCGCTGGAAGCCCTCGCACGAAGACTCCAAGGTCTTCATCAGGGAAGGGGGCTTGGTGGGGTCGACGGGGAGAGGAGGCGAGGAGGAAGAGGGGGAGGGGGATGAGGAAGAGGACGGGGAGGAGCCCACAGCCTCCACCTCGGAGGGAATGGGAGGACAGAGTCAGGAGGACAGCGTGTCGGAGGAGCAGATGAGCGAGATCATTGCCTGGATCGAGGCCGTGGAGTCCCACCTCACGCGGGAGCACATGAAGAGGGTCCTGGGGGAGGTCTACCTGCACACCTGGATCACAGAGAACACCAGCATCCCCACCAGGGGAGTCTGCGACTTCCTAATGAGCGACCCCACCTACGAGGACAGGGCCGCCAGGGTGAGAAGAGGAACTCCTTTCTTTCTATTTATTCATTCATTTATGTACTTATTTACTTGCAGATTATATACTTCAAACTACTGGACTATACTCGCATGCCAAAGTGCACACACCAGCGTTGTGTTGTGCGTTAAATGTCAGCATTATTATGTATTGATAGTATTGCAAGGGTTTTGCAGAATGCTGTTCGGTTTAGAAATGTCATCATAATTCTAAAATACAGAAGACATCACTTATTAACATTTAACTGTTTACATGGTTGAAGGTTAAATCATCAAAAAGATAGAATGCATACACAGTCTGAAATGAGTCTTTAGTGTACTTTACGAGTATAGAGTTGGAGTAACTGCACCCAAGCAAGAGGGCCTGTTGCCCTTTAATTGTTCCTGCCGTGCCTCTGTCTCCAGGTGCTGATTGGTCACATCTTCAAGAAGATGAATAAGCAGACGTTTCCAGAGTACTGCAGCCTCTGTAAGGAAGTCCTGCCTTTCACAGACCGTAGGCAGGCAGTCTGCTCCAACGGACATATGTGGCTAAGGTAAACTCGCGCTGCTTCACTTAATTCCCTTCAGTAAGAGAACGGGTTCTTCTTTAATTGGTTAATAATGCTGGGTAAGCCTGGTCTGTTATTCCCTTTTTGTCAGGTATCATTGCATTAACACTGTAGGATTTTCAAGCAATCAGATTCAGAGGCATTGTATAAATGACATTTAATTTAAGGGTGGAAATATCAGCTGCTGTTTAATATGAAAGCCTGCAGACGCAGGAACTTCCTCAGCTGTGCCTAGGTTTGTATCCAAGCCTCAAAAGCAGAGCTGGAAAACTCGCTGTTTTATTTTGAACGTTCAGATCCCAAGCTGACAGGGGAAAATCTAAACATTTTGATTCTGAACATTAACGCGAGAGTGCAAAGCCAGCGCTCTGCCTCGTTTGATTTTCTTTTCTTGTTTTGTTTTTTGGTCCCTGAGTCTGCGTCCCTGCTTTCGCAGTGCCGGGACGTCATGTTCTTGTTGTAGCTCTGCCAGTCTCAGGCAGGCGTCTCAGCTGCTGAGGCTTTCCCTTTAGAAGCGCTGCTACATCAAACGCAGGCACGGCACTCAGTGTTTGAAACATGTTCTCTTTCAGGTGCGTGCTGTCATACCAGGCCTGTCAGACACTGTCTTACAGAAGGTGTTTGTTGCAAGACAGCATAGCCAGGCATCCCGTCCCTGATGGTAAGGATCTTCCGTTACTCTGTTGTGTGGGCCAGTCTATTTTACAAACTGTTTAACTGGACCTAAAGTGCTATACACTATACACTGACAATCCCATTATGTCTTATACCAAAGTAACCTTTTGTAATTGCTGGAGAGTTTCTCAGTAGTGTAATGTTTTGAAACCATTATTTTTTTGCTTTTATTTTTTTTAGAAATATTTAAATGTACACTAGTCAAGTAGATTCTTCTCAAGTATATGGAAGCAGTATAAATATATAAAACAAAGCCCAGGGTTAGAAATTCCCATTGCATAGCAGTTTAATTCAGTCCTGGTTTTACTGTGAGTTTAAGTAAGCTATGCCTGAGCTCTTTGCTTGCACACTGTGGCTACTCAAGCTTGTAGTAAAACCTGGAATGGGTGAAACTGCTGTGAAAAAAGTCTAGTATTAAAATAATTCAAATGTTGAGTTAGTATTTCTTTTTTTCTCCAGACCCCGATTGGATAAAACGGATTTTGCAAGGACCTTGCACTTTCTGTGATTCCCCGCTGTTCTAACTAAAGGACTCCTGTATGGTTTTAGGGACTGCTGTGGGAGAGACTCTGCTTTTTGGAAAACAAACCTCCTGTCCAGACAATTTAACTGCCACATGCCCTTTTATTTTTTATATGTTTGAAAAAAAATATATATATATATATGTATATTAAAAATCCCATCAATGTAAGTTATGGGTAATTCGACTTTCCAGTTCAGAACTCCAGTGCAGAAAGTGAGATGAACAAGGGTTTGAGAAATCTGTACACCCCCACCCTCTCCTCTCCTTGTTGGCTCAAACGGAAAGTAGATTCTGTATAATGTTCATGAAGGGGTGTGTAAGTGATCTGTATGTTATTGAGACCTGTCAAACATCTGTGTGCTTTACCCTTTATCAATATAGTGATTAGAAATGGCAATGGACCATTTAGTGTTCATCGGGCTTAGCCAGTGCTTCACATGTTAAAGGATCTGTGCTGAACTAGAATGTCATATTGACAAATATTACATTTCACTTGGGCGCCAAAAAATATTATACAGTGTTGTAATTGTTGTCCACCACCCTATCATTCACCAGCGCAAAACTGCCCTTTAAAAAACAAAAGTGAATATTAAAAAAAGGATATATATATATATATATATATATATATATATATATATATATATATATATATATATATATATATATATATGAGCATCAGAAGAAACCTATCACTATTATAAGACATTTATTTTTTTTTAAAATAAAGCATATAAGTGATGGACATTGACGAAATGTTTTTGGTTTCTTTTTAAGCACTCGATCATTACTGACTATGTGACTATGACTGAAGCATATGCAGTTGAATAAGCTGTTGAATTGCAAGCTTGAATAAAAGCAATAAAGAAAATCACAGAAAAAAAAACAATATGCCACGTCTGTCAAGAGAGCAGCGCCTTCGTGCGATCGGCATGTTGGAGGCTGGACTAGGGCAGCGCACTGTGGCTCGCCGTCTTGGGTGCTCACAGCCAGTGATTTCAAACCTGGCGAGACGGTATAACCAGACACACTCTGTCAATGACAGGCCACGAACCGGGAGACCAAGAGTCACAACACCTGCCCAAGATCGACAGATCATTTTGCAGCATCTTCGTGATGTCATTTGTTAATCAGCACAATAAATAGTCACTACACCTGCTCTAAAACAGAGTGTCATTTTTCAATCACATCTAGTGAATTTTATCCAAATATAAGTGATACGTTTCTTTTGATGCTCAAATATGTGATACGTTTCTTTTGATTCTAAGTATATATCATAAAATATAATTGAACCAATACTTAATGAGAGTGCTGGCTAATTTATATGAGCTAGTGATCGTCTGAGGCTTTGCATATATACAAAACTAAAAAATCCATGTAAGGAACCTCCTGGGATTCTTAATGAGATTCCCCCATAACGAGGGACAGCTCCTAACGGCAGACGCGAGCCTTTTATTTTTAATTACAGGGGTTATGGCGCATATCGTTAAATACAATTAACCCTGCTGAAAAACATGGGTCTTGGGAGAGCGTTGCCATACAGGACATGAAGTTCATACTCCCCTAACTGCCTCTTACAACAAAGAGCTTAGCAGCCTGTGCTCCACGACAGCAGTGTACCTTTGCACCCTGGAGAGCAAAACCACTCTCACAGCTGTAAATACGTCAACAGGAATTCAAAGGGTTTTTTAATAGTGGACTGGGGAACAGGGTGTTTGTTATAGGCAGTGAAGCCCACTTGTTTATGACCGTTCCCAAGGGAATGATGTTATTTTTATTGTTATTTGTTTATTGTCTTATAGAGACTAGGGAGTGTGAACTGTGCATCAGCTGCAGAGGTTACGTGACCTGCTCAGGGTCACACAGTGAGTCAGTGAGTGAGCCGGGATTTGAACCGGGGACCTCCTGGTTACAAGCCCTTTTCTTTAACCACTGGACCACACAGCCGCCTCCTTAATGAGATTGCAATGTTGCAGCTCGTGGAATATCCTATGTCAAAGAATGAAATTTACAGTAGGATGGCCAAATATCATACATATTGGCTGGATTAAAGGGTGAAGGCGGACACTTGTTCATAAAAAGGCTGTCAAAAGTGGCTACCTGTGATGTTTTAAATGTCCATCTTTACCCTTTTCCCCTCTGGATAGTACAGGAGTTGTGGTCACTTTTCAGTTGTAATTGTAGTGTGTTAATTGGTGTGTTAAGCTGTAATCGTTAGTGTGTCAATTGGTGACATTCTAACACTGGATTGTGTGGTTTGTTAAATTTAGGCGGATGAGGCGTGCTTGAGTAGGATACAGTGTAGTTTCAGAAGGCGCTATGTAAAGTGGGAACACCTACACAAGGTTGGTTCATGGAGAGTGGCTGTTGCAGTTTTTCGATGCAGGCGCTGCGCGGTCTCATTTTTCAGCTCATGTAAATTAAATGGAATAAAACAAACACAAAACGTGTAGCTATATTAACTTTTTTTTTTTTTTTTTTTAAATAGGATTCCCAGTATTTAAGCTATGTTTCTGCCTGGTTTTAAGCAGACATTGTGGTGGTATATAAAAATGAATTTCTGCCGTTAAAATGAAATAAAAATGTGTGAGATTCTCATAGGATTAATGGTACTGTTTTGGCCGTGGTGAACATAGATACCCTGTCTCAGTTTATCCAGCGTGCAGTGGAGAGAGAGAGAGAGACAAGCAGGCTATGGGAATGATGGGTACCACTGCTGCTCCAGTTCAGTGGACTGGACCTCAATACTAACCCTTCCGAACATGACAATCACATGTGAACCCACAGCACCCTCCTGGTATGTAAAGTCAGTGTATGTTTTCCTGTCAATGTCATGGTGCTCTTTGCAGGCATGCGAAACTGTCCTGCAGCTCTGCTATTGAGGTATCAAATTCTTCATCTGGCACTCTTCGTCTGTCAAGAATTTTTTTTCTTTCGTTCTTGTAAATAAGCTTCTGTTTTGTAAGTCTTTTGTACACTGAAATTGTAGTGGATTTTTTTTTTTCTAAATAAAAAACAAAGACCCCCCCCCTCTGCTTGTCAATGGAACGTCTTGGATAGAGAGAGTGTGTTGGCTGAAGAACGGACAGTGTGTTGTGCTGTTTTAGATCAATTGAACGGAACCCAGTGGGTTTAAATCTTGCGCTTTGGTGTAGCGATCAGTCCTTTCAGAACAAAGCCCCAAGATCACACGTGTTTGGAGGGGGGATAGTAAAACCAATACCGTGCTTTTGAAAAACGCTTTTGCTAAATGTCATGGTTAAATTTCCATTTGACTGTAATGCAGAATAAATCCTTGCAATTTGAAGGGGATTTCTTCTCCCAAGACTGAAACGTTTCCCCAGTCAGGACATTTTAACATTAAATTATTACAACATCAGATAACCCAAATTATTTAAAAACCCAACCTTGTCTAATACATAAATTATAGCACTATTGCAAAAGAGCAGGGAAGCAGTTTTCGGTTTAAGATCATATTTTATATGTATGTATGTGTGTGTGTGTGTGTCTATATATATATATATATATATATATAAATTATAAATATAATTTAATACAGCAACAGAGATTTGACATAAACATTTTTCTTATCTTTTTAAATGAATCATTTTTTATTAAAGTATTCAAAAGGCATGCATATCCTGTCACTCATTTGCAGTAATTAAGTCGGTTGTAGGCTTATCTAAGGGGAGTTGAACAAGGCTGTTAACACGTTCCTCTAACCGTTACACTCAACTCTCCAGGCCCAGTGGGAGATGGCCACTGACCCGCGACTGCGTGCAGCAGAGTGGGGAGATGTCAATAACCAGAGTAGAGCTGCTGCAGTGTCTATGAGACCACTGGGGTGGAACTAATACATACCCACGACAAGGCAGGAGCAGTCTGCGTTTTACTGCTACATTAATTAAACAAACTTCTAATTAACTAGGGTTCTGTTTTGGTGAATAGGGGAATAGCTACGCAGGCAGAAAGCAGGCTAACGTTCGTGTAGGTGGGCAAGTGGTTCAAATGCATGAACAGAACAGTAAACGCAGTGGCAGAGCTGCTGTCCTGTGGGAGTTAGGGCTTGTCCTGGACATGCTTGATCTAGCAGTGCCTCCGCAGTGACTCGCTAGAGTTGACAGAAAAGGTTGGACGTGCTTTTGCCACTTCTGTACAAAAACCTAAATCCATGTTTGATACATTTTGTTTATTTGGTTATTTGCTTTACATGCAGTGTCTGGAATTCCAAAGTCATTACAAATTAACTCAAATTTTGTTAAATACTAACAGCAAGCCATCAACAAACAGCCTTGCTGTAGCAAACAGACCATACCGGAGTGGAATAAGCCCTGCGTGCGCGTCTGTCTGCCCCCTCCCTGTCAGTCCCTACGCCCGGCTCAGTCCGAGGGGCTCAGAGTCCACCTGCGGGAGAGGGGCTTGGGCAGCCGGTTGACGATGTGGCTCTCCAGAAGCTCGAAGATGCCGTGGGGGTCCTGGTCAGCATTGACGTAGATGGCGTCGCTGTACAGCTCCTGCAGCTCCGGGAGGTTGGTTCGGTACAGGTTCAGACGCCGCTGCAGACTCTCAGCTGAGTCCCGCGGGTTCACCTGCAACCGGTCCTGGATCTGCTGGCTGGGGGCCGCCTTGTACAAGGAGTGGTACCTGAGGAGAGGAGAGGAGAGGAACGCACTGCTGCATTAGCTGCCTGTGCACCCTTGTATGGTTTTGGGGTGTAGGTATTTTAAGATGCAGTACCAGTTTAAGTCCGCTTCATTAAAAAATAAATGAAATCATCCTGTCTTACCTTTGGCCTGTGACGGGGTCGGTCATTCTGAAAGTCACCCTCTCCACAGCGACCTCATCAGGCATATCCAAGAAAAACACCCTGAAGAGAAATGAAAAGATGAATTGCCATGCCTCACACCTGATTGATGGCTGTTTTGTCATTCATTCAGTTACCATTACGTTAACTTGTTATACAATGATAAACAACAAACTTCATCTCAGCCTAATTAGAAATTCCTAAAGATTTTAGTGCCTTGCCTATCCCGACAGACACAAACTATTTTTCATAGTCGGGAGGGGGGGGGGGGGATAAAACGGAACTGAACTTTTTAATGAAAGATTAATTTAAAAACTGTCCAACTGTACCAAGCCACCTTAAACAATATATCTATTTTGTTTTATCAAAAGTACTTGGTAACAACCAATTTGAACAATGATGAATGCAATGGGAACGTGAAAGAAGGGTAGCTTGAAGCTAATAACATTTTAACAACTTCAAAGCCTTTACAAGCAGTCTTGTCTTCTAAATGTGTCGTTCCAGTGAGATCTTCGCTGGTAAATATTCATGCGGGTTGAACAGTGTGGGATACAGACTGACAATCAAAGAGACCATTGTCTTATTTCCACTCCTGGAGAAATTGCTTGAGGCCCAGGCTCTTGTGAGTTGGGCTTCTTCATTGAATGACTGCTCTGTTTGCCTGTACTGTCTATACCTGTCAAGTCTGTCTATTGATCTGTTCCACCAATAATTATGTGTGTGTGTGTGTGTGTGTGTGTTGTCACAGGTAGCTGGCTCTCAGCCTCACGTTTCTAAAGTGTTTGGAAAAGGGAGAAATGGGGTGGTTGGGGGTTGTACTGAATTTTTTATTAATATTTGTCTTAAAGAAAATAAATAATAAATACTGTGCAAAGCTATTAGAATTAATATTTATGCCCCTCAACATGAAATATTCATAGGCGCGGCTGAAGAAAAGATATATTTTGGGGGAAGGGGTGGTCGTAAGAATTAATTTACTCTGTTCTGTTTACTTGACAGCTTGATGTTTTCAGACAGATGACTGAAAGAGCAGACAAGCGCCTGTCACTCATTTGCACCATTTGTTTTGGGGGAGGGGTCCTTGAATTTCTGCCAACCTTTAACAAGAACTAACAACATCTTTCCTCCTTCATTTTTCTTTTTAACTATCCCCCATTCCCAGCCTGAGGCGATCTCCGTGGCTCGGTTCATCCGATCCCCTTCCGTTCCATCTCCCGAAATTAAGAAATTAATGAGAGATAGATTCTTTACAGAGGGCCCCTGCAATGTTTACCGGCGATTAAATTATAATGCGGGCCCGGCTCTATTATTTATAAGCCAATTAGAGGAAGTGTTGCTTGATTTGATGGGATACAGGCACACAAAATACACTTAACTACGAGGTAGAGGGAGAGGGAGGGAGGGAACAGGGAACATAGCTAGGAGGGGAGGCAGGGCAAATCTGACGATTGCCCACGACTCTCTAGGATAATGCAGCTAATTGTTCTACTTTATCTGCCCGTCACGGATAGCCATGCATATTTCATTGTTCTCAAAGACTTCCATTGTTTGCACTCGTGTTGCAGCTGTAACAAGCAGAAGCCCAGCCAAGCTGCAGTGTAGTTAAAGACTGGCTGTGGGTGGGTAGGAGGGAAAGAGGGAGGGAGGGGAGGACGGGCTGCCATCGGGTCTCCCCTCCGACAGCGGGCTAGCTGAAGAGGGGTTGTGGTGGGGGCAGTTTTAACCTATTGTTTGCCCATCGCAGTCTACCTGCGATTGATCCTGACACTGAGGTTGATCCACGCAGCTTCCAGCATGAGCTTAATCAGACCTATCCTTCAGGCTTGATGGGGTTGGACAAAACACAAACAAGAAACACCTGCTGCATGTAGCACACACTTTGCGTAAATGGAATTGCTAGCAAGTAGCAGGATGGCAGTAGAGAGTTCTTTTACTTGCACAGGGCTGTTTCCCTCCTTGACCACCACTCTGCACTGGATTTAGGATTTCATATCGCTTTCTGTTCGTACAGCGTCAGCGTAGCTGGAACGATCCTTTACCGCAACACTCCTTTAGCTTCAGTGGTTTGACATGAAACCCAATATCAACAACACGGTTCAATAAATAAATGGTGGGTCTGTGACTGTACTGCCTGGGCTCAGAGACGGAGCCCGCATCTCCCTGACCCATCTCAGCTTCATTACTAATATCTCCAAATGACTGATCGGCTTTTTGAAACGGGAGCGGGCAGGTATGCAAAGAAGGAAACCGGAGGACAGGCAGCGTTCGTTATCTGATGGGGAGTTATCTAAAGGTACTTTTTTTTTTTTTTTTTTTTTTAATAGGATCAAATGGCGGTTTTTCCATAACAAAAGCGCCTCGGTTCTGGCTACCTGGTTTATTTATATTATATAAAGCCGCATTCAAAGCCTCCACTAACAAGCGTGGGATGTCCTCATCAAGGGGTAATGCTAGCACCGCTGTGGAAACACGGTCTTCAGAGAGGCGGAACGCTGACTGATAGACAGTCTTGATGCTTGATGTTCATGTCAGTGTAGCCGTCTCTGAATTGAGGCAGGGGGGGAAAGGGACAAACGTGGCTTCCCACTTGGCTCTTATGCTTAGGATATTTCCCACTCCAAAAAAGGTATATATGAAGCACAAGAGCATTACACAGTGACTTAACTCAACCCCTGGACCAGCATGCTCTTTGTTTAACCTTTAAGATGCATTACACTTTGAGCTGAAGTTAAAGGCTGCAATGGTACTAAGGGATACATATTCCTTAAAAAATATATATATTTCTGGGATGTATCTTATTGTTCAAAATTGCTGCCGGACCAGGACGTTAGCAAGCTACTCAAAGTCCAGCGCTCTAACCCAGGGGTGTCCAGTCACTGCCCTGGAGGGACATTTCACTGCCTGTTTATCAGGGCTTATCAGGGTGTGGACGGAGGTTTAACAGGTTCAACTGCGGTCTGTCTAGAGACCCGACAAGGACCTAGCGTCCTGACAGCCTGCCACCCATTACAAATAGGTAAAACAGCAACTCTCATTTTAAATGGCTGGGCATGATAGAAGTGTTGTGTCCGGAGGATATGAAAGACACACAATTAGGCAGATTACAGAGCGGATTTCAATGGGTATAGAGACCTTCTCAAAGCACGCACCCCAGCTCCTGACGAGCGGCCCGTTACACCACGTGGGTTGGCACACCGCGGTGTTGTTGATTTATTTATTTATCGATCTGTTTTAAAGTCCAAGTAACCAGATAGCTGTTAATTAATAAAGCTGTCAGGTAAAATCGCTGCCACCCGACCATTGCCATCCCATCAGTAACATTATCTCTCCATTGTGTAGCGCTAGCAGACCACAGCCCTCCGGCTCAATTAAGCTAATGCTATGCAAATTAGGTCTCTCGCCATTAGCTCCACACTGAGGGATGTTAATGGTATAATTGAGGCTTTCCGCAGGGTAATTAGAGTCGATTCCCTCTATTAGTTTGACAAGTCTAATTATTGTTAATAAAAGAGAGTGGGGGCAGCTAGGGTCGCAGTGCGGACATGTCCAATTGGATGAGGTGGGCATCTGGTGTGGGTCCAAAGGTTATAGGCTTTTGCCGATGCTATGCTGAGTCATAGGGCACTGTTACAGCATTATGAATCAGTGGACCTCCTTGTAAAGGAGGGTAAACTGGTCAGAGTCATGCCCTTGATTTTAGAACGCTTTCACAGCTGGATTGACTGGCCCACTTTATGGCCCACTGGTCATTTACTTTATGGGCAAACGACTTGTAAGGTTCACTTCTTTTCTAACAAATCTGTCTGCCCATAGTCCACAAACAGTGTCCAAAAACACTACGGTTTCCCACAGTATTTGCCACTACTAGCAGTACTGGCATTGTTTTAGATGGTATTTATACATTCCTGCTGAGTGAGCTGTCTGTTGCTGTATGTTCATTGTGGTGGAGGGTGTGGTGTAGACTATGTGAGAGGCCTGTAGTAGCTTGCCCAGTCAGCTGAGTCATTCCTCATGCCAGACCGGCAAAGCACTGGCCTATGAACCACAGGACGATCAAAGGCTTGCAGTAGACGAACACTTAAGCACAGGGCTTAGCGGCACTCTGGTTCTGCATAAACGCTACAAGCTGCTCTACAAAGTAGCTCCAGCGCCAACCGTAGGCTTTATTCATTTGTCTAAAATACTGATTTATAACTTTGATATATTTTACAAAACGACCATTTCTGCAGGATTTGATCGACTTTCAGACCTAACCACACAGCCTATCTTACTATGCACTACTGTGAGGTTCAAAGCTGAGCCAATCCAATCCAAGGTAAGGAGCCCACGCCCTCTCTATATGAATGTGCCGACGCTCACCAACGCGTGACTTAGTTGGCAATGTTGATTCCAGTGCTGGAATGGAGCTTCTATTTAAAGTTTGAACTATCACAATTCAGACGGATCTCTTCTGAATCTGCTATATCAATACTGTGGAGCCTCTGGGACGGCAGTGCTACCCCACACTCCCGGCTGAAAAGGGCAAAGGTTACTGTATCTTATTTGGAGTTCAAAATGGAATTTGTTCTAGGGCCCCTGGGTGTAGAAAAAAAAAAAAATTGTGCTTGTTATGCAAGCCTACGATTAGAAGAGGAACCTGCGCTTTGAGATCTAACCCATCCTGATCTCACGTTGAGCATTTTTTTTTTCTTCGTTTGAAGCAGTGTTTGAAATGTAGTGTATTTGGCAGCTGTGCCACATTGCCCTGTAAGCACGACTCAAGCCTATACTGTCCAATCCCTGGCCTCTGTAGTCAAACTTATTGCCCTTGTTTTTGAAACCCAGCTCTGCGCACCCACCACCATGCCACCACCAAGGCAGACGAGACTCCAGAGGCAGTTCTGATAATCTGAGCCTGTGATCAGATCCTCAGGGGCTGGGATAGTTTGGGTAATCTGAGTCGGAGATCTGAACCTACCTGCCCAGGTAGTTTGGATAATCGGAGCACTGCTTGGCTCAGTTGATAATAAAGATCCTGACAAGTCCGAGATCCGCCCCCCTTCCCCCTTCCCTGATTCTCTTGTGATGAATATTCTCCTCCACGCCTGACAAACTCCCTGTAAATGGCAGCTCACTGGTGCTCCTTTAGCTGGAGTAATGAGGACTAAGCCCCAGCTTGCACCTCGTTGTTTAAACAGCTCTGGGCTGAGCCTCCCTGTAATGGACTAATTAACCTGCGCTGCCCTCTCCGCTATCCACAGAACTCTGCCTCTGCACTAACAGGCAAATCCCTGTTAACCCTCCTAACCACAGCGAGGGAAAGGCCCCCGGTAATACCTCTTAGCTGGTCCTTATTCTCAGTCTATACCTCGATCGCCCCCTAATCTCGGGACTCAATCCCATAAGCCTCTCAATAGACCCCAATCAGAGAGTCCCATCCCAGATACCACTGAATAGACCCAACGCAGATCCCTTATATCCCAATGAAAATTCCATCTTCCATACAGCTCTTCGCTGATCTTGTTTACCATCTACCTGATTCTCAAGCACATCCCGCACAAACCCCAATCAGCCCTGTGATATCCTGTCTCCAGGGCCAGGCTGGCGCGTGCAATTACAAAGCAGTATGTATACAGCAGTTTGGGGTTGGGAATGCATTATGTTTATTCAATGTGCAGACATGCAGAAAATATCAAGTCGCATTCCCGCAATGGAAACCTGTGGTAGAATGTCACTGGACTCAGTTAATGTCCAGAGGTCTGAGCTGGCTCTCCAGCGTGAGGCTTTTCCACTTGCAACTTTCTATCCTTCGTTCTTTTTGTCTGTTTCAATCAGATGCACCTCTGGAAAGGTCCCAGTGGAGTGCCCCCGGAGTCCTTATTTATCCAGGATCCAATTAGAGCCGACCCGAGATCATCAGGCTGCTTTTCTGCTTCAATTCCCAGGGCTAAAGCTGTGGCCGGAGGGGCTTCTTTTTCCAAGTCACGCTGCTGATGCTGTGAATAAACCGCCTGCAGCCATTAAGAGTCTCTCGCAGCATTGCGATGCTTAAAACAAGCTCTTATTTTCCATATTGGTATGCACATTTTTTTTTTTTTTTTTTAATGAGTTAAGCGCTGGTGAAAAGTGCTGCATTGATGTCACTTGAGACCCAAGTCGTATATTTATCCCCTGTCTATAATGCTAACCAATGCGCTAACGTATCAGGACCGCTGTGATGTGCGGGTTTTGTTCCAGATCCTTTGTGTTGCCTTTGCTGGTAATGTTGTGGTTTGCTAACAGTTTTCTTAATGTTTCTTGAAAGTAAAGCACAGGTATTATAATGTCCAAAAACCTGATCCTTTCCTAGTTTTACTGTGAATTTAGCAAAGCACACCACAGCTTGTTACCTGCACACTGTGGCTAATCAAGCTCATAGTAAAACCTGGAATGGGTGAAACTGCTATGCAATAGGAGTCGGATTCCCATCCCTGCGTGTGTCGTGATTTCTCTGGTACAAGGAAGTAGTCAAAAGAAGCCTACTAGGGTTCTGCAGGATCAGATAATGGCAGATGGATTCTGATAGTGAGAAAAAAATGTTCCCATTCAATTGGAGGAGAAACAGAACTCCGAACCGCTCAGAACTGTTGCAGACGCCATAAAACAGCTAGGCTATACTTGTGATCTATATGAAGAGCGCTGGAAGTGAGGCCCACCTGTTTGGCGTGAAGCCGGCACTGTTGAGTTTCTCTGCCTGCTCCAGGTTGCGAGGGCAGCCATGCAGGACCCAGCCGCGGGTGGTGCAGTCCAGCTTACTGAGGCGCTCAGTCAGGATCTTCAGCACCGTGCTGTCAGGCACTGAAAACAACACACACACACCATCAGCGGCCTCTGCAGGCTGGGAGGGGAAGGTGTGCTTTATGCCCTCAACCTGTACAGGTAATGTCTTCTTTGCGCCTTATATAAAATATATATATATATATATATATATATATTTTCTTTCTACACAGCTGAAGAAGGGCTATTGTCCGAAACGTCCTGAAATAAATAATTTTATATTAAGTTAAACCTTTTTGTGTACATCCACAAAATATATGCTGCTATCTACTTCTGTTATTCCAGACTAAAACCATAAATAAATAAATTAAGCAACACTACATGCTCATTATTTTAAATTCACTATCGCCATCTAGTGGTTTAAATGCGTCAGGCAGGAGGGGGAAGGAACTCACAGATACAGTACTTGTCACACAAGGCACAGTCTCCAGCCCTTTCAAATTTCGAAGAGTGCTACCACGCCGTCACCAAAGAAGACACATAAAACTGTTCTGCGGTTTACAGAACAAACAATACAAGAGGAAATGATAGAAATACTTGGGTTTAAAATTAGGATTTTAAAATGTACAAAATCACAGCTCAATTCTAATGTATTAGTTTAGTAGTTTAGGTTGAAAAATGCAAGCTGTGGATTGATCTGCAAATTTGAGGTGAGGATTTGTATTGTAAAAATGATCCTATATATTCCTTATTTTTTATTAATCAATAATAAGTATTGCAGCTACACACACGCATACACTGAGCCAGCCATGCACAGGCTGCTGCATTTAGATATATAGATCTGCACAGTGTCAGTCTGGCTCTGGGGCAGCTGTACGTGTATCTTAAAAAAAAAAGATTTTGTAATATATAGATATTTTGACTTCTAAAGGAGGAATTCTGAAAAAAAATGAAATGGAAAAGAAAGAAAGAAAGAAACAAAAAGAAAGAAAGAAAGAAAACGAATTTATTTTCAATAAGGGGTCCCTGGAGCGTGTGAAAAATTAAAGTCGATGAATCCAAACTGTCCAATTTCCACTTCAAAAGAGCTGGGGCTTCGAGCTCCTCTAGAACCGGCTTCAAAAGCCTCGCAGCCCTGGAAAGGGGCTCTCTCGCTCGCTCGCTCTCTTTATATAACACTGTTTTTTTTTTCTTTTCTTTTCTTAATAATTCTGGTCTCTAATTCCCTTAAGCACTGTACTGGTTACACTACCCGCTGTCTCTCCCTTCCATAATTATACCCATGTGAGTCTATTAATCAACTTGTAAATTATTTAAGGCGGAGAGCTCTCTGCCTGCAGCTCCGCACACTGACACTGGCAGAGAGAGAGAGAGAGAGAGGGAGAGGGAGAAGGAGAGAGAGAGAGGGAGAGGGGTCTGCAAACAGTGCTGGGAACTCCCTGTGGACTGTGAGCCAACAATTCAGACAAGAGAGGCTCCTTTTTTACTACCTGCTTATCCATTGCTGGTATAAAGTATAATGAACATTTTTTTGAAATTTTTTCTCTATAACTAGACTAGCATTAGGAAGAGTGCGGTCCTGTCGTTGGTAGACCACATATTGATCTCATGAATCCAGACAGTTAAAATGCATGAGCTACAGCAAAAATGAAACCGCAGCGCGCAACCTATACGGCAGACAGGACGCTTGAATGTCATGTGCACAGGACAGCACCAGCAGCAGCAGCAGCAGCAGCAGCAGCACGCCACAACCTCAGTGCCACAGACCTTTCCTTCTGCTTGTGGCAGAGTGGGGCACACATCTGATTAGACCTGAACTCGACACACACCAGCAGCAAATCCTTACACGCCACAGAGCTGCGAGTCTCTGCGGGATGTTTATTAAATTAATAAGAAGCTGCTTTAGGCAAGTCGCACAGTGATTGGCATCCATCTCTGGAGTGGGTCCGTTATAACTAACTGCTTGTGATGGGGCTGCGGTAAAGTGAAGCGTCTTTCAACTAAATGAGAGATTTCAGCTCAGGGCTGCAGGGCAGTGTGGCCTTGTGGTTACAGCCATGGGACTGGGAAGCTGTGTGGCCTAGTGGGTAAGGCATAGGGACCGGGAGGCAGTGTGACCTACTGGGTAGAGCTGATGGTCTGGGAAGTAGTTCAGCCTTGTTAGTGCTAAGGTACTGGGAAGTAGTGTGGCCTAGTGGTTGGAGTGAAAGTCTGGGCGGCAGTGTGGCTCAGTGGTTTTAGCTGTCAAACAGCCCAGAGATTTTATTTTATAGGAATCCATAAGCCTACTGTACTGTAGTTTGTTTTTTTTTTTGTTTGTTTTTTAATAACACAGATAAATGTCTCTGCACCATGAAAATATTCATTTACGGAAAAAAAATGGCTCTGCCTAATCTCAGAGGAAAGCCTTGACAAAGTAATTTGCATGTAAACTGAGACGAGGAATTGTCATCGCCCTCCGATTAAATGGAGAGGATGGGAAAGGATCTGATTTTCATGTGCAAATTACAGCCACTGAAGCTGTGCATTATTATTTCATTAAGCCAGAGCCGCGACTCGCTCGCTGCCTTCCCAGCAGACACTTAAAGGCTGTGCCCCCTGCGATGCTGTTTACATTTCAACTGTGATGTTAAAAGCACGAAACTGCTAGAAAACGGGGCGCAGAAGAGCCGAGCCATACCGATAACATTAGCGCTCTTTGCATAAATTGCTTCTAAACCGAAAGCTTCATCGCTAGCTGCCTTCAGTAAAAATGTTATTGTGGAATATTGTGGCTCTGAAAACACTTGAGAGCTGAGGGACTCGCATATTCGTTTATATACACAGCACTGAGCATGACTGAATGCATGTACTGTAACTGCGTCTGTATCAGCAGATAGAAACCTGCTAATATACTGTGTCTGTATACATTTGTACAGGATAGAAAAAAAACGAGACAGAGAGAAAGAAAGAAAGAACCTACAGAATTAACCGTCAACCACATGCTGTTTAACTTAACCTCAGCCAAGACACTTTTTATTAATATTTAGTTTGTTGATTAACCGATCTTTACATTTTTGAGAAATTCACAACAAAAAATGTCTGGCAACTGGTTTTAATACAGGAAGGACACGACCAAGTTCATTTAACTCCGGTGGTCTCGGCCCACATTGCAAAAAAGGTCACTGAAATACAAAAACTTCTTTTCACAGCTTGTACATCTGTGCAATGCTAATGAGCAGCGTCAGGCTCCTGCACTGTGCAATGCTACTGAGCAGCATCAGGCTCCTGCACTGTGCAATGCTACTGAGCAGCATCAGGCTCCTGCACTGTGCAATGCTACTGAGCAGCGTCAGGCTCCTGCACTGTGCAATGCTACTGAGCAGCGTCAGGCTCCTGCACTGTGCAATGCTACTGAGCAGCTTCACTGTTGAAAGTTATGGAATGGTCTATTATACATTTAAACAGTGGTTCCTACTTCTTAACCTGCACATATTAATTAAAGGTTCCCATGTAAGTGCTGGGGCATTGAGATCCTGTGGCGCGGAAGTCGTTAAAGTATGCAATTTAGCATTGCAAAAGCAGCCCTGTGATCAGCTTCAGTGTGCATTCTGCAGCGAGACACGGCTGTACCTTGTTGTCCGGTTTCCAGGCACGGTTTAATGAGCTCTCCTTGACTTGTTTCATCTGCTGCCACCGCCTTCAGAACCTGCCCACAGCAAACTACCAGGGAAGAAAGGGAAAAGGTGCATTAAAGTTTGAAGAAACAGCATACCCAATGTACCCTCTAGAACGAAAAGGCAAACAGAATACAAGACAAGCTTGTTCCAGTGTTGTGGGGGGTTACGAAAGGCAGATGGAACTGCAAAATGAAAGCGCATAGGACATAAAAAAAAAGGGTATTTAACTGGAAACACATAGAGCAGAGAAAACCGGGCTAGAAAACCAGCAAGGAACTCGCATATATTAACTACGGCCATCCCTGCATTTCATTATCCAGACCTCGTGTGAGGGGAGTATGTAGTTTATACTGTATTTGAATCTGAGAGGTCTGGAATTGGGTCTCAGTGGGGATGTGGTAGACAATAGACACGGCATGCTAAATGACCTTCCGAAGTGCAATGCAATGATTCTTTATCGATTAAATCAAGTTTGCAGAGGGCAGCTGTTCAGAAAAGCTGTATTACCAGTCCCAATAAATACTTAAAATTATCAAGAGGTGCTGGCCCCTTGTTTAATGAGCACAAGAGAGCCACAAATAAAACAAGGACTGACATAGCTGTACAGATTACATTTGCTGACTGACAGAGTGGCAAGATGGGGGGATCGATACTGGAGAGACAGAAAGGAAGGCGCTGCTGTAATTGAGGGCTTACTGTTGACAATGTTGTATTTCTGAGCTATTAGTGCTGCCTGGAGACTCTTCCCACTGCCTGGGGGTCCGTGCAGGACGATCCGTGGAGTGTGGGGGGCTACGGATCGATGCCGGCTCAGCACAAAGGTCAGGACTGTTTGGGGAGACAAATAAGCAGGATGATCAACCATGTGCCCCCCACGAGAACAAAAACAAAAAAAGGTCCTGGTTTGAACTTGAAGGTGCAACTGCTTTAGCTCACAGAAGACACAAGAATTGCAACCCGCTGTGATTTTGCACCTGCTCACTGTTGCAGGGTCTGTGCGATTCACGGTTTAGCTTATTTCTTGTTAGGGCCACGCAACCCAGACAATATCCCCAAACCGACTGTCTGGATTTGCAAGGTAAATGTGCAGTGTGCATTTATTGTATTTTACCGTGTTTTGTCCATACTCTGCCTTGCTTATAATGTGCAGAAAAACTAATCAGGACAGGACTATATAACCTAACTGACATCGCAGGAGAGTTTAAACCGGATTTTAATCCGATCTTGGGTCGACAGAATGACACTGTTCAGCATATCAGTCTCCCAAGCTCTACCTGTGAATAAAGCCTTTTACCACAGCTGCACTGGCTGTGTGTACAAGGTCATGGGTTAATAGGTACGTCACGTGGGATAAACTCAAATGGGCATCGGGGACAAGAGTACTTACCCTTGAATTGTATTCCCTACAGTGCGGAGCCGTGGCACGCTGGCAGCATAGGGGCAAGTTTACAGAGTGCCCCAACCCTGCAGTGTGGATAAACAGAACCCTCTAGTCTCTCTGTTAATCCACCACCTTTTAGTCACAAAATCCATTAGAAATGTAACAGACGAAAAATAAACAGAAAGCCGGCTAATCTGAAAATAAAATAGGCAATCAATTAATCATGAAAGCCTTGCTTTCTGTTCCAAGGGAGGATTTGTTTGTAGCGTGACCCTCTCAAGCACGTTAACAGCTGCTTGCAGTCGGGCTTCTCCTGAACAATACTCTTCTGCCATGTGATCCTTTAATGGATAGTAATTAACCACAGGCTAATTAGCACTAATGACTCCCTGTATGGTCTCGGCTGCTAATTGGTCTACGAAACCTCAAGCAGCGGTGTAAAACTCCAACGTTAAAAAAACAAATAATAAAAAAAAAAGAAAATGAAAATGAGGGGAAAAGGAAAGAGAAGTCAGCTCGTAACCGCAAATCAAAGTGCATTTTTAATTAGCAATAATCAATATTCAAGGCGACTGCTTTATCGCAGTTTGTATCTCAATCATAAATCATGAATAGTTAATAAGGAAAAACGAAAACTCTTTTTTTTTTTCATTTAATGTAATCAGTAAATCAAAAGGGATTCATTATAAAATCGCACCATGATATCATGCCCTACCAAACCTCGCTTTAACAAATCACACCACAAACATGAGGCTGCTCTTAAGGTTTTTTAAACATCTTTATTTCCTATCGAAAGCCTAGTACTAGCATTAGTGGTGTTACCAATGAAGATCAGAAAGTCTACTTGGCTGTACGCTGCACATCACGCAAAAAGCTGTGGCCAATGAATTAGAAAAGATTAGGACTAAACTCTGGCAGCACCGTTATGCTGAGGAATCATGGGAAGTGTCACGTGATCACACTGTGCACTATATAAGGCCTGGAGTGGTTAGTGGGTTAGCTGTAAAAAAAAGGGTCCCAAATCTAAAGTCGTCACTTGGAGACTGGGGCTTGTGGCTGGAAGGCAAATGGATATATAATAGCGATGACACAGAACAGCACCCCACAGCACACAGTGGTCCGACAGAGACTCGATTGAGTTGTGCTCACACCCCATTATAAACAGGAAAATTGACACCTTATTGCCGCAGCCCTGGAAGCAGGTAGAGGCATGCCGTCTGACATACAGTGTTACAGACTGGAAGCAGCTCATCTCTCTGGCTGGGTAGCGTTTTGAGTTTCCAGCACTGTCAGTAAACATTATCCAGATCATCCCCTAAGCAGAGGGTTTTGTTTTTGTTTGTTTTTTAAGCGTAGAAAAATTCTGGAACAAAGGCAACTAGGCTGCATACAGAGCAGTGAATTCACAAATTAAACGAATAATTAAAGAAAGAATAAATGCTGCCAAGTAGAATCTCGTAGAGATTGTATTCAAATGGCTTTACTAGCCTCCGTGACTGCTGTTTATCCTGGTTTCAGCCCACCTGGGATGCACTTAGCCTTTGGCTTCGCCTTGGGCTAACCATCCCAAGCAATTAGACGAAGGGCAGGTTGATGGAGAGGAGAAGCAAAGCATCCCCTCTTCATGGCTAACCGAGTGCAGCCACTGCAGCATTAGCCCTCCTCCCTCCACCACCAGCAGGGGTCAGTGAAGAGAGAAAGAAGCTTGACTCAAACCAGGGCCTCCCTGCTGAGAACAAAGCCGGCACGCTGCAGAGTCTATCAGCTGTGAAGAACCTCAATGAAATCACCAGCCACACAGAATTCACACGCGCCAGACAAACTACGCCAACAGACGTCCTGTACAGGAGGAGACCATCGCCAAAGGGTTCGGAAGTCCAGAGCAGATCAGCATGAAGTTCAGTATAGGGCTATGAAAGAAGCTGAACTCCTATTTGACAAAGTCCGTGGGGAAAATCTGTCTGTCTGGATCAAAATAAAGCTTAAGAAAAACACCAGGAAGTGGGTATACCCTCCTGAAAAGGAATCAGCGGCATTGCAGAAGACAAGAGCATCTTTGAAATAAGAAAATCTGCTGTTTTTTTTGTTTATATAAATGTACTGTATATCCAGTACATACCACATGCATGTCTGTGTATTCAAGATCTCATAATCAAGCTGAACTGAGTGAGATCAGATCTTGTCAATACCCATGGCCTATAAATCAGATTTTAAGGGGTTATTACAAAAGCCTTGCCCTTATGTGATCAATGGGCGTGGCTCTCAGTGTTGGCGACTGTAGCGGGAGCAGGGGCTCTGTGACAGGACCTACCCTGTGAGAAGACGTCGACGCTGGGCTGGTCTGCGTTGATGACTCTGGAGACGGTGCTGTAGGTGCTCTCCAGTCCTTTGAGGTTCCTCTGGTACTCCAGCAGACCGGCGACCGTCTCAGACTCCCAGATCCCATCCGCCTCCACCAGCCGCTTCTCCACGTGTTCACTGCTGGGCCAGTCGAAGGATGTGTGGTACACATCTGGGGAGCGGGAGGAACACGTGGAACAGACGGGTGGGGATCAGACCCAAAAAATAACACAGACCCACTTTTTTTTTCCCCCTGTTGTACAGCGCCGTCAATCAAACGGCACCAGATCAGTTTTAGGGTGCTACTCAGACACAGAATAGCCTCCTTAGCACACTTCTGTATTAGCAACAGTGACAGAAACTCACGTTAACATTCTGTCAGCCTTAACTTTAAAACACGCCGTGTCAAAGCAGTTGATACAGATGTTCTCTTTTTTTTTTTTTTTTTTTTGCAAACTACAAACTTAAAGAGTGAATCACTTTATGACCTTTCAACTCTGCTAGCCCCATGTCCGCTACATCCATATAGGCAGGGTTGAAAGGTCACACTGTCACGTGATCTGAATGGAATAAGGAATTCTGATTCTCCAGACAAGCTCAAACCCAGGAGAAGGAAGATTTAGAGAACAATGCGTTGGAGTAACAGGACTCAAAACCACTCGGGAAACACTGGACGCCCTAGAAAACAGTGCGATGAACAAAGGCAAAGCCTCCGCAGGATTACCTCCAGTGACGGGATCAATCCTCTTCCCCAGGTTCCTCTCAATTAGGACTGTGTCTGGGGCATCCAGCAGCACTGAGCAGGGAGAAAAGAAAAGCAGCCTCAGCCTTGCATGCAAACGCACGCGGGGAACAGGTTCAAATAGACAGGGATACCCGAACGACGGTTTTATTCATGTCACATACCCACATGCTCCGGCGCTATGCCTGCTGCCTGCAGTCGGAAAGCCTGCTCGCGGGTCTTGGGAAAACCTTCAAAAACCCAGCCCTGAGCACAGAATACAAGAAGGAGAGAAACATCCTGGTTTGTACGTGTTGGATACAGCACCAATGCAACAGGTATCTCAGCACAGGCTACACCGTGAGGCACTCATAGTCCTTTTAGTTCCTCGTTAGCGAGTTAATAAGGATGAGGGGCAGTTTTAGTGTATTGAGAGGGTGTGGGAGCATTTGCAAAGCCTGTAAATGGTTTTTCAATGCTGAAAATATTGATGAGGATAATATATTACATATTATGACATGCAGCTTTGGATTAAAGTTACAATTGAAGTGGAGGCAAGAAAAAAAAAAAAAAATCAATGAAATAGCCTCGGGTCAAAAGAGGTGCAGGACTAGAGCAAGAAGCTTTGACAAGAGCTGATCTAAATGACAAGAAACCCCAACCATCCCGGTTTTATGCACATAAATATCTGTAGAGATGAAAATATCTTTCCTGCCTCACATGGCCAGGCACTAGGAGGGTTAAGTCAGTGAAGATGCTTCTAATTCTCTCGTTCCGATCCCCAGCTCTCGCTGTTATCCATAAAAAAAAAACATAAGAAGAAAGAAAATATTATGCAGAACACTCATTAGCTACAAAAAAAAAAAGAAATTCACTCTAATAGTGAATCCCAGAGCTAAATCCCAGAGCTTGGAGCAGAAAGATACAAAATAAAAACACAGGAAAAAGAAGCCATCTCCCACAAGTGCTTGTTAAGGCCAGCTTATTATTACAATGAATATCTTAAAAATAAAACACACATTTATAGATCTAAGTATTATCAGAGGAGCCGCTGGTTCGTTATTGAGCTTCCCGGACTCGTTTGAAATCTGCCTTTGTTTTTCGCTTTGATCTTTAACTGCTAACCTTTCCATACTTTACCTGATCCCCCCCCCACGTGCTCTGCCACAGGCTCCCCCATTCAAAGTGCTCAGCTGGCCTGCATTGTGTTCAGATCCCTATCAGACCGGGGTTTTCACAGTGAGTAATCTACATACTGATCTCTGGTTTTGGAAGCAGACTCCTTAGCTGGACATACGGCCCAGTGTTGTGAAAACCACATGGTGTGCGTTCAAATAGTGCCGTGGTAGGAATACCTCGCTGCAGCGCCAAAGGTTGCAGGTTTAAATACCTCTGCTATTAGATTGCTGGGCTGTGGTGCGCAGGATTGTGTGTTTGAGCGGCATGGTGAAGTGTAGTGCATGGTGTCAGGTTCAAGTGCCTCTTAATTAGCTGGGAATCACAAGGCAAGGACAGTACTTCTGCAATCCAGCTAGGAATGGGGACTCATAGTTATGTTATGCACTTTATTTCCAATACCGTCCGGCACTTTACCCATTGCAAATCTAGCACCCACAGTACTCAGATCACTGCCCCTCCATATTAAAATCCAGAGAGATAATCAGACCACACTTAAGCCAGGCTGCTCCAGTCTCCTGTAAGAGCCAAAAAAATTAATAACAGAACCCTGGCTTGTTGATTTTTTGCCTTTGGTCTCAAGCGCTCTTAATCTGAATTTGTATCAAGGTGGTTGTTTTATTCGGATTATTTTCTGGGGAGGGGGGTGTGGGGAGCGGATCATCTCCAGCCCTCCGCACCTCGGAGCTGCGCGGCGGGGATGAGGCGAGAGCCGCGCTGATTGAAATTCTAATGAGCCAGCCCCCACCGCCCTCCCCCCTCCCCCCAGCGGCTCGCTCCACTCCGTTTCATCACACATCAAAAGGCCGCCTTGCTTGGCTCGTGCAGGACCCAGGGACCGGAACATCTGCACTGGGGTAACCGATCACAGAAGGGACAAGCGCAAAGCAGATGTCACTGGGAGCGAACAGCAGGCTGGGGAGGCAACAGGGAGCAAGGCTGTACAAGGTGGAACGAGACCTACACCTAGCGTACAGCAGCCTGGCTCTGTCGCTGCCCGCGCCCCCCTCCCTTTGACTGCACAATTAGGGGATTAGTCACCCCAGCGCTAATCAGCTAATCATTGACTGTGTGTTTTTTCTATTAAAAAGGCATGTCTTCTATAGGCAGCCCCCCCTGGGAGCTGCTGCAGATCCTTTGACTTTCCTAACACTCATGTATACATAGAAAACAATTGCAGGTCAGGTGGTCCTAAGTGTTTTTTAATACAGGTTCATGGCTAAGGAGAAGGAGACCCTTCACACAGATACAGATATCAGTTCATGTATGTGTTTAGTAATGTTTAGTAACGGCTCACCTGTGATCCAGCATCACGTTCACAGCGGCTGTTTATTCAGGTGGTCCAGATCATATATATATATATATATATATGTATATATATATATATATATATATATACATATATATATATATATATATATTGGGCAGCAGTGTGGAGTAGTGGTTAGGGCTCTGGACTCGAGGGTCGTGGGTTCAATCCCAAGTGGGGGACACTGCTGCTGTACCCTTGAGCAAGGTACTTTACCTAGATTGCTCCAGTAAAACTGTATAAATGGGTAATTGTATGTAAAAATAATGTGATATCTTGTAACAATTGTAAGTCGCTCTGGATAAGGGCGTCTGCTAATAAATAAATAATAATAATATTTTTATTTTTTTTAACCAACTCCCTTGTTATGCACGTCAATAAAATAACAAGAATAAATGAATTTGCAGTTTTATAATCCCGCAGTTTGGTTTCTCTTCCAGTACTTTAGTGATTCAAACCATTTGAAACACGATTAATAAACAGGCTAGTAATATCAGTGCACTCCCATTTACAGCTTCATAAGAGATTAAACAGAAATTGATGCATGTGCATTGAATGGAATAAAATTCCCGCGGGTTTAGGGACTGGCAAACCCTTATCCTCATTAAGAAGCATCTTTCTTTTGTCACTGTGCACTGTTATCATCAGACAGCTGTTTCCCTCCCAAGCAAAAGCAAATAGCCATTCATTCTGACACTGAGAAGGGGTCAAATAAGAGGCATCAGTCTCGTTAAGCTTAAGTGATTCCCAGCAGCACATAATGCTTGAAGTTGTTGTTTTTATATATATATATATATATATATATATGTATTGGTTAGGGCTATTCAACAAGTTCACAACGATTCAGGAAAAAAAAAGTATGTTTACATATGAAATAAAGTAATAATTTATCTACAGCGCGTTCTGCATTTATGCATTCATTAACCACTAGACATTGATGCCTAAGCCTCATTTACATTGGGATCTTATGTAGTTACATGAAATTCGGATGTGATCCATGTACAGCGACGTACAGTTCTATTATGTTAAATATGAATTGGAGATCCTGATAATGCTGATTACTGTCTGAATTAAATCCATATTCTGAATAGGCCTGCTGGTCAGGAGCAATGACTTTCTGATAAAGCTTATTTTCTGCACTAATGAACGAGTTGCATGCTGTAAGTTCTCTCATCTCGCTTTCAGTAATTTACATAAAAGCACATCAAATTGCATTCTGCCTCGAGCAGACAACCCAACCTAAAATGAAGCCCTTTAAAAAAAAACGATAGGCTACTAATATCCTCAAACGCTGCAAAGCAATCCTTTAGAAATACAAGAAAATAGAGCAGTTAAAACACGAAAAATTAGATTTTACCCTGGAGATTTCAAAATGAATCTGCAGATGCTGTACACAGTATGTGGATTACACACTGCAGTCCAACGTGTGTAACTAGAATAATGTGTTAACTGGGTTGCAAAAACAAACGTTAACATTTATAAATAGAGTAATCTTTGTAAGGATGACCTTGTGGATTTGCTTTCCTGTAGAACTAGCTGCCACAGCCTGACAGTCAAGCTGGCATTGCTGTTGATTAGAATAAATCATTCCTCTGCTCCAGCTTCACCCAGATCACCTTGTTTTGTTTGAAAACGACACCTCTGACTGCTTTGAACATGGCACTCTTCAAAGATCAAAAGTGATTTTTAAAGTAGAATTTCTTTTTTTTTTTAATCTCTTGTCGGTCGGATAAGGAGTCGTGATTGTACAGTTTGAACGAGCTAACTAACAAACCCTTGATGATCTGTATTCAACTATTCCCTGACTTCTTGTACTGTAATATTACCACTGCGTTTTGCATCACCCTATAGAATTAATCAATTTGGCTTCATATAGTCAGGGAACTGAGTACAGCAGTGGCAGAGATAAATACACGGATTGAGAAAACAGACAGCAGAAAAGAACGGAGATGCAAAAGAGAAGGATAGAGGGGTGCCAATCAGAGCGGGGGGCTGCTACAATTGTAATTGTGCCATTCGGAATTACATTAGAACTGTAGCTGTGGTTGATCCTGGGCACACCTGCAGAATTGGAATCGGAATTGTAAATGGAATTGGAATCGGAATTGTAAATGGAATTGGAATCGGAATTGTAAATGGAATTGGAATTGGAATTGTAAATGGAATTGGAATTGTAAATGGAATTGGAATTGGTCCCAGGTCTAGTACTAATGTGTCAACCCCTTTTTAAGAGGGTGAAAAACCACACTATTCATTAATGAAATGAATTCAAAACTGCAGCAGATTTCAGGTATTTGTTTCCAGACTACAGTCCCTGCAGCTACAGAGAGAGAGACTGTATTCCTTGATGAATTCCCTGCATTTATGTAGATTAAAAATAAAAAAAATACCTTCAGACATTTAGCCTGAAGGGATAAACATCCATTACCAGTTTAAAAAAAATAACTAAAATAAACTACAACTTAAAAGCGGAAGTTAAAGGATGCCAAGCGAAAGTTTATTAATTTATGCAGCTTGAGCAAAAAGCAATTTGCAAAAAAATATTTAAAAATAAACTAGAGCACGATTTGCAAATCTATATATATATATATATATATATATATATATATATATATATATGCATCAGCTGAACGATGATCAAAGGCTGGGACAAGTCGATTCAATTGAAACAGACAGTTGAGCTGATTGGTTGGCAGATCTGCTCGACTCAGTCGGTTTGCTGCAGTGAGCCAACGCGTTGGCATTCAAAGTTTCAGAGTGGCAGGGCTGGGTACACTTTAGAGGGCTCTCTGAGAGCGCTGTCTTCAGCAGTCATTAGAGTCATTAGAGACTAGAGGCCTTTGGGATTGGGCACGCTTTCTTTTGGTCCTTGTGGGAGCGCAGGTGCACTCTGGTGTAACATGCAGCTGCTCCTCCTCAAATACTTCTATTTTGAGTTCCCCAGTAGTCAGATCTCCCGGCTAGTGCAATCCACCTCCTTTCACTCTCACAAACCAGGAGGGCTGTGCAGATGCTGCTGTGGAAAAAGCATTCACTGCAGAGCACTGAATCCTGGTATGAGGACGCACAAGACAGCAGGGTTATTTGAGTGTTACTGCACACTCCCATGTGTCTCAACCAGGGACAACACTTTTATTATGCCAGTCTTACAATCGTATTGCCCGTAGGCTGTTGGCACCACCTGGCAGTTTCCATTGCCCTGCAGAAGCCCAATGATCTACAGTGACAATGCAGTAACAGCACTACGATTGTTCTTTGCAGGTGGCAATAGTGGCGCACAGGACAGCTAGAATGGCATTGTTCCCAAATCCAATGTGTGGCTATTGCTGGTAACAATATAGCTGGTCCGGTTTCTTCTAGGTAATATTATAATGGGATCTCAATGTTTGTTGGCTTGTTTGTTTTTTCCTGTAAGGGCACTACAGTGATTTAATCCACCACCACTTCGGTATGTATGCAGTAAAGACCTCAGCATCAGACTAGTGGTTACAGCGGTCGGGCAAAACCCTGGGCTTTTGACGAAGAGCAACGTGGACAAGCCAAAGCAAGCGTGTTTCCCCACAGCTTGCAAAGCAGTTAAGAGTTAAACACGGTTCACTTGCTCCCCCTCCCTCCCTCCCCTCCCAGCCACAAATCTCCCCGCATTTCATCACCCGTGTCTCACAGACCCAATTGCCGGGTATTGATTTTTATAACTATCTGTTTACTTTGCACCTACTCCTGGCTGTTAGAGAGCATTGTCTGCCCCAAGGCAAGCAGCAGGGCTCGACTTGTTCCAGCCTTTGATCACCGTTCAGCCGGTGGATTAACATATGCACGCTCCCTTCCTCCCTTTCCTTAGCCCCTTAATAAATCTATAACCCGTCCCTTGCCACCCTGCCACTCACTGGGCAACAAATCAATCAGCCCGTTCGCTCTGCCTGTGTGCTGCCAGTCAGGGTTTAGGAACTGCTCCACGGCTCACCAGTGGAACACGTTATTTTGCTGGCTATCTGTGTGGGTTTCGAAGCGCTCGTGGAATGGAACGGGTAACTTGTAAACAGGAAATATTTCTTTCACTCTCTACTGATCTAAACAGAAGCCGTCCTCAACACATTTATTAGAATATTAAAATAGGCTAGTTTGTATTCCAAGGTTATTGAAACCCACGTCTCTAACAGGGAGTGTTTGCTGTTTAGTTATGTCTTTAAAAGTGCATCGTTCTAAGTACATAATACAATCATGAAAGGTACACACACACACACACACACACACACTCTCTCTCTCTAAATCCGCAGGTAGGTGGAGCACCTTCACTTGATTTCTTTGCTTCCCCCTCAAACTTTAGCTTGGATGTTGCTGGATACGGAGCACACCAGTATCTAATGACGTTGCAATACTGCAGCCAGCTGCACTGCAGGACCCCTGCCCCTGAGTTCAGGGGCCTCTCTATCAAAGGCTCAAGTCTTACCCGTTTGATGCAATCCTTTTTTGACAGGCGCTGCTGGACCAGGTTGATCCACAGCATGCTGGGAATCTCCTAAATAGACAGCACACACACATGAAATACATAAATAAATCTGAAATAAATACATGAGGAAATAAGAGGTTTAATATTCAGACCCTTACTTCAAAAGAAATTCCAACCCCCCCAACGCTCAAAGCAGGTGATCTAATAACAAGGCGATTTTCTATCGGATTTGAATGCATGTATTTCTTTTCGACGGGGGGTCCCGCAGGGTTGAAGCTGACCAGCGCGGTAAGGGGAGAGCTGTGCTGGAGTGCAGGGGCTCCATGCTGGCTTCAGAGACAGAGCGTGTCTGCTGCGCTGCTTTGATGTGTCACCTTGAGAGGGGAATGGGGGCCGTGTGGGGGAGGCTGTGCCGGGAGGGGGAGGGACACTCAGCACATCTTTCACAGACTGACTTTTTAAATATTACATGGGCTTCTTTTCTTTAGACACTTTTTTGATTTAATACAAAGTTATTAAACGTTTAATTAGGCCACAGGTACAGTCATTTAGTGACAATGGTAAGGGCTTCTGCTCTTCCTAAGCAGTTCCTGTACAATACTTCTGTAGACCATGTATTTATGTATTTATTTATTTTACATTGGTATTTTAGCTTTATGAAAAGCTTTAAATGTTACCAACGTGGCTGAATGATCTCAACTGAAAATCGGAGCATTTTCTTTCTTTTAGTTATTTTGTGTTTTATTTTAAAATGGACATGAATGCATTTTTTTTTCTACAATGCTTTTATGATACTTCAAATATGAATTTAAATTAAGCACTTGCACAGCTTGAAGGGGCCATGCCGACAAAACAATGCAAACTGTGGACTGTACATAAAACTGAAATGTCTTCAACAAACCTAAAAGTGTAGCACCCATGGATGACTTTCAGGAGTTCCTAACGAACTCCGAAGTGTAGCGAGGAGAACTGGGCGTTACGGGATATGAGACAGGAACAAATAAAAGCAAAACAGGGCAGTCAGCTCCACAAAAATGTGTGGAGCGCACATTCAAATCCTGAAAACAGCACCCTCTTCCAAACAGACTCCCAGCTCACAAACGGCAGCCTCAGCTCGCCTAATTAACCCTGACATCTTTGGCCTTTTATCTTGCTTTCCATCTCAGTTTTTAATCAGATTAACCCAAATGGGCATCCTTTAATGCTTTTTTTTTAATCTGAAAGAGGATGATAATTAAAATAATTAAACCGCTGGGATTGGCTTTTCAAGCTTTTTTTCTTTCTCTGAGCTTGCAGACTCAAAGACAGGAGAGCAGCCTCTACCATCATGTATGCCTGAACACTCATCTCAAAGGTCCATGCAGCCAGGCCTTTGCTCAGCTTGCAAACCTGATCTGAGGTGTCCCTGACAGCGGAGAATAAGACAGGACATGTGTGATGGAGTTTTTAAAACACCAGTCTGTGGAAGATGATTTCCTATTCAGAACTCCCTTCAAAAAAAACATGTAGCATTTTACTTATTAGAATGATTTATTTATGTATTTTCTTTAAGTTTTTAATGAGGACAAATGAACTCATTTTCTTGAATGTCACTTTCTTTTTTAAATCTCTCTTGGTTACCACCAGAAAAGTTTCCAACAAGTTTGACCACATTAAGCATGGTGAAAAATCTATTTGAAAAAAATGATGATATTCAATCAGATTTTTTTTTTTGGAATACAGTATAGAACATCTTCGTGCAACTCTAAACCCTGTGATAAATTAAATACAGCACACTGCATTTCAGAAATAAATTGAAAACGGGTTTTGTGGAAAATTCTCTGCAGATCTATCCAAGTTTAAAGCACAATTGCATTTCTATGAGTCCCGCGGACACAGCAGTCATCGGGAGAGTCCCGTGCAGAGTTCCTGTGTTAAACTGCTCAGTGCTGGCACAGTACCTGTTGATTTGCTTTGTACTCCAAGGCCTCCTTGACCAGGTCACTCTCCTCCCTCAGCAAGCTCTCTGTGCTGATGCGGGTGGCTCCAAGGTCCTTGCAAAGCTGCTTCACCTAACAGAAACAAAGTTTGCCAAGCAGGGAGAGAGTCACAGAGCTGTGGAATCAAATCGGTTTGTGGTACCAGGCAGTGCCCCAGGCATGGCAGCACAGATGTAGCACATGTGCCAAAATTGGACCAAGGGGTGTGCTCTCCATACTGCTATACTACCAGCAGTAAAGATTTCAGCTGCACAAGCTACTGCTCTATATGGTTTTGTAATGGAAGACACTGACTCCTATATTTAAAGCTGTATTATATATTTATGTAGTGCTTTATTTGTTTGTTGGTGTTTAATAATGTCATGATTACTGTGGCAACTCAAAGCTTCCTCAATGCCAGCATTGCATCCTTAAGCTGTTAAAACAAAACTGTGTAAGAAACTCAAAAGCAGACAAGCAATGTGTCTAACGCCTTCATCAGTGCGGAGTTTTTAAGCTATAGATGCTGCTGCTCTTTGGTTCTGGCTTCATTTCAAAATCAGTAAGCATGATATTTTAAAAAAATGCATTCTTTGTACAATGGATGTCTTCTCTGGCAACGCCTGGGTAAAGACGTATGCAAAAGATGGCATTGTTTTCAAATCAACTCCAGGTCCTGCCATTTTGTTGGCAAAGGATAAGAGTTCAGGGCATGGAACAGGAGGGGCATGAGTGGTACGGTTAGAGTCTTCTCTTTGGAAAGTATGGAATCGCTGGAGATACTGCATGCGTTATATCAATCCTGATCAAACCCATTTGTTAATTACAAATACAGTATAACAGATCATGACACTCACCACTGTCCTTTTCCCAGAAGCTGGCGGACCTAACACGAAAATCCTTGGAACTAAAGAGAGAGAAAGGGATTCAAAACAATCCTAAATCAGCCTGCAGAAAAAGTGTATAGCTCTTAATACAAACTTTAAAAAAAAAAAAGAAGGTAGCAAAGTTTCAAGTGACTTTCAGAGCAGAGCCTTTGAATGCCTGAATGTATTGTGTCAGAACAACAGTGCCACCTGGTGTTGCTTCTAGGAATAAGCACGCCTTTCAATCATATAAATTGATTTTTTTTTAATGCGTTTCTTTTCTGCATTTTGTATGCCTCTATATTTTAATGGGGCAGTCAGGAATCACCCAGTAATTTCTTAATGGCAATCTGTCTACGTTGCTGGTAATCTATCCAGATATAACAATTGAAGAATATAAGAAATGAAGAAGAAGGATACAATGATATGATTACAAAACATAAGCAAATAAAATAGATCAAAACAATTACAATTTGTAAGTCAGGTTAAAAAGGCTACACTATAAAAGTTTTGAATCATGACATAAAAATACTGACTGGCAAGCCTAGCAGGGCTAACGGGGATACAAGACAAGCCTTTTGAAAACTTACAGCAGCCTAATCATACCGAGGAATAGAGACTGCTATTCAAAACGACTCCGTTTGAAGCTGTCAGCGCTTGTGTGTTTTCCATTGGACACTTTGCTCATAAGGAGGACTGCCTAACTTACCTTCAATGTTGTTGTTCTTCAAGAGATCAATCAGGTACTGTATGGGGTCCTCTGGCTTCTCCACCAGCAGTCTTTTCATCATCGCCTGTGGGCAAATCCACGCAGGTGAACGCTGAAGAAGATGCAGGCACTGCACACATTCAAACACCCCACTTGCATCCGAGGGGCTTCCAAACGGCTCACCTTACCGCGATGACGTCATTGTGGAACACTATACCCAACAGTATCAACACGCTTGACAGGGCTGTACAGCAGCTGTGACTTTACATAATGCTATAGCAGTGGAGAGGAAAGCCGCCCACTGCCTTCACTAACGCTTCTTACAAAACAAAACACATCTATGACAGTAGTCCTATCTCTATAGAGCCCTCAAGATGCAGTAAATGCATTGTTGTATGCTGTCCAGGGGGTTAGTCTGGCACAGAGGTACCTGGTGTTTTGATGAAGGAAGAGGGATAGCATTTTTGTTGATACACCTATCTGACCTTGATTTACAGAAGCATGCTTGTGCTACAAGTTCCCATGTGCTTGTAGGTTTAATGACGTATTTTTGGCGTTGGTAGCTGCATGCCGGCCTTTGCCTGGTCATTAATAAAGGTTTGAACAGTACCAGCAGGGGGGCTGACTAACCTACAGGAGAGACGACCCTGTGTTAAGGGCGCTAGTTTGTTTGTTTGGCGTTTTAGAGTGTAAAACTATTAGTAATTTCCTTAGTTATATACCGTGTGTCGCATCCTAAAATTTATATGGCGCGGTATCCATTATAAACCGCTGGCAAAACATACCTGTATCAAATCGAAGATGCCATGCTGCTCTGCATAGATTCGCATTTCAGGGGGGATTCGCAGGGGCTTGGCTGTTGCGTCCATGATGTTGAAAGAAACTTAAACAAGCAAACAATGGCTTCGTTCTTTGCGAAGCGTCTTCGTTGCTAGTGAAGTCAGCTAGTTGCTAAGTGACGTTGCCCGTAGCCAGGCAACGCTGTAAATAACAGTTAAACCCCGCCCCCGTTGTTCTTCTGTAGAAAGTAAATGGGAGGGATAACTGTGCTTTAAAAGACAACACTCAAATAAATAATTCAACCAACGAAGAACGAGGCTGCGCCAAACACCGCGTTCTCCTCAATACCCGAAGAAGGTAAGCAGAATTGTTCACTCTGTCTATTTGGACATTATACAGTTACCAACGATCAGTGTGAATCTTAGAGACCAGTTTACCCAGTTTACTGAACACCAGAGCTGTCCTGCACACGACTGCTGGAATGTTGTTTGAATGTTGTTACCATAGGAGCAGATCTTAACTAACCACTTCATTTGAATTTCATTGTATGTTATTTATATAGCGCCTTTCATACCACAGTATCTCAAAGCGCTTTACATGTCGGTTAATGGGCGTAGGCTGTAGTAGCCGCTAGAGGGCGCTAAACAAGCGTTGTTTAAATAACATTAACAGTTGAATAGTGACGCAGTTAGGTTTAGAGGTAGAGATTAGGTTTAGGGGTAGAGATTAGGTTTAGGGGTTAGGAGGCTAGTAAGTACCTACTGGCTCATTCCTATGGGATGATTTTGATTGATAACGTCCCATTGAATGGACTGATTTTAATCAGATTGGCTGGCAATCACGAGAAGTATTAAAAATTACAAAGTAACAATAGATAATAATAATAATAATAATAATAATAATAATAATAATAATAATAATAATAATAGCAATAACAAAATCCAAATATAACAATTGAATAATACAGGAAATGAAGAAAAATGATACAATGCAAAACTTTTGCACCTGAACTTGGAAGCGTATCCACACAGCCAGTGAGTCTTCAGTAACAATAGAGACACACATTACACCGCAGATTAATATTTCCCAGTCCTAGTTAATAACTCACCAGGAAGAAAATGTTTAACTGGGCAAACAGAACTTCGAAGGAGAGATACGGTATTGTTTCAACACTCCCACCTCAGAAACAGTTGTGCCCAAACAAAGGCTTTCTCCCTCAGCCTGCCCTTCTTCGTGGATCATAACATGCACTGCGGGGGTCAGGAAAATATTTGGAAGATGTGTTTTCCAGAGTCCTACTTGCAGGGCTACCCCCAAGGCTGTTCAGATTGGTTTGTGTTTTTTTTTTTTATTCACTTGCAATGCATGGTGAATCATTCTATCCTCGGCTTCTCTGTTCTACAGAGCTCATCAGGGTGTCTTTCATTTATTGATGTTATTGTTTTCCCAGCGACACCCACCCAAGCTGATCGGTCAGAATGAACGAGTTGCTGGACAGTTTAAAAAGCCTGGAGCAGAGCTGCATGCGATTCAGACAGCAGCAGTTCACGTTCATCTCAGCGCTGGAGCGGACCCGCGAGCATGCCCACGAGAAGACGAAGCCCGTCTCCACCCTGGCACAGGTACCAGCGAGCAGCCGACCGGGGCAACAGCGAAGCAGCTAGGTGTTAGGAGACTAGGTTTGAGGGCCTGGCACACCGAGCAAAGTTGCCTCAAACTAGGTCTCCTGGAACCAGGTTTAAAGCTGCTGTTCCTGAAAAAGTGGCTTAGTGTTCCCTCAGCCTTAGAGTTATTAATCACAAAAGGGTGTAGTGCTCATCAACATTGTGGGGAGGTGCGTCATCAAAAAGCAATGATACATTCACAAAATAAAGGTTGACCGCATTCTCTCAGACACAGTCAGGGTCAGTTCCTGTTTTATCCATTCCAATTCCTTTTGAAAATCAATTCCCAATTCCAGTTCCTTTTGAAACTCAATTCCCAATTCCAATTCCTTTTTAAAATCAATTCCAATTCCAATTCCTTCAAAGGCAACTGGAATTGGTATTTTAGAGACATAATTGTCGTGATTGTTCAGCTGCTTTCATTTGAAGCCAGTTTCATTGGCTAGCAGTGACTTCCATGTAATTTGTTGCCACTGTGAGAAACAGAATACTGGGATTTTGATCAATGATGTGTTTTAGCGATCGAAACGTCATTGTCTTGTTTTTTCTGAAGTTGAAATGATGACACACATTTCTGGGCTTCATCTTAAGAGTCGCCAGTGGTTATGGTGGCCGTTGAATCCAGGATACTGCTCTGTGATTACAATTAGAGGAAATCAATCAAACTGTCCACCACCCCCTCCTCCTCCAGGTCCAGAACTACCTTGACCACCACTGTCACAACACCACTGACCAGGGCATCCTCAAGCTCTTCCTGGACATCGTGCGCGACCTGAGCCACACTCTCCAGCGGCTCGAGAGCATGATGACCGAGGATAGCCCGGCCAGTTACTGCCTGGAGGCCTGCAGGACTCTCCTCTTTCACAACAATGACCTGAGCCACATCCGTGCCAAGTGAGTGCAGCCCCGAGACATTGCTCTTACATACAAACTGCAGCGTGCTGTGCGTTGCATTGCAATACTATAAGCCTGGCTCATATTAACCCTGGAGTGGCCAAAGGTGGCGCTTCCACTCCTGGTTTTGTTCCAACACTGTTCTACATTGTTGAATTCAACCAGTTAAACCTCCATCCATACCCCTTCTGTATCGGAGGGTGACATCAATAGGTTTGGCTTTGCTGACTGCCGATTGCTCTCCTTCCCTTCAGATACCCTCACGATGAGGTGAACCACCTGAGCTGCAACGAGGCTCGCAATTACTACGGGGGGGTGGTGAGCCTGATCCCGGTGGTCCTGGACCTCCTGCAGCAGGGCGTGACGTCTTCCCAAAGAGCCCAGAGGAGGCTGGCTGCTGAACAGGGCGCTGAGCAGGCCCGCAGCTCCCGGGCAGGACCCCTCTCCAACACCACAGCAACCCAGGCGGGCAGCGGAGCCATCAAGAAGGGGGGCTGCTCCCCCTACAACGAGGCCGGGCCCTGGGACACCACCAAGCCAGCCTGGAGGCCCCCGGGCCCCATCAATAAACACTGAGACTCTTCCTCTCTGCACCGGCAATCTGTTAAAATCCACTTTCTGGTTAGGATAAAGAATAACGCTTTCCAAAAAAAGAGAATAAAAGTAGAGTTTCTGTTGATTTTAAACCACCAAGATTTTAAACCTGATCAAACTGTTATTCTCTTACCTCTCATTAACAGCTTTCATGCAAACCCTGCTCCATGCTTTTCAGATTTTGGAGACATGAGGTTTTGACAGAACACCTACAGCAAACTCTATCTATTCCACATTGTGTATTCCATATTTTACAGAATCAAGTGCCAACTCTGGTTACTAAAATGAGTTACCGATGGGCTAAAAGAAAAACCAAGAGTATTAAAATTAAACTTTCACAAAACGTACCAAGACGAATGCTCTATTAAAATTGTCAAAGAAATAAATATTTGGGTATTTTCAGAATCTAAGTGTTTATCAGCATTTGGGGAATTAACTCCAAATCGTTAAAGCACTTGAGCAAAATGCATGCGTCTCTCTCCTGCCTTTTCTGTACCATTATATATGTTGCTGTGTTCCAGTACGTATAGACAAAGTAGTCACAGTTAACGAGCAGGGAGAGGGAGAGGAAAGAGAGCCAACTGTAACAAAATAAACGGAAAAAGAGCCCAGAAACCTGTAGTGCAAAACATTGAAGATGATTTTTTTATTTTTTGTTCACAGTTAAACACAAGCAACTGCTTTTTTCTTTTACATTTAGAATGGTTTGTTTGTTCAGAACATTCTACTGAAAAAGGAGATGGAACTTTCTTTCACTCCGATTGTATCAGATTGGTTCTCTTTGCAAGTTTGTAAATGTTATTTGCATTTGAAGTGGATTGTTGTACATGCTTATGATAGCAAGGCAAAGTCTTAAACCCCAAGCGGACAACAGGATTTGTATTATATATAGACTTTGTGCATGCTGACCCGCTGCCAGGTTTTCAGAATCTATCCCACAGAATCATAACCCTTTCAAAACAGCTTGTGATCACCTACAGCATAATAACCACTGCTGAAAGATAATGGCATTTTTTGAACCATTGACGGCTAGCTGTCTCGCTTTTATTTCAAGTTTCTAAGGGGACGGAAAGGGGGGGGTTAGCATCCTGCAACCCCCCAATCCTGCAGGAGAAAACGGGCAAAAACAGAACAGCTTAGTTCCAAATAAATCTCAACTGGACGCCCTGTGTGGGTCAGTCACCCTACCACCCTGGCGTTTGACTGGGAGACTGTTGATTTTAGCCAACGTTAAAAAAAAAAAAAAACAACCCAGACATTAGGTCAAGTAAATGGGAAGCAGAGCAAAGTCAAACCTGCCGTATGGTGGCTCTCAATGGGGGGGAGGGTAGCGTTAAAAGGGGGTTATTTAAAGAGAGACCATTTCCCTTCAATAGTCTGGTTTTCCTATGCCCAGTTTTCCCTATTGGAGAACTCTGAAGTTGGGCATAACATTCACCAAGCTCCTTCAAAACAGGGACCAGCCGAATATGCCTGCTTTGGATTAGGAAGGACATGTTCGAGCACCACAAGGTAGTGTGACATGCCCTGGGTCAGGGGCGGAGTAACTGCAGCATACACGTGAAGCTGCCATTGCAGCAAGAGGAGGTTAAAATCAGAGGTGGGTTAACTCCGTTCAATCGCATTTCATTAAAACCAAAAACAAACAAGGACGCTTGTTTTGCATCTTCAAACCAGCGTATCTGTGTCATCAGATATTACTGCGTAACGATGAATCCTATTGCACTAAGCTTGGCACTTGTACACAGATTTCAGCAACGTTGGCTCAAAGCGATACTTTTGGGTTTTGCCTGGACAAAAAGCAGTGCTTGATGGGGGCACTGTGCCGCACATGTGGGAGGGCAACAGTCACACTTACAAGTGAACAGGAGGTTCTGTGGCATTGCTGGCGTGGCACAACCGAAACGCGCTCCTTCAGTCAAAACGCAAGCGCTGTACAATCGAGACCACGATGGAATAAAGCCTTGTAAGGGATTTTAAACCCAGTGCCTTAGCTGGATTGTCTAAATAATGCTGGGTGCTTTACGCTGAACCCTCTAGAGAGAAGTGCGATAATGCATTTCATAATGTTTGATTATTATATCACCACAACGGAGGTCTAGAGGTCAAACACAAGCGGATTATTGTATGTATGTATGTATGTATATATGTATGTATGCATGTATATGTATGTATGTATGCATGTATGTAAATATGTATGTATGTATGCATGTATATATGTATGCACGTATATATGTATGCATGTATATGTATGTATGTACAGCTATGGATAGTTTTGCATCACCTAGAATTTTAGGACTGAGACACTATATGAACATAATTTAGATTTTTTATTTAACATCATGTAACCAAAGAAAATACAAAATGATATTGCAAGTCTACCGGAAGCCAGGATAGTAGTACAGTATTTCACGTGTGATTTTTGCCAGTTTCTAATTATGTCTATGGAAAAACTACAAAGCGGTATGTAATTCAATGTTAAAGTAACATTATTCAGCAGGTTTTACTCGCTTTTATGAAGCAAAGTTAGTTAATTCTATAGGGTGATGCAAAACATTTGGCCATAGCTGTATGTGTGCAAAAAAAATAAAAACAAACAAAAAAAGTTTTAGCCCTTAATTTGTCTTAAAAGCGCTGCAATTTCTTACCAGCACGATTTCAATTCTCTTATCTGCCTGTTTAGAGAAGTTAGTTCAGCCTAAACATATTCAATATAGAACATTTTATACAGATTGCTTGAGAAGGACTCAGAGCAAGGTTTTAAAGCAAATTAAGTCAACTAAAATGATAGTTTCCATGTCCTTCAGACCACTGGCACTGCATCTGCCCCGAGTGGATCTGAATGCCATAGAATAAAAAAAATAATAAAGTCAAAAGAAATCAATCACATACTGCTCAATCAGAGGCACATGTTTCTGCATGTTTTATTTCTATAGTATATTACCCATCCCCTGCAACTCTCCCTCAACCCATTGCGCAGCAGTGTAATTCTGTTACTATTGGATTAGTCACAGCAGTCATAAGCGCCAGTACCAACTGCGCTCTGAGCTGTAAACTCTGGAATGGGACAATCTGCTATGGGAATCATATTTCAAACCCGTCATTATTGACAGAATGCACTCTGTGTTAATACAGACTCCCCGTCTAAAGTGACTGTGCATCAATGTAAGGACTGCGGCGAAGCAGGAATGGCATTAGATTCAAAGCTAGGCAGGGGAGCAGAGCCAGTGGGCCACTTCACCTGCCTGCGCCCTGCCTAACTGAGCACAAGCACAGCCCAGCATGAAGCCACAAGGGTTTGAAATGAATTCAATGGGATCATCTATATTATCATTAACCTAAGGCAAGAAAAAAAATAATAGACCAGCCTAGTGAAAGTTAGCAATACCACATGTTAGGATTGAGCTTATTCTGCTGATTACTAGCATTCTTAAATTATTAGACACTTATTTACCTTCCAAAAACCAATTCACACAGGTTATACTTCTTGCAACTTGAAGAATACTTGGCGCTTTAAATCGAGAACTTCAAAAATCAGACCTGGGCATGTTTTGCTCTAGGCAGAAGCTTATGCTGCAGGTATCACTTTGGCAACCGAATCACAGTGGCTCCAATGAAAAAATACTGTACGGGCATGTGCTCACTAGTCCACCACTTCAGCGGTGTTAGAATCGTTTTTACATTCGAAAACACCTCTTTAAGAGGCGTCTAATAGACTGGGAAAGGGAGTTAGTCCAAATAAAGAAAAAAAAATGACGACTAAAATAGAAAGACTGACATCTGTTGTGTTTTCTTTCTAGAGCTTTGATTTATTATTGATACTTCACTTGAGCACCGCACCACCAGGGGGCACTGTGCAGATATGCACGATTCCCACACATAAAACAAATGCAGCCCAACCAGAGCCAACTCCTATACTTCACTGTACAGCAGCAGCAGTGCCTGAACTGAAGAGGAGTCCACCCTGCGGACACAGCACGGCACTATCCCCGGAGGGAAAGGGTTCAAATCTGTAGTCTTAACAACAAAGCTGTGCTCCTGTGTCACTAAGAGACCCAACAAGCCTGCTGCTCAGATCCCCAGTCCGATCCGCTCCCAGTCTAACTGGTGTTCATCTTACAGTTTATTCTTCGCTTTTTTGTTGTATTTTTTTGTATTTTTTTTGTATTGTTTTTGTATTTATTTTTGGTTAGCCAAAGCGGGGTGGGGGGGGGGGGGGGGTAAGTTTTTATTTTATTTTTGAACTTATGACAAGTTTTTTGAAAAGCGCTTTTGATGGTAAACGCAGTGAAGCGCTATACAATATAAAATCTTTTTTTTTTATTATTAACCATTAATCCTTGCCCCACACCCTTCCATGTTACTGATGCTAGACCGGTAGCCATCTCAAAACGGCAACCTAACAAACCCAACCCAACAGCTTCTGGCTGCATTTTACTCTTACTCAGCTGTGATAATGAAGAGGGATAGGGTGGGGATGAGTGCAATGGGGGTCAGGGATGCATGAAGGGTCAAATCCTGCTGTCCATTCAGGGAATGAGAATAACAACACTGAGAGTCCCCTCTTTCTCTCTCCAGCTCGCTCTCAGAGCTCTAACTGTGCTCATGATGTGCCTCATTGTAGTCCATGATCCGCAGCTGCTGTTGCCTCTGCCTCTCCCGGTGATTCGCTCTCTGCTGTCCGGCGGTCTGCTCCTCCTTGGCTGGGAGCCCCCTCCCCTGACCCTGACCCTGACCCTGACCCTGGCTCACTCCCTCCGCCGCTGGCGGCTCCACACACTGGTCAGTCTTCAGCGACTGGGCGAGGCTGGCCAGGCGCGGGCCGTCCTCGTCACACTGGCTCTCGCTCTTATTCCTGAACAGCTCGCGGGCCCGCATGCCTAGGAAGCTCTTGGCGCTGGGGTAGGAGCCCACGGTGATCGGGATGTCGCCAACGGAGGAGGACGAGGAGGAGTGGGAGGGGGAAGGCTCCAGGACGATGAGTGGATGCCGGCTGCCGTTCACAGAGCCGCCACCGCTGCCCGTCGTCAACGAAGCTTGCGGCTGCTGCTGCTGCTGTCCGTGCGATAAAGTGCTGCTGCTGGCCTTCGGTGAATTAGCTTGACCGCTGGCTGTACCGTCAGGGACCCCTGGTTTCATCTGCACTGCAGCACTGCCGTCTGTCCTGTGGAGGAGAAAAGAAAGGGGGAAAACACTGCTTCGGATTCTACTGAACTCATGCACTGCAGATTTAGAAGCATCATGTTTGGTTTTTGTTTTAAATAAACATGCTGGTGCAAAAGCTTAGTGGATGTAACACTGCACTGACGTTGTGTGACTAAAAGACAGTGTGTTCCAGGGATTAGATTAAGGCGTTGTGCGTACTAGGGATTAGACTAGGACGTGGTTCAGAGGCTGCAGTTCAGAACCACTAAAGTGAAAGGTGGAGATGAAGCCTGAGAAGATGCTCTGAAGCTGTGTTTCAGGGGTCCCTACCTGGAGTCAGTGGGCATGCAGGCCTCGGTCTCTCCCCCTCCTGCCCCTGTACTGCAGGCCGCTGCTCCTGGTTTCTGTGGCACTCCCTCCCTCTCCAGCCAGCTGTACAGCTCCAGCATCTCCTTCTCCAGCACCTGGGTGATCTGCCTCTGAGCTTGGTACCTGCTCTGCGCCGCCTGCAGCTGGCCCCTGTAACACAGCATTGCGTACTGGTGAAGCAAGAGGCTTCGTTACACGACATGACAAACTGTGACAGTGCCAAAAACACAGTGTAGCAAAACATTGCCCGGCATAGTAAAATTGTGTTCCACCCTATTTCACTGAGCCCTGCTTTAAAACAACCAGGGGTTAAAGGATCCACTCAGAGATGGGTGTCTAAATGAACGATATCAGCAGGGCAGGATCACGATACGTGTCGCTTGTTATCCGCCATGCTAATCAAAGGCATCAATTCAAGTGCAGCGTTTCTTGGACCCAATAAAAAGCAGGTCCAAACAGATCGGTTCGTTCTCATAGGACTCGTGCAACTCCCTGCTTCCTACTTGGCCTGGGTCTTGACATCCTCCAGGTACTTCTTCTGCTCCAGAAGGAGGTGTTCCTTCTTGGCAAGCTGGGACTCGAGCTCCGCAATGCGCTTCTGCGCCGCCTCTAGCCGCTGGCTCTGCTGCACCGCGCTCTGCTTCATCTTGTCCAGCTCCTTCTTGTGGGATGCCTGCATCATCTCCACCTCCTGACACACACAGATAAACAGAGTAAGCTCATATCCCAGCGGGACGTGCACAGGTACTGTAAAGGCTGCAGGATACCGTTAACTGCAGAAAAATAAAATGTAGCATCTAGCTTCCTCCCAACCACAACGATCTAGACTTCTTAACCGTCAGGAGATTGAATTGTGGGCTCCATACCTGCGAGAGCCACAGAATCGCCAAGCCCTTTAAAAACGGAAACATTATATGCTTAGGTCATCCCCCACAACAACATTTTAACAGCCTTCAAACACTTTCTCACATGTGAGGAGGGGCACGAGTTACACAGCTCTTAATCAATCAAATGTGGTAAACCACAAACACTTCCCCAGAATGTGGTTCACTTGAGCTGGAATAACCCTGGTGTGTTTGTGCCGGTGCTGACGAAGCCCCAGTCTCTCTCCCCCCTACCTTTGTGTTGTCCGGGTTCGAGTGCCGCAGCTCCTCCGCGTAAAGCTCGTTGACCTCTCCCAGGAGGAGGAGCCGTTTGTTCAGGAACTCGAGCTGCTGCTGGACCGTCTCGCTGCTGGTCAGCTGGCAGGAGGGAATGACCACAGCAGCCGTTAACAGAGAGCAAAGCCCAGCGCTCAACACCTCCAGCTCAGGGAGCCGCGAGTAAGGTGAAAGGAGGGCATTGCACCGCCTGGGTGATCAATTTGCTGCATGTCGATTCATAGCACAGCATTGCCGAATATGAAGTGAGGACGCACCCGGGCACGGCCAGTTATTAAAAAAATATATAAATAAATAACCCAATGAACCCAAGTCTGAAGCTCTCGAAGAAACAGAATTTCTTCACGCATCCCTGGATTGGTTTCTATAGCCTGCATTCTTATATTGCTATGAACCCACAACCATCTATAACCCATTAGCCCACCCGTCGTTAAATCCAAAACATGCACTTCTTAGTTTTAAACAAAAAAAAAACAAAAACACAACAAACATCACCTGTCCAGGTGTTTTATTCAACGATCAGTGATGGAAATAAATGCTGTATAATCAATGTGTTGTTTTGAATCTCTCCATGATTTACAGGCTGGTTGGCAGTATCTGTAAGCCAGGGCTGATTGAGTCTCACGGTTCCTCACCTTCTGTGAGAGCAGGTTTAGCAGGTGTCCTTTGTTGCACACTTTTTTGTTGGCTTTCTGTAATTCTGCCCTCAGCATCCCCATCTCTTTCTGGCACTCCACCAATTTACTCTTAGAAATAAAAACATTCAGGATGAAAACATTTCTATTAGCAGAACTGAGCACACGTGTAGTCAAACTAGACTGGGATTAGTTTCAAATTAAACCCAAATCCTTAGCGAAGAAACTTCAATATCGGAAACTTGTTCAACTGTCAACATATATCCAAGCTAACTGGTAATATTTCACACAATTTGAAACCGAGCGACTGTTTCTGGTGCTGCACGGACCCTCAGCTGGGTCTCCTCCTGGGTAAGCAGTATCTGAATTACTGAGATGCTGGGTGTGCGTGCCTTGCTGCTGTTCCCTACCTGCAGCTCCTGGCTCTTGGCGTAGTACTCGTCACGACCCTGCTGCAGCTTCCTGGTCTGGCTGTGCAGCCGGGAAACCATCATCTCATGCTCCTCCCTTTGCTGCTGGTACCGGAGCTGCTCATCCTGCAGGCTGTCCTTCAGAGACTGCATATCCACCTCCTGCAGGCTCAGCTGGTCCTTCTGCAGCCACACAGCAGCAAAAAAAAAACCACACAGACATACTCCTGTTTTTTTTCTTTTTAAATGAAAAAGCAAGGTGTCTAATGGACACAATGTCCCAAGAAGGGGCAGTACTCTAGCAAACTCTTAAAAGGCAAAACTCCTAGCCACAACGTTGGTCTACCTTCGAATCGGTTCGCAAAGGACGCAGCGTTCTTGGAGTGCTCAAACCGTTTACAACAGGAGAGGCTGCTGGTGTTGACCCGTCTGCCTCAACAATGATGCAATATACAAGTTAAGCAGTAAACAAAGGGGGGAGGGCTACCACCAGGCCCGTACTCTCACAGCATGGGGGCGCTAGCTGTTGTAGAAGTCTATATCTAGCAGAGCGACAGGGGCCATGGCAGGCAGGCGGTCTCTAGCGTTACCATGGCTGCGTTCTGCTCCTCCAGCGCGGTGGCGTTGATGATGCGGCGCAGCAGCCGCCGGTTGCGGGTCGCGTGCTGCTCTCTCTTGTAGCGCTCGTACAGTAGCTGAGTGTGCAGGAGGAGCAGCTGACTGCGCAGGGTATGCAGCTCATCCACCGGGGCCGTGCCTGGGGCGGGGAGACAGGGAGGACACAACGAGCATGCTGGTGAAATCAATGCAGGGATGGAAATAAGACACGTTGTGTAGCCAATTTGATCCATTCCTGGTTTTACTAAGACGCACATGAGCTTGTTACCCAGAGGCTGAGGCTAATCAAGCCGACAGGAACACCTGGAATGGGTAAAAGTGCTATGCAGTAGGAGTCTTATTTCCATCCCTGTAGTTAACACTGGCTGGTGTATTGGATTTTTGTGCTTATGTAAAAAGTGAATTTCACGGTGTTGAAAATCCATCACTAAGTATAAAACATATCTCTGAATTGAGAAAAATATATTCAATGACAAATGTTTCGTCCCTGGTTATTACGTTGAGATAAAGAGTGCTAAACCGAGTTAAAATCCAACTGGGTGTGACGAGAGCCAAAATTCAGCTGTCGTTCTTTCCAATTCACAATGTCACAAAGGCACAATTCAAAAGCAGCCTGTGGACTGGGGTTGACTGGGTGTGTTTCCAGATCTTGTTTCAATAGTTGAGCTGTTTACCTCCGAAGTGAGTCCAGTCAGCTGACTTGCTTGGCAAAGGCAACCTGGAACACAAAGAAACAATATCAACAAATACAAACTGTCCAGGGCAACATTAACTCCCACGTACAGTGCTCTGCATTTCACAACCTGACTCGCACATGAAAACAGTGAAATCAGGGCCCTCACACACAGTCACGTAGAGTACAGGGCCTAACTGAGAACTAACTGAATTCCTGCTTTACTAAAACTGTGAAAAAAATGAGGGAGTACCGTAGCACTTCACTGTCATACTTCAACAGGGTGCTTTCGTTCATTTCAAAAATGAATTTATTTTTCTGATTCTATGTGGCTAAACAGCTGTTCAGCTTTAAAATAAAACAACACACGGAAGCCAATTTGTTCTGAGTTTTTTTTTTTTTTTTTTTTTGGCATTCATCGTCCAACGCAGGCGGATAAAACAGACAATGCCAGCAACTGTTCCCAATTTAGAATAGTCCGGAGAAGGAATCTTGGAACAGGCAAATTTAATGCAGACAGCTCTGTACGAAAGCTTGGTTAATATACAGTAAAATCTCACAGCAGGAATGTTAAATAAAAAGGGAACTGGGGCTGAAAATCCAGCTTCAATAAGAAGCAAGTTTGACAAGTTTACTAGAGCGATAAAGCCTGCAATTGTTACAGAATTATGGTGCTTTTAAGAAATTCCAGTAAAAATACCAAAACATTTTTAAACCTGCTTTTAAAGTATTTTATTTTATATATATATATATATATATATATATATATATATATATATATATATATATATATATATATGGATCTGAATTAAAAATCATTTCACGTGCATCCTGTTTGCACAAAAAACTAAAAAAACTCTGCCGGCTTACCTCTTGAGCTCCTTGACGTGCATGTCGGCGCCCTGCTGGATGAGACGGTCCAGCACCTCCAGAGGGGAGGTCGATGCCTCTCCCTCCTCCCCCTCCTCCTCCTCCTCCATCAGACGCTCCGCCCCAGCCCTCCGCACCGCCTCCGCCGTCCTCCTGCCCACAAACAGCGCGGCGGCCTTGGGCAGCGCCAGGTCGAACAGGGGCTCGTAGGGGGCTGCTTGTGCCTTGCAGGGGCTGGGGGTGAACAGGCTGTACTTGCCCTGGTTGGTGCCCTCATCCGCAGCTGGGGGGGAGTGGCTGCGGAAGGGTTCTTGGAGGGGCCCCTCGATGGGGGTAAAGACTGGCTTGAAGAAGCAGGGCTCCTGGCCCCCCACCGGCTGCCCTGCCTGCTTGTCCGGGGTGGAGTTGGTGTTCTGCCCACAGCTCGACGCTGCCGTCGGGGCTGGGTGAGCCACAGGCTTCTTCTGGTTGCCGGTCAGGGTCTCCGTGGTGCGATAGAAGGGAGAGTCGAAGCCGCCCCTCAGAGTCGGGGACTCTCGCTTGGCTGCTGTGATCTCGTACAGCTCCTCCGTGAAGGCATCTGCAAGGCAGGCGTTCAACTAGACTTTAAAACCCTAAGCTTGAACCTCGCATGCCCAATATGGGTAACACAGAGCTAATACAGTTGTACCCCCACCAAAAAAAAAACAAAAAAAAAAACACATTCTACGGTCAAGCAAGCGGTCAATAGGTCGCCCGCTGACATCAGCCCGCAATTAAAATAAAATAAAATACAATAAAATAGAAGTCCAGCGACAGCATCACAGATTTCTCTGCATGGATCGTTTTTGAAAAGAATTGAATAATGAAGAGTTTAATAAAAAAAACAGATATGGATTGCAGAGTTTCCCCCCTTTTTAGTAGTAAACGGTTCCCCACGGGTTGAAAAAGCGACCTCCGCTGTCTGCCACTTTCTCAACCTCAGCTCTGGCATCCGTGCACATGCACAGACACACCCCGGTGCCCGCAGGCTCTGCCAAGTGACTTCACCTACCTTCCTCCCGCCCCTCCAGTCTCCGCTGGTCCTGCTCCAGCTCCAGCTCCTTGATGAACTCCGGCAGCTCATTCAGAGTCACAGTCTTTAAGTTCTCGCTGTCCCCACCTAGTAACAGAGACAGCAACAAGAAGGTATGTCAGCGACAGCAATGCATCATGTTCAAAACACCGCAACGTGCCTATGGGCACGTCCACTATGTCATTCATGAAAAGAAAGTTACCTTGATCCGTGTGATCACCGTGACTTAGCCATGTACATTTTAAATCGCTTACCTAAATAGCTACTAACTGTGCTTTATTTTTTACCGGATCCTGTTTGTCCTGCATTGCTAAAACATATGACGTTTAAAAAAAGCAAAAATAATACACACCAAAAGAAACGCTCCGAATCTCTAAAGAGGGAATCCTGCTTACCCAGGTTATTGGCTTCGTCCGAGGTCCCTTTCTCCGAGTCTCTGATGTTCTCCTGTCTCGTCAGGCCAGGCTTCCAGGAATCTGCCTTTCCATTCTGGAAAACAAACCTCCCAGTTAGGGAAAACATTCTGCATAACAAGGATGCTGCAAGAATTCCAAAAAAAACGAGCCGCGTTCAAATAAAAACCTCAAAGTGCTTGACAATCACAGCACATGTTAACTATAAATAGTTCCGCAAAAGGAACACAAACTAGGACTCCAGAACATTTTCGGAGGCATTGCAGTTTAATGATTAACTTTTTAGGCGTAGGAGACAGCCAGGTTCCCACAAAGACGTTTCATCAGAAGTTATCCTGAATAAACCACTGCAAAAAGTAGGACCACTTTTAGATGGTCCCTACATCCCTGCTAGGGGTGTAATGATACACTACTGTTACGATACGGTCATTACTGATGGACCATTTTGTTAAAAGACTACATTTAAGAACCGCTCAGTGAAGTGCCTTGAGCCGTGCTTCTGGTCTTCTATCACCACACAAACGATGCAGACCTCTATTACGATACGATGTAAATCATGTAAAGAAAGCATCACAGTTCTGTACCTTGCGTGTTGGAGAGGCGGCTCGAGGGGGAAGGGAGATGTGCTCAAACTCGTCTGAAATCAGAGGCGGGGGAGAGGAGGTGGCCGGTGTGTTACAAGAAGGGGTGCCTTTGCCTCCGGCTGCAGAAACAACAACAGTAAATAACATTAATGAATTAAAATCTGAAATACTGGAATCCTGCGTTTCACTTTGTTTGCTAATAAGAAACAGATTGTAATCTTTCTCTACCTTGCATGGACAATAAAGCTAACAGACTCATCTAACTTTAAATTAATAGTAATCAAACATAAAATAAAATGACACTGTGCTATAAAAGGGAGTGTCTTGTTCTTTCATGTTCAATAAAATGGAGCTTCTTTGAAATTCAAAGGCTGGTTAATAAGAGGTTTTCCAGAGAAGCAGAGGGGGTGTGTCTGTCTCGGTGCTCATACCCAGGGTGCTTTGTACTCGGCCGGGCAGGTGGGAGGCGCTGTGGGACAGCTCCGAGGGGGTGCTGGTGGGAGAGATCCCCCGGGAGGAGGGCGGTGTGGCCATCCCGCACACAGAGGAGGGGCTCCAGAAGAGTTCCTGAAACCCACCACAGACATGACACCACAAAACATACATGGCTGGTTTCACAGGCAGGATAGAACGAGATTCAACCGAAATGCATCCATAGCAAAATTAAGGGCCTTTTCTTTTTTTTTTTTTAAACTGGAAAGGACACTTTTTTTTCCCTTTATTGTTTTGATATGCATGCTTTCTTCGTGGTAACGTTTGATATAAATGCAGGGGCTGAGGATTTCATGAAACGATCCTCTATATAAAAGACTGTGCCAAGCTGACACCCACATCGCTGACTCATCAGGAGCACGGGGTTAATAAGTTGCTTTTCTTTTGTACCATTTGAAACTGGAGTGCGATTCACAGTTTAACGCTGCTGTTGGGAAGCTGCTCTCACCAGCCACTGAACCCCAGAACATATTTTCTTGTGTTCAATGCAAGCTTTGTTTTTTTTATATATTCTATTTTATGCTATTTTAGAGCGTTTGCAATCATTAAAATTGGCACTTGAGCTTGTGCCTGGCGATAAATACTTCTGAAAGACAAAAGGAGTAGGAGCATTCTTGCACACACCCCTACTGTTTTGTGAAGACAAAAAAAAAGCAGAGGGCAGGTCAGAGACGCTGGAAAGGGAAGGACGCACGGGCTGCAGTTACCTGGCTGGGTTCAGGCAGGCGGCGGGACGTCTGGGGGCTGCGGTACGGAGGCTGGGTCCCTGAGAGCTGAGACAAGGCCAGCAGAGGGGTGGAGAAGGGGGTCGAGGAGGAACTCCCTGAAAAACAACACGCTGCGATCACAAAACGGCTTAGAAATGAAAAGGATTCACGTTAAAAAAGTTCTTACCAGTCTAGATTACCCTTACTATCAAAAAAAACAAGTCCTCAGACTTTTACTATCCAGGACGCTATTCTGATTACTATTATTACTATTATTATTACTATTATTATTAATTACTCAGTTTATTCACGTTGTGCCCCCAGGGCCAGCCCAGGTACACACTATTATTACTACTATTATTATTAGTAGTAATAGTATTAAGGAAAAACATATCTGAGGGTGGAATCCTCCAAGCATATGAAACACTAAGATTTGCTGTATGCCAGAGAAAATCTGTGTTAACACCTCCACTGAGCTGGGAATAGACAGTTCAGCAGCCATCAGGCCTCACAAAGCTGCTGCCCCAGCTCTCTAGGACAAGAACGGGAGGAAACGCAGCTCATTCAAACCACAAGTTAGCGTGACAGTGACAGGGTGATCTCACTCACCGAAACTGCTTTGGAGGTCAGTGAAAGGGCTGGCAGTGGGGTCCGCCTGCCGGTGCTGGACGTGCGTAGAGAAATGCTCCGGCATGGTGGAGTAGCCTTCCTCGCAGGAGGCTTCCTTGGGGTCCAGGGACACTTTGGCACATTCGATAACAATGTCGTGGATTTCAAACCTTTTCCACCTGCAAGGAGAGCCAAAGCAAAATAAAAAAAATAAAAAATAAAAAATAAAAAATGACCAATATTAACAGGGCATCTAGGCACAAGTACATGCTCCCATTTTATTTCGCTATCCGACTTGCACATCAACAAAAAGCGAATTTGTGCAGGGCACGTATACAGCCGAATATGGGACTTTTAAAATCTAAAATACAGAACGATGAAATATTGAGGGAGCACTGAATAACAGCTTGCAACTTTTTTTTTTTTTTAATGAACAATTACAAAGCATTTACTCACAAAGGAAGGTTTCTATCTCAAAAGAAACAACAGGGATGGAAATAAGACTCACCCATTCCAGGGTTTACTACAAGCTTGATTAGCCGCGGCGTATTGGATAACAAGCTCAAGCGAGTCTTATTAAACTCCTTGTAAAACCAGGAATGGATCAAGCTGCAACGCAATGGGAGTCTTATTTCCATCCCTGCATGCATTCCGTGACAGTGGGGGGAGGGTTCATATTAATATACAATCCAGGTACCGCAGGTGTGCGTGCGTTTCTAATAGTGCATGCTGAGGGTATCAAACGGTTCTTGGCTCCTACAGCTCCAGTACCTAGTTGGGTCCAGTTCGTGATCCTTGGTCCCAGTCACTAACTCGGGGTGTATACGAACATGCTCCAGCATGGGCTAAAAAAGAAAAAGGAAACAGAAAGAAAAACAAAACAAAAAAAGAAATGTCCCACTGATGTCCCAGAAAGAAGACAATGAAGATGATAACCGCAGGTTTGCTAAACAAGCCCTTTTGTGGCTCACCTTGACCACCTCCTCGAAGGTCTCCACGTTCTCCTTCATGCTGTAGTGCGAGCGCAGGTAGGAGACGAAGTTACAGGGGTACATGCCGTAGAGCCGGTGGAAGAGCGCGTACACGCTGGCATGCAGGTGGATCAGGTACACCTCCGGGATGTGCCCTGTTAAAGACAGACAACACCAATTAACACGCCGTGCTGCTGCATCATTTCAAGACCTGAAATATTTCAATTGCACCGATCACCACTTTTAACATTAAACGCTTGCATGTATTATTTTATTTTTAAACTACTATTTCGATTTTTTTTTTTGTACCCACCAAAACGTACTCCTTATATTTTTGGCTAGTATAAAATGAATGTTCCCTCTTAGCGTTTTTTTCTTCTTTTAAGTAAATCACATTTACCCACACCACTTCCACATCAGGTATCCTTTACTCAAGTAGAAACCTCTCTTAAAACAATTCTAGCAACTCTTCCAAGAGAAAACACAAACCCCTCCTCTTACAAGACAGCCCCTCTCCCACAGACTCTCCGACACACACACAAAGTGGTTCCCTTTCCCTGATGCTGCTACCTGGGTTTTTCATGTTCCAGGCTGCCAGGCGTCCAAAGATATCGAAGAACTCGTAGAGGTGCTGTTTGCCAGCCTGAGGGATCATGGGCAGGAGGGTAATTAGCACCAGGACTCCAGTTATGAGAACCACAGCGTTGCCATCGGTCTGGAGACGGAGACGAAAGAAGCAACGGAAACTCTTTCAAAGCCGTCTGTACGGGCTGAACAGTAACTGGAACTGGAGTGGCATTATTTTGTACGTCTTGATTAGTTTCCAGATACATGGTATGTTTATTCATTTCTAATTTTTTTGCAGGTTAACTGCACTGGGTCTTATATACTGCACAGAACATCACGTAACTTCTCTGAACACTGACGGACCTAATTATATCTAAACAGTTACATCTAAATTATATCTAAACCTCCATTTAGAACATTCGGAGCTCATTGCCACAATATTATTACTTTAACCCTTTCAATCCTGGATAATGCTGCAGATGTGTGGTTAGTTCCCCCCTCCCCAGCCACTGCAACCACTTGGTTAAAAAGGCATTCGCATGTTTCCAGGTGAATAATCCAGACACCTGCAAGCTAGCACATAAACACACATCAATACTGAAGCCTGTGTATACCTTGAGACATTTGAGCAGCGAAGGCAGCACAGGGCTCCGGGAGATCTTGTGGATCCAGGACGGTTGCTTTCTGATGACGTGACCCAGCAGTGTGAGAGTGGCCAAGCGGCAGGCTGGCTTCGCCATGCATTCGTTCATTTTGTCAAAAAGGTGCTGCAAGAGAATGGGCCTCTTATCACCGGCTGTTACACAGACAGGAGACAGACAGACAGACTGGCCCCAGCTAGAGGGATGGAAAGACGACTCCAGCCATCCCCGTAGCACAGCAATCACACGGGAGCTTAAAACAAACTATAGGAGTTACAGGCTCAGGTGTGCTTAATTAAGATCATAGCAATACCTGAAATTGTTTGAACTGCTTATAACGCAACAGGAGGGAGTCTAATTTCCAGCCATGGGTTTCAGACTGCATGACACATTTTTCCAGGGTAGCTTAATTGAGCATCAAAACCCATGAGCTTCTGGCATACATATATATGAATCAGTGCACAAACCTGCCCACTCAGCTGAATTATCTTCCTTAATAAAAGGGGAGGGACAGGGTTAGGAAATGTCAGCAGGTTCATGATGTGCTGTACTGTAGTTGATTTGCATGATCCTCTAGAGACCTTAAAAGGGAACCACGTCAGGTGTCTTCATTAGTGCACCTTTTTAACCTTTCAAATCAAACTGAAGTTCAACATGCAGATCACACAGTTAAAAGCAATTAGCGACAAAGAGCAGGCCGGGTGCCAGAAGTCTGACAGCCGATCTTTCAACACTCGATGCTAATAGGGAGAAATGAGACCCATAGATTTACAGAAAGGAGGACCAACAACACACCATTCATAATTGTATTCTCCTCCCCCCCGCCCCCCGCCCCCCCTTTGCTAAATGAGGCAGGTTCAGACCTAAACAAATTAAAATGTCAAACAAAGCAGCTGCTTCTGTGCACAGCAACATCTTTCAAGCCCAAAATACGATCCTGTGCATTCCAGAACTGTGTGAACGCTGACTATGACATCATTTCATGCAAAATCGGTTCTCTTCTGGCGCTTCCACCTGACCGCAATCAACTGCAATGGAAAGTGAAACCCACAGTGTTCTCAGAACGTCAGCAGTGACACTGCACAGAGTCCACGCCCCGTTTCAATGAACAGTACTTCACCGCATATAATGGACCGCACCGATCTACAGAAATATATCATCAACTTAACCCCTTTGCTCACAATACTTTAAAAACAGCTTGTGTGAACTTCATGGAGTTCAGTTAGTTGTCCTGCCATAACTTTGAAAAAAAAAAAAAAACATCCAAGCATTATAAAAGAGATGCACAGATAGGAAACTTAACATGGTACAATTGTGCACGCAGTGACTGAAGGGGTTAAAGGAAACTAAGGCGGTTGATCTGATTTGCCTACACCCCACCTAAAGGATCAGGCACAGCAGGATTCTAAGTATATGAAACAGTACATTACCAGAGACTGCATCTATATTGCATCAGCTACTGTGTTCCTTATGTATTTAACCGTCTGATTACCACATTAAACTGAATTAGTGAAGGGCTGTTATACAGGAAAACACAGGGCTTGTACAATTACCTGTCAACATGCCTAGCTAACGGTGAAATAGCAAAGGAGCACTGTACTTATTTTTTATACTCAGGAAGACTACAGATAAGCGGCTGAGACCCCACATCAACCCCTAGGTCAAGCAGACGCATGCTGTGCCTGGTGCATTCATCAGTGCCACGTCAATCCCTGAGCTCAAGTGACTCGAGTGTTTCCAGTGAATTTGGTGCAGGGTTGGATCTGGCAGAGACGATCTCCCCACCTTATCATGGGGCTCCCTCACAGAGGACAGGATGTGCAAAGCCTGAGCAGAGCTGCTTTCCAGGTAATAATCCACCAGACTGTTCAGGAGGAGGGACCCTCTGTCTGCAGAAACAAAAAGCAAAAACCGCCCCGTCCGTTACAAGAAAAGGGACCGTTTATAAAAAAAAAAAACACAACAGGGCTTTATTTCCAGGCTACAGACTGAACTGTCAGCTCAGATGGAGGGATTTCAATTACATTTTTTTGATGCAATTGATAAATCCTTCTCACAATGATATACTAGAACATTAATGAGGATGAGCAAAATGTGTACCATATAGGGACCTGTATGTGCATACTGTATAAACACTATAGCACCCATACTGACTAATCGCACATGGTATAGGAAAGCATGCAGGCACTCGAGGGGTGTTTAAAGGTCCAAAGCCCTCCTCCACAGGCTAGGTGCCCTGGACAGTTTACCTTGGCTGAGGCTGTTATTGAAAATCTCCTTGATATCATCCAGTTCGTGCAGGTCTGAGGATTCCAGGAGATGGAGGAGATCCACTAAGCTGGGCTGTTCCTTCGCCATCGTCTCTCGCTGTGTCTGTCTGTCTGCAGCAGGGGGTGCAGAGAGGGACTGGGGTTCAGGGTCTCTCTGTTAGAGGCTTGGGAGTCTCGATCTTCACTCCGACAGAGTCCAGTCTGCCTGCAGCAGGTTCCACAGCCGGCCACCGACACACAGCATGCAGACACACGCTGACAAAACAGAGAAGGGAGAACAGCACAGCTAGTCAAGACAGCAAACTTGTACAGAGCCCTTGAGGCTGCAGCTCACTACTGTAACGAAGGTGGACCAATTTCCTAATTGAATATTTGACAGGTAACAGTGAATTGAGAACTTTAATATTCAAAAGCAAGAAGCACTTTTTGGTCTTTGCAGTTTTTAAGGCTAGGAATCTTCAACCTGCCCTGTGATTTCATTCCACTTACGTTTTGTAGCGGTGTGTGGTTTTGCACCAACGATATAATTGATCATGAAACAAATATCCATTCCCGAGCTACATCTGTCTCTGAAACGGTTTGATTTTATAAACCACCTGCCACCACGGCTAATGTTTCTAGTGCCAAACAAATACAAATGATGTCGCAAAACACATTTGGACACAAAAACGACTTGGGCGGTTCCTAAAGAGCGAGAGGGATCTATTTCCTGTTGAACAGATCACCTTAATCCTTCTCTGCCCTGCAGCATGGTGCACAAGCCTGCTCAGGCTTGCAGCCTGGCAGCAAAAAGACGTTCAGATTATACAGGGTTCTACTAAAGGTTAAAAGATCTGAAAATGCAAAATGAATGAAGATTACCATAAGTTCACACATGCACGCACACTCAATGTATCTAAATTGAACGGTTTAATTGTGGACTCCTTCAGTGGCAGCAGGGAGCTGGTGTAAAACTACCGGATCTCCCTTTGTTTCTCCCAGGATAACAAGCAGGTATCTGGATTACCAGTACTTTGCATGACATCTTAAACAGCCCCGCAGTTATATTTGGATACCACACGTTAGCGACTGAATCACAGATGGTTTATTTGTACTTGCAGTAAATAATACAACACAGTCATGGAAATAAAATACTTGAATATTTCTGTAAAGCAGGCCACAAGCTCAGGATGCGTGTAATGCAGCTCCTAGTAAAACCTGGTATGGCTTTTACTTAGAAGCTTAACCTTCTACTCAGCTACTTAACTTATTAATGAAACACTGATCTGGCAAGCAAAAAAACAGTCAACTAAAATAAAAAGAGTTCTATTAGCAGAGACAAATGTTCATCCGTCTAGCGGCCAGTAGTTGAGTTTATAACAGTACCGCACTCCCTGGTCACATTGTTTTCCATAAAATGCGCGGAAGTCTACACCCTTTATTGTATCTGCTAGTAACTGCATGTCTGTTTTTAACATTCCTGTTTAGTTTTGTTATTTACAAAACAACTTATTGGCACTAGACTTAGCAACCCTTCACTGTATCCTGGTAAGAAAATGGGCCTACTGTGTCCAAAGAGATCAAGCTTCACGGCATTAAATGGAAGGGATTTCATTTTTGAAAATGCAGCTGAAGTGCTTGTGTGGACTATGCAATGCATGAGATACAGAAAACACAGATAATGCTTGTGTTCGTGTGAACGTGTTACTTTTATCTGGACAGAACCTACAACGGAACGTGTATCAACATTTTCCTGCAGGAACCTAAGTCACATGACCTCAATATGGCAATCGTATTGGGTCAGAGATCAAGTTCACCTACACATTTGGTCTGCAGTGTTTGTATTACCAGGAAACTACTCATATTTTGCACAGACTGCTTGGTTTCCAAGGATGAGGGGGATTTTTTGCAGACAGCATGCTGGTTCTGCAGCACAGCTGTTTACTCAACACTGTTCAGAGCTAATCAGAGCTCTCCAACAATAGAGCTGTTTGCCATGTGGAACATCTCCACCCCCGCATCTGCAGGATCGCTTAGATCTGGAGCTCAGCCACCTCTGTCCAAGCCAAAAAAATTAATAAATAAAAGATTTCTTACCAGATTAAATCGATCGGAAAGAGCTGAAACAACTCCGTGACCAGGAGGCGGTGTGGTCCAGTGGTTAAAGAAAAGGGCTTGTAACCGGGAGGTCCCCGGTTCAAATCCCGACTCACTCAATGACTCGCTGTGTGACCCTGAGCAAGTCACTTGACCTCCTTATGCTCCGTCTTTCGGGTGAGACGTTGTCGTAAGCGACTCTGCAGCTGATGCATAGTTCACACACCCTAGTCTCTGTAAGTCGACTTGGATAAAGGCGTCTGCTAAATAAACAAATAATAATCTTAATGTGTTGTGCACCTGTAGAAACTCATTTTGCAGCACACTGTGTTACAGAAAAACTCTGTGTGCCTTTCTTACAGCCCACCTGCTACACTATTTCATCTTAGCAGTGCATCTGGGTTTAAGCGCAAACACTGGTTATTAAGTCCTATAGAGCATAAGAAAAAGTTTGAGAACAAGAAAAGGCCATTCAGCTCATCAAGGCTCATCTCTTGTTAGCACACCATTCTCCCTTACTCGGGTTTAAAAACACAGAATGTACACTTTTTAAATGCTCCCAGTGCTTTAAATCCTACTACATCACCTGGTAGGCTATTCCATGCATTTATAACTCTAAAAAAAGTACTTCCTACCTTGTTCTAAACTTTTACTCAGCTTCCATCTACGCCCACCTGTTCTTCTCTCTGTGCTAAATTTGAAGTTGTCTCTTGGGTTAACCGTATCTATACCAGTTACAAATCAAGTCCCCTCTTTCCCTTCATTCTTCTAGGCTGAAGAGATTTCATTCTTTTAACATTTCCACAAAGCTCACGTCATTAAGCATGACCACGGGGGACAATTTCACTTTCCAGACCACAAAAAAAAAGTGCAAGACTGCTTGAAAGTAGGGCATGCAAACTTTCTTTAACCTAGCATGACACCAGACTATGATGTCATTAAAAAAAAAAAAAAAGAATAAATGGTGCTTCTTTCAAAACTGCACAACCCATGCGACCTACAAAGCGAATGGAAGCCACAATAATATTGATGACATCATTTTGCTAGCTAGACCCCGCCTTAACTTCATTATCTTAACTGTGAAGTCCGGCTCAACTCTACCACATTTTAAATAAATTACAGAGCTCGCAATTGTATATTAAAATCACCGAGAAAAATCTTTCAGTCTTCAGCAAAATATGTAAATCTTTAAACAAAGTATAAAAACACAACACAAAGTTAAACCCAGAAACATACCATAAAGATTTCCGGTATAAAATTTTTTAAAAATCATTTTTTTTAAAAACACACACACATGCAGCTGCAGTTTTAAAGAAATCTTTCTGGCTTTGAACCCAACTGTCCGAGGGGGTGGGTGGGTGACAGACAAGGCCAGCTGTAGTGACGCACAGATACACTTTCCAGGAAGTATTCAGAACCTGTAATAAACACACGATCTGCTGGCAAATCACCCATTACAACAAGAGTTGTATTACCTTGAAGGGAGGTTATATTACACAAGACAGGACCTCCCCTGAACAGATGCAAAGCTGGCTCTTCCTTAACACCTATAAGAGATTAAACATCCTTTCCATTAAACTGAAGACTTTTTTTAAATTGCAAGTTCCAGTTGGTTTGTACAGTAAGGATAAGACTAATCTCTTATTATCTTATACAGTAATCCGTCGCGTATCCGACTGTGGTGGGACGAGAGGAAGGGCGGAGACGTGAAAAGTCAGATAAATCAATCCTGTTTTAAATGCCATTAGACACAGCTGTAACAATTACTATATTAACTCAATTGTTGTTTTGAGATTCAGCTTTTATTGGGGAGCGCCCCTAAATCCCTTGTTTAGAAAGATACAGGGTATTCATGCTTGTGCAGGGTAGCCGTGTGGGTGCGTGCATTCGCTGCAGAGTGACAGGCAGGAGATCGAGGCGGAGGTTGAAGTTGATACGCCCCGCAGGTTGTACACACGACACAGTGTACGAACACTTTGAGATCTACAATCTCTGAACTAATCTTCTCTGTTCAATAATAAACAAACTCCGGCTACTCTCCCGGCTTGCTTACTCGCTCTGCGGTATCTGGCCCTGGTTTGTTTTCTTGTTTTCTCTCTCTCTCGCTCGTCGGTGGATTTCAGCTGCTTTAGCCCAGTTCGCTTTGGTTTTGTAGCAGCCCTGAGCTGAATAAATTGAACCTTTTTATACCTGATGCCCTGCTGGAACACACCTACCTGCTGATTTAGATTCCACACAACAGGCAGGCTCTCCCAGGAGCGTCAGCCCTGCCACAGTGCTGTATACACTTACATTAGTGTCTGGTCGTTTACACAGCAGCAAAGTAATGCATAGGGTTACAGAAAAAAACAACATTGCCAAAGGTTGCCAAAATGAATGCGGATGACAGCTCTGAATGTAAGAATGCTGTGGATCAATCTAGGCCAGGATAAAGCCTATAACAGCAACTGTTTAGGGGAAAGCAAATATTTTATAGGCAGCAAATTTAAGCAGCGAAATAGCCATTTGGAATGAAACATCTGGTTGGAATATCCAGGCAGGTTTTGATTCATATTTATACTTTAAAGCATGGACTGAATTTTTTTTGCCTAATTTTGTGGTGGCAATGCGGGCCGAATTGGGACCTACCGTCTCACTTGAGAGTTGACCTGTATTCAGGCAAGAACTGTAAATACATTGCCTGTGCCACCTGGCCCATCCATGATATTTCCTATGTGATTTCAGACTAAACAAATCGAATTCCTCATGCACAACACAGTTATGAGTCATGGGGTACCACCACTGCAACATAAATGCAGTCTTAAAAAAAATCCAGTTTTTTTGCAGAAGCAGACTGGTGAACAACTCCGTAATGCAAGACAGATAGTCAGACCTGTTGAACAATGTTATGCCTCGAGGCAAAACTTAAACAAGAGTGAGATACGTACAGTATAAAAGGCAGTTACTTTTGTCCTTGCTCTAATAACCTGAACTCTTACAGCAATACAGACCTTCATACGGGTCTAGGAAAGAAAGGCACAGAAAACAGCAGACCAGTAAACTAACCCAACATGCAGTAAACGGTCCATTTCTGTGTATTTGTCTGTAGAAGTAGTCTGTGCTATTTAATGTGTTTGTTATTCTCTGGTAGTATTTATGTGACGTTACCTAGTATAGAAAGTGTGAAACAAATTTGGGGTTTGCTGCCATTGGACAATTATGCACAGAGGAGAGTTCTCTAAAGTATTAGTCTAGGCGAATCAGTGAACAATATGCCATTCTGTTTATATTTTCCAATCACCAACTGGGCATACGTATTCATGAACACAGGGAATTGAAAAGGCCAATCGCAGCGCAAGCTAGCAGTTCACTTGAATGGGTAAAAGCAGTCTAGAGACTCGAGCTGCTGAATGCAATACAGCTGCCAATCCATCCCTTGCATTATAGGACAGGAAACTGATGTGCAGAACATACTGTCAAGGAATTACAGCAAAGCAGAGCGCCTCTCTAAAAGACTGTCACTAGCAGGATGGTATAGGGATATTTATTTGTAACACACGTCCAAGAAATAACTTGCAATAGGTGTCCTGTGGGGGGATGACAAATCTTATCCACTGCTGATCTGACTACTGCAAAGCTGATGAGAAAACAGGAAGACAAGTTCAAGTCTCGGTGAGAAGATATTATGCGTGGAGGACATTTCTGTTTAAATCATCCCTAACTGCACAACTACTCAAATAAAACCACAAGTTCCAAACACATTCATTCACCTTGTTCCCACAGCAGCTCATTAATAAAACAACACGCACACATCGAGATTAACAAGGGCTTGGAGGATCAAGCCACTGTGCAAATAATTCAAGCTTGTACTCAGTCCCACGACTACAGTGGGATGTAACGTATTTGTTAAGAGTTGCACTTTCAGATCTCGAGTCTATTTAAATGAAACTCTGTGAAGTTGCTGACAATCACTGCTGGTTGTAGATATTGGCACTGCTTGCCAAGGTTACCCATTCCCTCCACCTTTGCTGCACATGGTTCCAGTTTCCACGTCAGTTTCTGGCATGCTGCTTTGTAAATAAGAATCGGCTGTAACAAAATACAAGCTGCAGTTATCTCTAGATGATGCAACAGTGTCGTTTGCTTTACAAGCACGAAACCTGATTCCTTTACATTAAACCCGCTTTAAAATTAAAGTAGTTTTTATGCATTCATTTTTTTTTTTTTTCCTCTGCTACATAAAACCCGGTGCAAAATGCCTGTCATTTTACAGTATCGTTAATGGACGGCAGAATCCATCCGCTTGAACGCATTTCTAGAATGGATTTATGCTGACAGTTTTATAACACGATTAAAAAAAAGTTCAAAAGGACTCCATGGTTTTAATGAAATTACCAAATCGCCTGGCCAGTCCAGTAAAAATAGGGCTTAACAAAAAAAAATGAACAGGAAAAATGCATCTGACGTTTTTAACTTATCTTCTGCAACAGCAAACATGATGCAATGTAATTCTCAGCAATAACCATATTTACTAAATCTGATCCGACAAAAAGTAAACGTCAGTTTTTTTTTTTGATAGCTTAATGCAATGCTAATTATTAAATCTGGGATCAATATATTCACTTGAATGGGTAAAAATATTATCAATTCAAGCAGGTTTGTTGTTTTTTTCTGCAGTGAAAACAGGTTTACCGGCGATAGCTCGAGCAGACTGACGTAAACAATTAACTAGACAGAACAATTGCACTGAGACAAACTCGTTTCAATGAGCATTAAAAACAAAAAAAACATATCAGAATTTAATCTCCTATCGTCAAAGAAAACGTTACATCATAAACTGTCTTATTTGTATTTGATTTTTGATTTATTTTTTTCGGTTTACCTTTCCAGTGCAGCCCCCGAACGGAATAATTTCAAAAGCAGCGGTGTGACAGCGATGACACACTCGAGTGAGTTTAGATTAACGACCTCAGGCGGCGGACGCGGGACGTCGTGAAATATTAAAAGCGTTCAAATCTGTTCGGATAAATAAAAATTTAAAAATTAAAAGAGAGCTGTTTACCTCTTAACACCCCACCATTCCGCAGGGCGCCGCCATCTTGAACACCTCACCACTCCTCCCTGCCTCTGCAGTTCTCCTCCGCGGCCCCGCAGGCAAAATAATCCCCCCTCAAAAAAATCTCCCTCTAACTACTTTGAGGGAGCGGACTGCAGAGAAGTCTCACGGGTAGTACATATTTACTGTACCCGTTTGAATCTGGGAAACGGCTTGGCTTGTAATAATGTCGTTGTTTTGTTGTTGTTGTTGTTGTTTTTTTCTCCCGAGCGGAGGGATGTGTTTACGTGCGAGCCGGTTTTGTCGCGTGACTCTTGCTGTTCTGCGCAGGCGCCTGATTGAAATAATAAAACTGTTCTGCTTGTCTTTGACAAAGAGCGAGGGAAGCCAGTCCTGTGCACACACACGGTAGTGTTTAAAGCTGTCCCTTTTTAATAATAGGTGGTTCCCTCCTCTCACAATCGTTGTGGAACTGGAGTTTTGATACATGTTAAACTAAGGGAACACAAAGCCATTTTTCAGCAACAGTGGCTTGAAACCAGCTTCCAGGTTTGTGGTTTCAAAACCCCAAGTTCCCCGGGTGGCCTGAAACCTAGTCTCAAAGTGGCTTTATTCTGAATCAGCGGTGCCTCTCAAGTCATGGATACTGAAATATAATTGGTGTTTGTGTGCTTTCTCCTATCGCCTTGGCACGTTTAGATTCATGCAAAGGCAGGTAGACTGATGATCACTGAGCCCGGCACAAATCCAAACAGAACTATAGCAAGGTATTCTTTCAGGGGTCCTGTATAAGTGGAGACACTCCTGGGACAGAGAGTACGAGAATGGGGTTACCAAGCTATGCTGTTGATGCTCAGTCATTGGGATCCTTTAAGACCCGGCTTGACGAAGCTTTGAGATCAATCTGCCAACAGGAACCGAGCACTGATGTTCCGAATGGCCTCCTCTCGTTCGTACATTTTCTTAGGTTCTTTCATACTTGCCTGCCTGATGTCTTCACTCACCTGCAGGGCGATATCATCCTTGAACCACTGAATGGCAGGTGGGGGGTCAGTGTCAGACTGGCAGGGTAAGTTGTCCGTTTGCCAGCGTAGTGATGGAGATGGACGTGCTTCTGTTGCAGTAATATTATCTTGGTTTATTAGCTCGTGTCCAATTTACAGGACTGGCATCGCGGTGTTGCTGTACTAATCTTATCTACATGGATGTAGAACCATGTGATTCAAAACGGGATGACATTTAAAAAATTTTAAAAACAGCATCTGTTAGTGTCCCAGGAAGGCATATTGAAATCCGGGACACCTTCCTCAAAACCAGGAGCATCCAGGGAAAACAGAGACAGGTGGCAAGCGGCATGGTAACCACGGTCATCAGTGATCATGATGTTCATGTGATATCTTCTAACTCTCCCTCTGTAAACCACAGAAGATGCTTTGTGGGTTTCTAGTCCTCATACTGTGACTGTGGGTCATGGTGGCTTGCTGTTTCATGTTACTGACTGAGACCTGCAATGTGTAACTTATATTCCTAGCTTCCTAGCTTACAAAACATGCCTTGTTTATCTAGTTATTGATGACTATGCATATAATATGATTTTGTTTTATCAGGATATACCCAAAGGAAAAAAAATCTTGTGTTATATAAAGACATTAAAAAAAACACAAATAGCGGATGGAACAACCAACACTGGCAGCTTTTGATGTCTTTACCGCCATCTACTGGGCATATTTCTGCATTACAACTTCAAACACATACACTACTCCTGCACACCCTGAAGCCACGAGCAGGACACATTACAGGCGCATTCTGCACATTTTTGCTTCGGGGTTCCTGAGGAGCTTTTGGGGTGCTGGCAGGCTGCTCAGAGCGAGGGACGTCAGTAAAAGTTTGTGTGGGGCCACAGTGCAAGAACATACATTTCTTTCCCTGGTTTTAAAGATCGGATTTGGGAATTACTTAGAACCTCCTGCCAATGCTTCTCCTTCAGCCCACATTCACAAATAGACACTATTTTTCTATTATTTGATCCCTGCGTGCTGCTGATTGAGTTTGAACTGCTCTGCCTTATAAAGAAGTCTTGACGAAAACTTCACTAAAACAAAACCCGGAGTTTAAACACCAAGCCACAAACACAGAGTACCGTACTGTTGTTGGAAGGCTGTAGTGCAGTTCGGCCACCAGGTGGCGTTCGCGTTTGTTTTTGGTTTTTTGCCTTAGGAGCGGAGAAAAGGCGTCGATCAAATCACACCGGTTTATACAGTAACCTTCACACGTACAGGTTTCAAACAAGTACAAGCAACACCTGGTATGTGAAGGAAACATACCAGTGAGTCAGAGTGAAACAAATCGTTTATATTGTTACACTGTTGAAACAAATACAGTCAAGTCTTTAAAACGTCAACTGACTACCTAATCTAAACTCTGGTTAGGAATCCTCTATTCATCCTGATAATATTACTGCTGTAGGATTGACAACCAATTCATATTGCAGTAAGATTGTATCCTGATTTATCCTGATACTTCATTTTCCTTTTCATTTTTCCTTTTTAATTATATATATATATGTGTGTGTGTGTGTGTGTGTGTGTGTGTGTGTGTGTGTGTGTGTGTGTGTGTGTGTGTGTGTGTTTATGACTACCGGTACCTATTTTGAAATAAAAACTCATTATTATACAATGTGTTTCCCTGTACTCAAACACATTTTCTAAGAGTATTCAATTGATCCTAACGGCGACGGATCCAAATACCGCTGACGTTCAATAGATAATTAATCAAGGCGCCACGGTTATGGAAATGAGATATTCAACAACGAAGCAAGTGTGCAGTGCACGCTACACCGTTCCAAATGCAAAACCTGTAAACTCGTGTCCTGCTGTCAGCAAATATCAGACTGGACCATTCGAGGGTTTTATTGTGAACTGATTAACCGCGGCGACACAAGAACGGAGCTTTGTATTTTCGTGGTGGTTATCATGAAGTAATTCATAAAAAATAAAAATAAAAACGAAACAAAAAAAAACTGTATCATACAATATGCACGCACGCACGCACGCACGCACGCAGTCGGCAGTGCATGTTTGGTGTAGTGTACCTAAACTATAAATGTGTAAGAATGGCATGTTTTCTAACCTATTTTAAAGACATTTTACTATTTATATAATGTAATTCTTATTTTGGTCGTTTTATTTATTTTTTGTACGTCAAAAGTATATTCTAAAACTTAAAATAGTACATTTGTTTTTATTGTATACTGTATTAGAAGAAAAAGTGAAGGATTCGGAGTCATTAATAAATTCACAAATCAAGTGAAAATAGCCAATTGACACTGCAATATTTTTTATGGAATATCATGAAATATATATTTTTGAGGATAAAAACAAAGCTTTTTTTACTACACGTTTCTTTGATAACAGTGGGCACATCATTTTAAATGTTTATTCAGTTTCTGTATGAATGTATCTTTTTGACGCGGCGCATGCTACAGAGGAGACTGGAACGTGTTTTACCTTTCCATTACGCACTGATGAGTTGAACTATTGACCAGACTTTGATACAAACAGCTTAAATCTGTCCTCTACCAATCCACCGTTATCCTGTTTCAAGAGCTGATACACATACAGCACGAGCGCTTCCAATATAAGATGTCAGATGTTACAAATGTTTTCAAAACATCTTTTAAACCGTTATGTCTTTGCCTGGGTCACACTCCTGCTTTTCGTCTATATGCATTTATTAGAACTATATCACCTTCTATAAAGAACCGTTCTTATTTACATTAACTGAACCACAGAGGGTTCAATTGAGTATTAGAGTTAAGGCATAGTACAGCTACGTTGAGCAATTCAAACTAGATCAGAGAGATTCAGTGTCTGGTTATGCAATTCAAACAGCTTGGAATGTGTAGAATATGGTAAATACGCATTTCAATTGAATTTTTTGAAACGGGGTAGTAATCTGAACACGCTGTGTAACTGTTTTGAGCAAATTAATGATCCCGTAGTCCCCAGAGCTGTTTCTTATTTTTTTAGGCAAATGTTCCTGTCCGTCTCTGTGCTGTCATTGGCTGACTCACCAGAGTCAGATTCTACCACAGAATTATCAGATTGAAAAATCAGGGAACAGAGAGAGACAGAACGACAGAAAAAGGCGACAGGGTTATTTATGTGTTCTGTAGAATTTGAACGAAGGATATAGGACGCCAGGACAGAGCAAGACGAAAAGAAAAAGTTACAAGAATTCGTTTAAACACCAAGAATATTAGCAAGACCATTCTGAAACACTCACTGAAAGAGGAATTGCAAATTCCGGGTAAATTCGAAACTATATTAATTTGTATTCAGGCTTTTTTTATGATATAATTGTATAGATATCTATTCTCGTTTAAAGTGTATGTTGTACTATAAAAACATTTATGCGTTAGTGTTTCAGCAAAACATTTACAGTCGATCGTTTTCTTATTTGTAAAATATTACAATGTCAGTAGCGTTAGGCAGAATGATTTTAGATTTCTGAAAACTAACGTGACAGAATTCAAATGTAAAGTTCATTCTTCGGGTTTTAAAGTTAATGTGTGTTATACTGAACTAAAACGACGGGTTAAACGCTATTGAAAGAAAACACTGACGTTCGTCAGTTTATTAGTGTGATATGGAAAGATAAAATATGAAACCTCTAAGTTTAAATCAAACAAAATACAGTTTGTTTTTATTCACTTAAAACTGTTTTTTTTTTTTTTTTTAAATTCTTGCCTAGTCTTATATTGGGGACAGCGCTAAAAACCAATAGGGCAAACAATCTGAATATTATAAATTAAGAGTGCCTCGACAATATCATATCTAAAACGCTAGTCGACACAATGACCCTCCAAAAATAAAGTTTATGTGCAGTTTTTTCTTACTGAAAACATTAATATATATATATATATATATATATATATATATATATATATATATATATATATATATATATATATATATATATATATATATATATATATATATACTCAATTCCACTTATCTGATTGTCTAAATGTTCGTTGGCTACCTTTAACATATACAATAAAACAAAGTAAAATCAATGCAAATGTTGCTAGACCCGTTAAGTGTTGTTTTATCCCGAAGGAAAGTGGACACGCTTTGAAGGCAGAGGATTCCAGGGCTCTATCCGCTGTACAGAATGCCTGCCCGGCACACAGCTGCACAGAGATGTCACTGTATTCTCATTGATCCACAGGACACAGCTCCACAATGCCGCGTTCATTCCTCGTCAAGAGCAAAAAAACTCACACTTACAACCTGCACCGGTATGAGAAGGATGATCCGGTTACATCACTGGAGCCATCCACTGTACCTGACAGCATGGGTAAGTCCCTCCGCTGCACTATCAATACTGCATTTAACTCCATTTAACGGCATTTAGAAAGCACGTTTGGGTTATACATTCATGTAAGCACGTGTATAAACCGCCTTCAAATAGGAATTAGTTAATATTATGGAACATACATCGTATATTACTCTATTCTACTTATCTGTTTATGTGTTAAACTTTTAATATATATTAGTTTTTAATGATTATGTTAAACATTGTTTTTTTTTTAAGATGACAAAGCTAACCGGTCTCAGAGTCTGTTATCGTGGTTTTCAAGGTAAACAATTTGTCTCTCAAGAAATGTTTGCCGTTTGAAAGAAAAACAAGCTGGCAGCACGCGAACAGGCGGCGGTGTTTCCAAACGTGGTAACTTCCAGGGTCGGGTTGCGTTCGGGTTCCTGCCACGGCTTTGCTTCATTAAAATCCCTGGCGTGAAAGCAGTTAGGACGAGGCGGTTGTGGGACTTTATGCAAAACATCTGCATTCAAATGAAGACAGTTCTACCTTTTTATCCCACCCAGGCAGAGGCAGGGAGTTGATCCGGTTGTCAGTTTACTGCGGGGCGTTTTGCCAGGAACACGCTGTCTGTATTCGGATGTTCTGTGAAGCAAAACAAACACGTAGTTCCTTTTTCCAAATATTTAGGGGAATCCCCGATATTAGAGGCGCCCGTTTATGGGTCACCACTTAAAAAAAAAATACAATATTTTAAAACAATCGGCAACACCCTAGTTCCGTTATATCTGTTGTCCAGTCAGCCAGCAATCACTTTGGAACTTGTAAAATAGTAACTTTCACAAACAGTTACTCTTAAGTTATTATTTCATAACTACCGTCTAAAAATAGGTTCAAAATATGAAACATCCAATCACGGAACCCCTAATAGTTCTATATTATATATAGAACCCTCTGTCGTTTCTAAACATAACAGGTTTTCCCCTGGACCACATGGTTCAATACAGAACACGTCCTAGAATCGGACCCTTTTTTCTAAGAGATTGGGGTTCCAAAATCCACTGCATGCGCCAAGAGCCTTGGGGGCCATTCAAACACAAAAATCAAAATACAATAACGATTTCTAATCTGCGTATTTCGAGGGCGGCGTCATATCACAGTGTGAATTATTTGACTTGGGTGACGTTTTCCACAATGTGCCCTCCCCAAAACAACTCGGTGCCCTCCATAAATCCTAAATCCCCAGGAAACACAGTAGCGTTCACAGCAGCGTTCAATAGCTTCACTATTTTCACTATTATGACTATAGCAGGAAGGCACTGATAACCATTAACTAATCTACAGCTCTGCTACCATCGCCCCCAGAGGAGGACATGCTCCCTGTCAACGGTCAATGCCTGGAGTACCCCTACATTAAACAAGAGGAGAGTCCTAAAGGGGGGGTGACAGTGGAAGAGCACCCCAGCGAGGGGCTCCCCTCTTACTGCAGTCCCGGTAAGGAAGAACTCAGATTTTAAAATTTTGTTCCAGCCACCAGGTGGCGCTATGCAATTAGTAAAATCCCATTACAGTCAAGAATAAATCATGACACCCTTAAACCCTTTAATAATTTTCATTGTGGCCTGTCTATTGAAAAAAAAAGTCAGTTTCATTTACTGGTCACCAAAAGGACTGAACCTTTGTAATTGCTTAAGAAAAGCTGGTAGGTGCTTAGTCAAGGTGCATCTAGCCTACTCTGGCAAGAGCGAGCTGTCCAGGGGGCTGGTTGTATTACTCTGTGATACTAATTCCTCCTCTTTTTGCTCAGTGCCTCCCATGCAGAAGCTGCCCTCCCTCGCTACTACAAGCCCTCGTTCCCTGGGACTCTCTGCACGCTGCCTATGATTTCCGCCAGCTCTCCTGCAACTTTCAGTCCAGCCTCCTGCAGAGAGCCAGCAGCCTGTCTGGGACCCACATGAAGGAGACCCCGAACCCCAGCAGCCCCTGGATTACAGCACCCACTACTCCCCAGCTCCGACACCTACCACTGCATCACCTGCAACAAGGTACTGGAGTTTCACTATTCACTGTGTGCTGGAGAGTAGAAAGGGACCTGCATGATGAATTCAACTCAATACCTCAACCAATACTTCAACCCTATATCTCAACCAATACCGCAACCCGATACCTCAACCCAATACCTCAACCCGATACCTCAACCCGATACCTCAACCAATACCTCAACCAATACCTCAACCCAATACCTCAACCCAATACCTCAACCAATACCTCAACCCAATACCTCAACCTGATACCTCAACCCAATACCTCAAACCAATACCTCAACCAATACCTCAACCAATACCTCAACCCAATACCTCAACCAATACCTCAACCCGATACCTCAACCAATACCTCAACCCAATACCTCAACCAATACCTCAACCAATACCTCAACCCAATACCTCAACCAATACCTCAACCAATACCTCAACCCAATACCTCAACCAATACCTCAACCAATACCTCAACCACCTCAACCAATACCTCAACCCGATACCTCAACCAATTCCTCAACCCAATACCTCAACCAATACCTCAACCAATTCCTCAACCCAATACCTCAACCAATACCTCAACCACCTCAACCCAATACCTCAACCCGATACCTCAACCAATACCTGAACCAATACCTCAACCCAATTCCTCAACCCAATACCTCAACCAATACCTCAACCACCTCAACCAATACCTCAACCAATACCTCAACCCAATACCTCAACCCAATACCTCAACCCGATACCTCAACCAATACCTGAACCAATACCTCAACCCAATACCTCAACCCGATACCTCAACCAATACCTCAACCCAATACCTCAACCAATACCTCAACCCAATACCTCAACCCAATACCTCAACCAATTCCTCAACCCAATACCTCAACCAATTCCTCAACCCAATACCTCAACCAATACCTCAACCCAATACCTCAACCCGATACCTCAACCAATACCTCAACCCAATACCTCAAACCAATACCTCAACCCAATACCTCAACCAATACCTCAACCAATACCTCAACCAATACCTCAACCCAATACCTCAACCAATACCTCAACCCAATACTTCCTACTGGTTTCAGTATGTGATTTAGCCCTCCACAAAGAGTAGCATGCAATTTAAAATGAAATCTAGAAGATGAGAAAGGTATGCAGATCAACGGAAGAGGAATTGAACAGATAGATATTTCATCCATTTCTTTAAACACTCAAGATGTGCAGTGTGTGCTGGGTTTAGCTGTGCAGTGTGTGCTGGGTTTAGCTGTGCAGTGTGTGCTGGGTTTAGCTGTGCAGTGTGTGCTGGGTTGAGCTGTGCAGTGTGTGCTGGGTTTGTGGTCAGGTTGCTAGCTGTGCAGTGTGTGCTGGGTTTGTGGTCAGGTTGCTAGCTGTGCAGTGTGTGCTGGGTTTGTGGTCAGGTTGCTAGCTGTGCAGTGTGTGCTGGGTTTGTGGTCAGGTTGCTAGCTGTGCAGTGTGTGCTGGGTTTAGCTGTGCAGTGTGTGCTGGGTTTGTGGTCAGGTTGCTAGCTGTGCAGTGTGTGCTGGGTTTGTGGTCAGGTTACTAGCTGTGCAGTGTGTGCTGGGTTTGTGGTCAGGTTGTTAGCTGTGCAGTGTGTGCTGGGTTTGTGGTCAGGTTGCTAGCTGTGCAGTGTGTGTTGGGTTTAGCTGAGCAGTGTGTGCTGGGTTTGTGGTCAGGTTGTTAGCTGTGCAGTGTGTGCTGGGTTTGTGGTCAGGTTGCTAGCTGTGCAGTGTGTGCTGGGTTTGTGGTCAGGTTACTAGCTGTGCAGTGTGTGTGCTGGGTTTGTGGTCAGGTTGCTAGCTGTGCAGTGTGTGCTGGGTTTAGCTGTGCAGTGTGTGCTGGGTTTGTGGTCAGGTTGCTAGCTGTGCAGTGTGTGCTGGGTTTGTGGTCAGGTTACTAGCTGTGCAGTGTGTGTGCTGGGTTTGTGGTCAGGTTGCTAGCTGTGCAGTGTGTGCTGGGTTTGTGGTCAGGTTGCTAGCTGTGCAGTGTGTGCTGGGTTTGTGGTCAGGTTGCTAGCTGTGCAGTGTGTGCTGGGTTTGTGGTCAGGTTGTTAGCTGTGCAGTGTGTGCTGGGTTTGTGGTCAGGTTGTTAGCTGTGCAGTGTGTGCTGGGTTTGTGGTCAGGTTGTTAGCTGTGCAGTGTGTGCTGGGTTTGTGGTCAGGTTGTTAGCTGTGCAGTGTGTGCTGGGTTTGTGGTCAGGTTGCTAGCTGTGCAGTGTGTGCTGGGTTTGTGGTCAGGTTGTTAGCTGTGCAGTGTGTGCTGGGTTTGTTGTCAGGTTGCTAGCTGTGCAGTGTGTGTGCTGGGTTTGTGGTCAGGTTGCTAGCTGTGCAGTGTGTGCTGGGTTTGTGGTCAGGTTGTTAGCTGTGCAGTGTGTGCTGGGTTTGTGGTCAGGTTGCTAGCTGTGCAGTGTGTGTGCTGGGTTTGTGGTCAGGTTGTTAGCTGTGCAGTGTGTGCTGGGTTTGTGGTCAGGTTGCTAGCTGTGCAGTGTGTGCTGGGTTTGTGGTCAGGTTGCTAGCTGTGCAGTGTGTGCTGGGTTTGTGGTCAGGTTGTTAGCTGTGCAGTGTGTGCTGGGTTTGTAGTCAGGTTGCTAGCTGTGCAGTGTGTGCTGGGTTTGTGGTCAGGTTGCTAGCTGTGCAGTGTGTGCTGGGTTTGTGGTCAGGTTGCTAGCTGTGCAGTGTGTGCTGGGTTTAGCTGTGCAGTGTGTGCTGGGTTTGCGATGGGGTTGTTAAGCGTGGTAGTTCTTGCATCCCCAGGTCTTCTCCACTCCTCATGGGCTGGAGGTCCATGTGCGCCGGTCACACAGCGGCTCCAGACCCTTCGGCTGCAGCATCTGCAGGAAGACCTTCGGCCATGCGGTCAGCCTGGAGCAGCACATGAACGTCCACTCCCAGGTACGAGAAACCAGCCTGGCAATCAGGACCTGCCACTAACTGGGTCTGCACAGGCTTCTGTAGATAACTTGTACTGTATATAACAATATATATGCATTGTTGCTTACCTGCAATGTCTCCTTATATTATTATCTCACAAGAGACACCTAATCATATATATATATATATATATATATATATATATATATATATATATATATATATATATATATATATATATAGTATCACATTATAAGTCACATCTCCGTATTAACGTTTAAACCACAACAGAATCTAAATAAACAGATTATGTTAATATAAGCTTTTTGTCTGTTTTTTATTAAACTTGAATGACTTCTAATATATTTATATTATCCTTTGCTGTAAACACCTCAGTCTAAACACAAAGCTTATCCACTGAAATAATAACGCTGTGTTTACACCCCCAGGAGAGGAGCTTCGAGTGTAAGATGTGTGGGAAGACCTTCAAGCGCTCGTCCACGCTGTCCACTCACCTCCTGATCCACTCGGACACGCGGCCCTACCCCTGCCAGTACTGCGGCAAACGCTTCCACCAGAAATCCGACATGAAGAAGCACACCTACATCCACACCGGTAAGGAACTGACACGCTCCCCTGGGCCAGGCGTTATAGAAAAGAGGATTCAACAGCCAGCCTGGGAGACCTTGAAAAAGTACAGGACAGTCTGATCCAAAAGGACGCCTTAACCTCCCCTAATGTTGATGTATTTAAGAGACATGATTGGGTTAATTCTGTAAATAGCTTGCAAATGTAATTGTGTGACAAACTGCCTTTATAGATTGTATACTCGGTGTGTGAGATGAGATGTGTTTGCGTTGCAGGAGAGAAGCCCCACAAGTGTCAGGTGTGCGGGAAATCATTCAGCCAGAGCTCCAACCTGATCACACACAGCCGCAAGCACACTGGCTTCAAGCCCTTCGGCTGCGAGCTCTGTGGGAAGGGCTTCCAGAGGAAGGTGGACCTGCGGAGGCACCACGAGAGCCAGCACGGACTCAAGTGAGCCGAGCGAGCGACCAGCAGCCCGTCCGAGCCAACCTCCATGATTGCCTCTAGAAAGGGCTGTTTAGAGCGTCCGAAATCACTGACCGGCTCTTCAGATCACATCCGTTGGGACCTTCGATAGGCTGAACAGAACGAGAACTTGACGCTTCGGTGGTTATCTGCACTGTTTACTATGGGATGGAAATAAGACTCCCCTTGCATAGCAGTTTGATCCATCCCTGGTTTTACTGTGAGTTTAATAAGACACACCCGAGCTTGTTACCTATACACCATGGCTCATAGTAAAACCTGGAATGGGTGAAACCGCTATGCAATAGAAACCTTATTTCCATATATATAAATATAGAGTCCAGCTCTGGAGAGGAGTCCCCTGACGCAAGCAGACTCTCCTTTTTAAGGTTATCCAGTCGGATTATAAAAACGCAGTTCAGGTTTTGATTCACTTAACTTCATTCAACAGGAGATTTCATATGTAGACAAAGCCACCAGCACTGGCCAGCTTCAAACGAGACCAAGAAAGTTCTGATTGAAATATATTCTAAACCAAAAAATATGACCTAAATATACACAGATATTTGTCAACAAGAATATAGGGCTGCAGACTATATATATATATATATATGTAGCCTGCAGCTAATTAGGGATGCGCAGTTCATTATTGTATATATATATATTTGAAGTGATTTTTCCAGTATAATTAAAACATTAAAAAGTATTTTAAAAATGTATTGTGTATTTTGTCTCCTGGATTATTTATTAAAGACAGTGTAAAACTGTGTAATATGTGTGTAAATACATGAATAAATGAATAGGATCTCCATGCTTTGCCGTGTTTATCTTCATGTTATTGTGTAATAAAGACAGCAGACCAGCAAGGTAAATAGGCTCCATTGTGTAAAAGCAAAATCAAATTGTTAAAAACTAGCAATAAACAACTCATCCTGAAATCTGCCTGTTGGGCTGACAGGTGCTAATACCACGACTAGGCAAAGCAGGTGCAATAATTTAGCTTTCTTGCAGCCAAGTTGTTTCCTGCTATCTTCAGGCTGTAGCTTTGTTTTTTTTCCTTTTTCCTTTTTGCAAACTGCGATACAGTTGCTGAGTCAGCCAGGAATCACAAACAAGCACACACCACACACAAAATAACACACGAGTCACCCACACTGCGGTCCACCCATCCCAGAACCTACATTACAAGACTCTTCTGCCATAACAGGTGTGTTCTGATTAATATTCAACTGTCCGAAATCTCTGAGAGCCGTGACTCCAAAGCACTGGCCCTCCTGGCTCTCTATTCAAATACGTGCCTAGAACTCAATGCAAATCTCTTCCGTCGAGCGGGTTTGCAAATGGCCTGTACAGATAAGAACTGCAGCAGCCATAGAGAGGGAGGGCTGTTCCCACTCAGTGGTGTGTAATAATACCAGCGGCTTTTATTTTTAGCTCTGGTAGTTAGTGTTCAGCTGGGATCACTCGTTTATAAACTGTTAACGACTACCTTACCAGCGCGTGTTATCATTGGTGATAAGGCCACACTAAAATGCAAATGCCTGCTCTATCCATGAGCCCTTTTCACTGCATGTCTATTGTATTTAGTGGCATCAGTGAGCCATATGCTATACAGCACTGTACTGGCATCCATGGCAGAGAATTAAAGAGCAGCTGCATAAAGATCTGATGATGTACAGCTAGTTCACATAAACCCCAGGACCAGTGTATCATGCTTGCTATTTCGGTTGCATAATTTATGTACCAGGTGTGTTCAGAAAGGGCTGTATATTTTTCCTCACTCAAACCCCTTACTTACTAAACACCCTGGTATCTCTGAATAGATCAAACAAATAACAATGATTTTTGTACAACCCCATTTATTAAACCACCTCACTTCAGGTATTCCAGAGTCTTTATAGGAGTTTTTCCAGAAGCTTCCCCCCATAGTCTGTAAATAAGGATTTAAGCAGAAACTGCAACAGTGAATTATACTGAACACACCTCATATGATGTTAAACAGGAAGGAAACAAAATATCTGAAAAACTTAGATGGTATAAAGCAGCCCTTTAATCTGTGCTACCAGAAGACTCAGACTGTGTTAGTTTAGAGAGAAGGCTCAGGCTGTGTTAGTTTAGAGAGAAGGCTCAGGCTGTGTTAGTTTGTAGAGAGAAGGCTCAGGCTGTGTTAGTTTAGAGAGAAGGCTCATGCTGTTAGTTTGTAGAGAGAAGGCTCAGGCTGTGTTAGTTTGTAGAGAGAAGGCTCATGCTGTTAGTTTGTAGAGAGAAGGCTCAGGCTGTTAGTTTGTAGAGAGAAGGCTCAGGCTGTTAGTTTGTAGAGAGAAGGCTCAGGCTGTTAGTTTGTAGAGAGAAGGCTCATGCTGTTAGTTTGTAGAGAGAAGGCTCATGCTGTTAGTTTGTAGAGAGAAGGCTCATGCTGTTAGTTTGTAGAGAGAAGGCTCATGCTGTTAGTTTGTAGAGAGAAGGCTCAGGCTGTTAGTTTGTAGAGAGAAGGCTCATGCTGTTAGTTTGTAGAGAGAAGGCTCATGCTGTTAGTTTGTAGAGAGAAGGCTCAGGCTGTTAGTTTGTAGAGAGAAGGCTCATGCTGTTAGTTTGTAGAGAGAAGGCTCAGGCTGTTAGTTTGTAGAGAGAAGGCTCATGCTGTTAGTTTGTAGAGAGAAGGCTCATGCTGTTAGTTTGTAGAGAGAAGGCTCATGCTGTTAGTTTGTAGAGAGAAGGCTCAGGCTGTTAGTTTGTAGAGAGAAGGCTCAGGCTGTTAGTTTGTAGAGAGAAGGCTCATGCTGTTAGTTTGTAGAGAGAAGGCTCATGCTGTTAGTTTGTAGAGAGAAGGCTCATGCTGTTAGTTTGTAGAGAGAAGGCTCAGGCTGTTAGTTTGTAGAGAGAAGGCTCATGCTGTTAGTTTGTAGAGAGAAGGCTCATGCTGTTAGTTTGTAGAGAGAAGGCTCATGCTGTTAGTTTGTAGAGAGAAGGCTCAGGCTGTGTTAGTTTGTAGAGAGAAGGCTCATGCTGTTAGTTTGTAGAGAGAAGGCTCATGCTGTTAGTTTGTAGAGAGAAGGCTCATGCTGTTAGTTTGTAGAGAGAAGGCTCAGGCTGTTAGTTTGTAGAGAGAAGGCTCAGGCTGTTAGTTTGTAGAGAGAAGGCTCATGCTGTTAGTTTGTAGAGAGAAGGCTCAGGCTGTTAGTTTGTAGAGAGAAGGCTCATGCTGTTAGTTTGTAGAGAGAAGGCTCATGCTGTTAGTTTGTAGAGAGAAGGCTCAGGCTGTTAGTTTGTAGAGAGAAGGCTCATGCTGTTAGTTTGTAGAGAGAAGGCTCAGGCTGTTAGTTTGTAGAGAGAAGGCTCATGCTGTTAGTTTGTAGAGAGAAGGCTCATGCTGTTAGTTTGTAGAGAGAAGGCTCATGCTGTTAGTTTGTAGAGAGAAGGCTCAGGCTGTGTTAGTTTAGAGAGAAGGCTCATGCTGTGTTAGTTTGTAGAGAGAAGGCTCATGCTGTGTTAGTTTGTAGAGAGAAGGCTCAGGCTGTGTTAGTTTAGAGAGAAGGCTCAGGCTGTGTTAGTTTGTAGAGAGAAGGCTCATGCTGTTAGTTTGTAGAGAGAAGGCTCAGGCTGTTAGTTTGTAGAGAAGGCTCATGCTGTTAGTTTGTAGAGAGAAGGCTCATGCTGTTAGTTTGTAGAGAGAAGGCTCATGCTGTTAGTTTGTAGAGAGAAGGCTCATGCTGTTAGTTTGTAGAGAGAAGGCTCAGGCTGTTAGTTTGTAGAGAGAAGGCTCAGGCTGTTAGTTTGTAGAGAGAAGGCTCATGCTCTTAGTTTGTAGAGAAGGCTCAGGCTGTTAGTTTGTAGAGAAGGCTCAGGTTCTGCAGCCCAGGGCAGGTTTTTTTGTCTGCCCCAGGAACCTGCTGCTCAGCTCCACTTCATGATTTACAATAACTGTTTTGCTAAACAAATGTCATGCGGCGCTCCCTCGCAGCGTCTCCAGGTAAACACAACGCAGGCAGCAGCTGGATCTAGATCACGCTTGACAACCAATTTCAAATACAAAAAAAAACTGAAGCCATTCATCGAGGCTCTGCTTCTTAAACTAACTGTGCAAGCATCACCATTTACACATTCAGCCCTATTAGTGACACCTCGGTCTGTCCAGGGGAGACCTGGGGTTTGATACAGCAAAGCTGCCTCACACTAAGGCTCCAGGTCTCCTGGAACCAGGTTTCAAGCCGCTGATCCTGAAGAAAGGGCTTTGTGTTCCCTCAGCTTTACAATTAGAAAGCACTAAATCTTGCATGTTTGTAGATTGCCACGGGCTACAATGATCCATTTTCACCCGGCCACATTAAAATTGTTGATAAGCAAATAAAAGCAGCTATATAATGTTGTTCGGGGGGGCGCAGGTAGGTTCAAACTCAAGGTCTGGATGTTTGACAGCAGTACCTGAGAGGAGGTGGGTACAGGAGACAAACTCAGCCCTGCGGTAACTGGACCTTTTTGTTTTCTTTTATTTCAAACCTTCTCACGTCATGCATGCAAATGAGGCTCCAGCCTGCCCTTTGTGTGCTGCCAGGCAATCTTATCTCACCTGTAAGCACTGCTTCACCTGCGCAGGGCAGCATTGTGGAAATCTGTCACAGAAAACCCTCGATAAGCAACTACTGTAGAGCGACACATTACTGTATATCAGCTGTAATCTGACCTAATCACCACCTTCCACATATACATGCAGCACCAGAGGATTCTGTGAACTAGGATATAGAAGACCAGGAATTGGAAACACCCGCCAGGTATAGCACACACTTTTTGTGGCACTGGTCTGTCGCTCACATGGCTAGATTCATTTGGTTGTGCTCATGGTTTTGCTGTATAAAAACAGCATCTCTGTTGTGCAAACCTGTTTAAAAAAATGCTTTTAGTTGTCTTGAAATTAATTTCCAAAATATATTTTCTCACCTATAGAATGTATTACAATATGTTTTAATATATATTTCTGTTCCGTGCCATACGTGTGTATTGCTAGGCTTCCATATTATAACTTTATTTAACCCTTTCAGGCATGAAATATTGAAACTAGCGGAACAAAAAAAGTTTTTCATTGATTTATACAGCGGAAAAAAACCCCAGCATCCAGGTCATAAGAGATCATCATGCATTTGCATCTTCCATATGTCTCCCATATAAAGATGCATGAAAGGTGTGATCGTTGCTTGTCTTACAGATCTCTTTATTATGTTGGAGCCGTGGGATTATGGCAGAGAGGAGCTGGGTGTTAGCTTGTTTGTTCTGGCTAATTTCCAACACTTAAATACATAGCAAAAAAAACAGTTGGGAATTCTGGAATGAAACGCATGAGAAATAATGTTTAAAAAACCCAAAGAAGGAAGCTGGAAAGAACGAAAGAAAGAAATCAGTGTTGGAAAGCACGGCTGTGTGTCTGTTACGGCTGGTAAACAAATCTGTGGTCTGTATGCAAATGTTTGTTTGTACTGCCGTCCTGGTTAAGGTGTGATGGGGCTAAAAACAGTTAGGGTGGTAACTTCACAGCAGGATTCACATCAATCAAAATGTAGGGAATTTTTCACTTACTTATTAATTCATTGTGGGGAAGTACCAGGACGGCGTGTGACGAGAGCTCAGGGAAACTAACTTGGTGGGTAAAAGGCAAGGTGTTGCCTCCTCTAACCACTAGGACCACACCACCTCCCAGTCCCTCACCACTAACCACTAGGACCACACCACCTCCCAGTCCCTTAGCTCTAACCACTAAGCCACGCTGCCTCCCTGCCCCTCAGCTCTGTAGACCACACTGCCCCCCAGTCCCTCAGCTCTAACCACTAGGACCACACCACCTCCCAGTCCCTCACCACTAACCACTAGGACCACACCACCTCCCAGTCCCTCAGCTCTAACCACTAAGCCACGCTGCCTCCCCATTACACAGTCCCGCTACCCCTTGCTGCATTATCTGCGGGTGTCATCTTTTTTGCATTTGTTTCCAGGAAGGCGTAATCACTTGGTGCCATCAGTATCTTTTAATTTCGGGAAAATCAAATCTACTTTTAGATGCAGTTGCCCATTCGGGGCTGCGGTTTGATTTCCAGGCAAATCAGGATCAGTGAGGGAGAAGGAGGGGGGGAGAGAGGAGCAGGGGAACCTGTCTGTCCACACTCACACACACTGCTGCTTCACGCTTCAGTCGCGCCGCCGGCATTTCTAACCGGAGCTGGCCCTTTAACAGTTTGTGCTCACTGTACCTACAAAGCAGAATGTCATGGAATCCCAATGATAAATGATACATTCGTACAGCCGTCAGCCTCGTCACCCAGCCCTTATTCAAATACATGCCTGTAACAGGCGGGGGGGGAAACGCCTAGAATGTTCAGGACTTTGCTAATCAAATCGTGTTCTAAGAACCTCGGGGTGAAGCTACAGCTATGGGCAAAAGTTTAGCATCACCAAGAATCTTAGGACTATAGGAACACAATTTCGATCATTTATTGAACATCATGTAATCAAAGAAACTACAAAATGATATCGCAAAAAAAAAAAGTCTACCGGAAGCCCTCATAGTAGTACAGTAGTATTTCATGTTAGATGTCACATTTGTCATTAAGAATATGGGAAAACTACAAAACGGAATATAATTCAGTACGTTTCATTCGACTTTATGAAGCTAAATGAGTTAATTCTATAGGGTGATGCGAAAGCTTTGGCCACATCTGTGCAGTCACTGCTAGTTATACCCCACTATTGCTTGTATCACGTTAAACGCCTGGACCAGAGATTACAAAAACAATCTTTCTCAACACTGACACATCTTATTATTGTTACTGTTTTATTACTGAGTTGCAGGGCGCCTGTATAACCCTGACACACACACACAGGGCTTGTGAGGTTATTTTGCTTAGCAAATGAGCTGCATGCAAAGTACCTCCTCCACTGTGCTTAATGTGTGCTTACAGTGCCAGAGGCTAAACTCTGCTGAGGGCTGAGGGAACTGGACACACTGGTTACTCGCTTCAGATTCAGGACAGCATTATCAGAGCCCATGCAGATGGAGGGAGCTGCGGTTCAAAAGTGGGCACATTCAACTTGTTGTGAGCACTGGCAATGTTATTACTGGCTCACCCGCCTTTTCTTCTGTCGCAGATCTCTGTGCTTCTATTTAATACTTCAATGGGGATGAAAATAAGACTCCCGTTTCATAGCAGTTTCATCCATTCCTGGTTTTACCACAAGCTTGATTAGCCACAGTGTATAGGTAACAAACTCAGGTGTGTCTGATTAAACTCCTAGTAAAACCAGGAATGGATCAAACTGTTATGCAGCGGGGGTGGGGGGGGGGGTGTCTTATTTCCATCCCTGTTCAATTAGGAAAAAAAAAATTTGAATATTAGCGCTAGGAATGAAAACCTGTTACCTAATCACTTCGCGTTGCGTTGTGCAAACTCACCGCAGTGGTGTAGGAGAAGTCTATCTACACTATTTGTATTTGAAGTATTTGCATATTCTGAATTCAAGTAAAACATTTTTTAAAAGCGCAGAAACAAAAGATAATCAGCGTAATAAAAGCGAGGGGCAGTAACAATGATTAAAGGCCTGGAAATGTACTGGGGCTCCTTTAAACAGCGGCTTGATTAAAGGGGATATCAAGATCACAAGCAGGGTACATCCTAGGACAGCATGGTGAGGCGTGGTACAAGTTGTCTCGTTCACCCATTAAGTACCAAATTCATTTTTCTTTGAAAAAATCAGAACACGACCTGCATTTATGTAATTTGATCTAAATCATGCACAGAAAAAAAAAACTGTAAATCCTTCGTTTTGCTGCGTCCTATTCTGAGTGTCAAGTTAGACGCGCTTGTAATCAGAGCAGTGAAATTTCACGTCGGCTGTGAAGCTCCACACATAGAAAATGGAGCTTCAGCATCACTGTGGGGACGAAAAAACACCAGGAAATGGATCCTTTTTTAGGCTTCGGTTTCTTATTTAATATTGAAAGCATCTGAAGGCTGTGTTTGCAGAATTAACAGAAAGATTTAGACTTAACTGTTGCAGTTAACAAAATTAGAGTTATCATAACAATCTAGTGAAAGGATTAAAATAACATTCTCCAAAAAAATACAAAGCAGTCTGCCCTCAAATGGGGACAAAGGCGAGAGAGAGAGAGAGAGAGAGAGAGAGAGAGAGAGAGAGAGAGAGAGAGAGAGAGAGAGAGAGAGAGGAAACATGTAGCACATCAGAAGCTGCAGTGAAATCTGAGGTCTGGGAGACAGGACTGGCAGGGACTGGGCTGCCTGGCGAGTGAAGTCTTATCACCCCGGCCCGCTTGTAACGGCCGGCTCTCAGACGCTCTGTGGTGAAGAGGAGTGGGGCTTGGGAGGGGCAGATAGGGCACGCCTCGCTCTAATCAGGGCGGCGCAGGACCAGCACCCAGAGACACGCGCCTCAGCCACAGCAAACATAACAGACAGATTGTCACTCTGCTTGGAAAGAAATGTTTGCAAGACCACCACGTCTGTAATCTGTTGTCAAACTTACTGCGTTTGCGGTTTAAAAAAAACAAAGATCCTTGCTCTTATTAAAAGCTTTCCCGCTGGTATTTTTACACTTTTTTTCCAAGCATTTTCCATGTTTATACTAAGCATTTACCCTGGTTTGCTATGGTTATTAATATGCTTCACCATACCTCGCTGTTCTTTACAATGCTTACCACACTTTCACAATGCTTTATTAACATTTTGCGATGCTTTTACTATGGGGAGCTTTTCTAAGGGTAAACACATATTTTTTTCCCCAGATTGTCTTCAATGGCAGAGAGACAGTGACACTATGGTATATTGCAATCCATTGAGGCATTTGAGAAAGAAGCCATTGATAAAACAGTCTCACAGGTAGAACTTTTTAATATTTCGAAATGACAGTCAATAACATATCACTGCATGGTTGAATGCGCATGGCATTACCAGCACTACCAGAGAACTATATCAGCACCTATTTATCTTGTGTGTTTGAGGTTACGGATTCTACCAAACTCCCAGCTTAGAAATAAACTCAAAATGGATAGGATCTTGACTTTAATCACACTGGAGTCTCTATTACTTATTCACACACTGGTATCGTTTAGGTGGAAGAGAACCCCCTGTTTGTTTGACTTTTAATCATGATCGAGCAGCTCCCTTGAACCAGCCTGGCATGCAAGATGGAAAGCAGGAGTGGGGTCTCACAGTACCCAGCCTGTCTCCAGTGCGACACAGGGAGGGAGACGTGCAGCCGGGCAGGGAAGTGGGGGCTAATCAGGACCCTGCAGCTGCCCGCTGTGACTCAGCAAATCTCTAGAGTAGTTTAGTGACTCTGCAGCAAATCACTCTGTGACAGGATTGACTGCACCCAACAGGGAATAAACACAGCCTCGTGCAGTGAGCAATACAGATACACTGCAAGGGACAGCATGGGCACGGCTGCAGGAGGAAAAACATGCATTATGAGCATCAACAATTTACTCAATACCTTTGATCATTGTTCCATAGTCCAGTTTCTGTGTTCTTGTGCATATTTTAGTCTTTTAGTCTCGTTCCCCTTTCTTAACAGAGGTATTCTTACTGCAACACATCCTTTAAGTCCTGATTTCAAGAGTGACCTTCGTACTGTTGATAGATGGACAACGACACCTGTGCCATCTGCCAGTTTTGTTGTCAATTCAACGCTTGTCTTCTCTCTATTCCTTAAGGATATTATCTTTAAGTATTGCTCATCCTTGTTAGACAGCTTTTTGGGTCTTCCAGTCCTGGGTTTGTCAATTACAGATGAAGTTTCTCTGTACTTGTTGATTATGCTTCGGATACCACACCTTGAAAATGGAGTGATGCAAGCTACTTCACTCAATGTTTTTCCTTCTTTATGCAAGTCAAGATTGTTAGAATAGTAGAAAACACTAGTGGAGGCTTTGAGGAAATTGTTGATTCTCATAATGCATCAGAGTAGAAAATTGCAACATGTCTAAGACTTTTGCACAGCAATATATATATATATATATATATATATATATATATATATATATATATATATATATATATATATATATATACACATACACAAAAACTACAGCTATGGTAAAGAATTAAAGTGATGCAATAACTACACCCCGAATCCAATGGATTCAGTACCAGGTGGAGAAAAGAACAATAATAATTGAACCAGCAGCAATTGAGAGCTGCTCCCTATGCAAACGACACTGCCTCCACTGCAGGCAGCAGACTCATGGGCCCCATCTCACCAATGCAAATCGGAGGAGTGGATTTGCATTGCGATTGACAGCAGGTTGTCAATCTGGTGCAAGGTTAAGGATGAGCCAGTCAGGGCAGTAATAAATCCATCGGCTTTTCCTCCATGACCCTTCTCTCTTACAGGCAACCCGCATTAAGCTGGCACTTTGAGTTTCTCTTCGATGCTGTCCCATGCAAAAGTCTTTGTGCGTCTGTATATTGTAAAGCTCCTTCCTCATCATTAAATAAACACCCTTTTACTGGAATTATACTGGAGGTCTTGTATATTTCTTCTTGTACTTTTCACTGTAGTTAAATGTCTGAATGTGTTTCCCCTCCACTGATTGAGATTGAGTTAAATTTCTCCTTCCTGTGCTGTGGGTCACGTTCACTCCCATGGGAAGAGGTCTAAATTATGAGAGTGAACCTGACCTACAGAACAGGAAGTGATGCCTGGTGCTACAGAGGCAAGGGTACCACTTTCCATGAAGTGACTCTAATCATTTTGCTCCATACATATAAGTACACAATTGTTTCAGAAAAGGATTAGGGTTAGGGTTATATTATGCAGAATAACATTGTAATTATGTGTATGTGCACATCTATTGACTATGTAACTACTATGTAAATACACAGTAATTAGAGACAGTTAACGCACTTACTGCAAAGTGTTACCCAGTTAAGTACTGGTGACACAAAACATTTACACAATTCTGTACAACTGGCATTAAAATATTTCATGTCATTAAACAAAGATAAAATATTGTATAGTGGTTTTTAATTCAGGGATGGAAATAAGACTCCCATTTCACAGCAGGTGGATCCATTCCTGGTTATGCTAGGCGTTTGATAAGACACGCCTGAGCTTGTTACCTATACACAGTGGCTAATCAAGCTTGTGGTAAAACCTGGAATGGGTGAAACTGCTATGCAAGAGGAGTCTGATTTCCTTCCCTGTAATGCACGGAGTTCTTTATTTTTTTCAGTTGGTTCTCTCTAAGTTACAGACTGTTGTTATGCGATGTCTATTAGAGACAGAAATTAGATCGTTAAAGTAATAGAATCTGTGACCTCAACAGCTATACCGCTTAAAAAGAAAAAAAAGGTCTGCTGCCCTCGTGTGGCTAGAGTGAGAACAACAATATTCCCCCTAAAAACATTTTGTAGCCTGTGTCACCTAAAGCAAGCGCAGCAGGTAAATTAGGTCCGTCCCTACACATTTATAAAAAGAAATCCTCTTGCTTCCTACTAGACCATTTTTACTCAAATATTTTACCGACTTTCTTTTTTTTAATTTTATTTCCCATCAGTGAAGCAGCTAGCTGTAAGGAACGGATTTACACGGGTGTAACATTATATTCCGTCCGGCTTCAAAAGAAAAAAATACAGTCGGTAGGAAGTATGTTCGTAAAATAATAATAATTAAAAAAAAAAAATTAAATACATACATACATAGAACTCTCCCTTAAACGGCGACAATTGCTACTGTATCATAACCTTTGAATTTAACGTTTTAGGGAGTAGGCTAATCTCTTATAGTCTTTCCGTCTAAACTTTTAGGATGGGTCACTGGTGTGCTGGTCGGATGTATTTTGTGTGCGGAGCGTATGCGACAGCATGTAACAGTGCAGTAACTTTGGAGGCAAAAGCATAAGAGAAAAAAAAATCTAATAAAATAAAATAAAATCCCATAAAAAGTAATATTTACATTTAATAAGGGGGGAATTGCTATGGCCAGTCCGGGTGCAGGAGGTTCAGAGCTCGATGGAGTAGGAGAAGGGAAATCGCAGACCGGGGTAGCCGGAGATGAGAGATTAACCTCGGCTGCACATCCAGAAGACCCGCCGCCGCCGCCGCCGCCCCCCCGCAGCACGGCTGTCCTGTCTTTGCAGCAGCACCGCCGTATGGTGTGCGCTGAGCACCCGTGTCGGGTGCTGAATGTGGGGAAGATGCTGGAGACGCTCGGGGGCGAGGAAGGGATGTCGAGAGTAAGGGACACGGTCCGAAACCATATCGAGTGAAAAGCCAGCAGTGATCCAGCACTGGTGCATACTGGTCAGAGCTGGTGGTTTAGACCGGTTTTCAGATGGTCGTGTTGGTTCAGGAGCTGGTTAAAATGTTTCCCACAAAAAAAAAAAACAGGTCTTTAACAATTCCTTTGCTGTACAGTCAGTAAAGCCAGCTGTTAGTTTTGTATCACGCCTAAATTGATCTGTTCAGTGTAAACCATGTTAGGGTTTTAATATGTGTTCCATGTCTTATGACCGGTCAGTCAGAGGCCAGTTCCCAACTTTTTGCCCCCATATCTGTTGTTCGGCCAAAAACATTGGAAAGCTCTGACCTCAAATCACAGTGCTGCCCTCTGATGGTGTGTTTCAGACCTACGCGGATCCTTCCAAGCGACTGGAGCTGTACTTCCGCCCGCGGGATCCGTACTGTCACCCCGTGTGCGGGAACCGCTTCCCCTCCACCAGCATGCTGCTGCGGGTCCGGAGACGAGTCCCCAAACCCCGGGGCCAGGGGGTCGCAGCGCTCCCTGCAGGAGACACCGCGCAGCAGAGCCAGATCGACATGGAGATACTGGGAGTCATCTGCACCACATACAAGTTTCAAGGTGATGGGATTTTGAAAGCAGTCGTGCTGTCCTCCAATGTCTAACCGCATGGTTCTCTGTAGTGGCTTCTGCTTATGTCCTCATGTGCAGGGATAGCAGTAAGACTCCTATCGGATTGCACTTTGATCCATTCCTGGTTTTACTGCTAACAGCTTGATTAGCCACAGTGTAGAGGTAGCAAGCTGAGGTGTGTCTTATTGAACTCATAGTGGAAACGCTGACTGACCCCTGCTTTGCTCCCCAGGGCTGGCTGATTTTCAGTACCTGGCTGTGCACACGGAAGCCGAGGGCACCCAGAGCTCCATGTACAATAAGATCCTGCTGCAGCGCCCGGAGAAGAAAGAGTTCTTCGATCAAGAAATGCCTCTCTACATCCCCCCGCCCATCTTCTCACGCCTCGATAACCCTGTCGATTACTTCTACCGGCCTGACATCCAGCACAGGTCAGTGAAGAGATGGGTGGAGCGCCGCTTCACTTACCCCGAAGCAGTGTTTGCACACCAGGGTCAGAAGCTCACGCTAGTCCTGGGTTTTTAGGACTGCCTGCAGTTGAGTGTATTCTGGAAATGGGCCAGGAGGCAGGAGTTTGTGCCATCAGCTCAGAGCAGACTTAGCAGTGCCCCGCTTGCCGGTTCCTTGTCATGTCATGTGATATACCTCAGCCTGTTGTGAGAGCCAGTGGGTGTGCAGGGCTGGGGTGAGTTGCTATCCTAATCAGAACCGTCATGTCTGAGCTCGCAGATTCTTCCTGCTGCTTTCCCTTGTCCAATCAGGGAAGGGTACCTGCCCCCCCAGCTGTCCAGCGAGAATCTGATTGGCTTGAGCCGCGCCCGGCGCCCCCACAATGCAATCTTTGTGAATTTCGAGGACAAGGCGGTCCCCACCGAGGCCATGGAGGCCGCCGTGCTGAACTGGAAGCGTGTGTGCAGCCACCCCAACGAGCAGCAGAGCGAGGAGGAGCTGCGGCAGGTACAGTGTGCCACCACCGGGGGGCGCTGTCTGTGTGGATGGATTCGCAAGGGGTTTCATCAGTAGGGTGCTTCGTTTCCAGTTCTTTGTTACCAATAAATTCCCTCTTTAAAAAAAAAAAAAAAAAAATTATTATTCTCCCAAATGTTGTGACCATGCTTAATCTCGGTCCTCCATGTCTGCTGCTGTAGCGGAAGACGATGACTGTGTGAGTGATACACCTAAGGAGCATGTCTTAGGTACTGGTCCGCCCGCTGTCACAGAACCCCCGTCGCTGAAAGAGTGACGTGCACGGAGCTGTGTCTGTCCGTTTCTCATGCTCGGTTTCCAGTGCTAAAGAAATCCTTGCTCAGAATGTGCTTCCAGCTGTCTCTCCTCTTCCCAGCTGTTTCAGTCACGGCCCGTCTGGTCCCGGAACGCGGTGAAGGCAAACCTGGAAATCCACCCCGAGAAACTGAAGCTGCTGCTGCCTTACGTTGCCTACTACATGGTGAGAGGGGGAGGGAGCAGCTAGGAGGGCTGGGCTGGGCTGGGCTGGGCTGGGCTGGGCTGGGCTGAGCGTCTATGTTCCTCTTTCAGCTCACTGGCCCCTGGAGGAGTCTGTGGGTCCGGTTTGGCTATGACCCCAGGAAGGATCCCAAGGCAAAGGCGTACCAGGTCTTGGATTTCAGGATCCGCTGCGGAATGAAACATGGTACCAGCTTTATTCCATTACATAACCCTTGATTTAAAGCGCTCCAGAAAGCCAGTGATTTAGACCTGCAGAGGTGCCTGCTCCCAGGCGTGATAAGTGGTTCTGTGTCGTCTCATTTCCAGGCTACACTCCGAACGACATGCCAGTGAAGGCTAAGAGGAGCACCTACAACTACAGCCTGCCAATCACCATCAAGAAGTCAGGTAGGCGCTCAGAGAGCAGCCAGGCTGGGTCCAATAGACTTCTCATGCTGGGCTGTTCATCAAAGGGAATGCATTGTGACTCATTGCACACCCCATTGTTTAATATGCAATGATTTGAATTGTGATTCAATGCAGTTCTTTAATATTTCATTGAATTTATTACTTAAGAACATTAGAGTACAGGACAGGCCCTTATAAAAGATTCCCGTAGTAAAAGCACAGCACAGTTAAACAAAGCTAAGTGGAGGTTTGGTTAGGTAAGCCTGGCAAAGACCAGCGAGTTGTGGTGAAGCATATTAAAAGGTAAACTTAATGCATAGTCTAAGCGTAGGAAAAGGATGGTAAAACTGGACCCTTATGTAATGCTGCATTCAGAACTCATTCGATACAGTCACTACTTTAGCTCAGTGAAGCGCGGTCATGCATGCTCAGTGCTTGTGCCCTGTGCTGCATTCTCACTGCCTAATGCTGTTGTATTTCTCAATGTCTGAACTGGTGGTGCTTGTCTCCAGTGCCGCAGCCAGCCAGCTTGCAGGAGTTCACCCAAGGGCTGACCAGCTCCAGCACGACCAGCGGCAGGAAGCCCGCCCCCTCCAGGTACAAACTCAAAGTACGTGCCTTCGCTTTCTTCTTTTAGAAACACAAGTACTGGGAATACTGCACTGGAGTCGGTGCTTAGTGATGCTAAACCTGCGTGGGAGGTTTTTGTTTGTTTGTTTCTCCCTGTCAGTGCAGGGATGGCAATAAGACTCCCGTTGCATAGCAGTTTGATCCATTCCTGCTTTTACCAGGAGTTTAGTCGGACGCACCCTGAGCTTGTTGCCTATACACCATGGCACGTATTAAAACCTGGAATGGGTGAAACTGCTATGCAATAGGAGTCGTATCCCTATCCCTGCAGTACTATGTAATAAATGCACATCAGTAAAACTCGGAAGTCTTTAAGGTGGGGTCCAGTAAATAGAATAATGAAATGCATTAAAGCAGTGAGTGACCAGCTGAAACGTTTTTGTCCGTCTCCAGGAGTCTGCGTATGTTTTCCGTGAGGCGACCCTGCCTCCCTACAGACAGATGTTTTACCAGCTGTGCGATCTGAAGGTGGAAAGGTAAGAAACTGTCCATTCACGGTCCTGGCCATTCTACTTCAGGTTTTACTGTGAGTTTAATGAGACACACCTGAGCTTGTTACCTGCGCACTGTGGCTTTGGTATAACTGGACCTCAATGGTTTGCTTTCTGTCTTGCCCACCTAAGATGCATTTATATCTGGTGTACATAGAGACTCCAGAGCAGAGATGTTCTCATGAGAAGTTCTTACACACCTGAGAAAAGTCTTCAGTTGGACAGCACTGCATGAGCTCCCCAGTGCCGTGCTGAAACCACACTCCTCTGCCCTGGATCGCTCACTCGGCTTCATTTCTGCATTCTCAGGCTGACGAAGATTGTCCATCGCAACGACGGCGAGGAGTCTGAGTGCACGGAGCGGGACGGCTGGTGCCTGCCCAAGACCAACGACGAGCTGCGAGACATCATGTCCAGCATGATCAAGCAGATCATCCGCTCCAAGAGACCAGGTAACAGGACGCCCCTCCACTCTCTGAGACATCATGTCCAGCATGACCAAGCAGATCATCCCCTCCAAGAGACCAGGTATCAGGACGCCCCTCCACTCTCTGAGACATCATGTCCAGCATGATCAAAGAGATCATCCGCTCCAAGAGACCGGGTAACAGGACGCCCCTCCACACTCCACCCTGCCTGTCCTGCAGTGCCACGGGGCACGATCCCTGTGCGAGCGCCCGCCTCGTTCAACATTGTATAGCCCCCCTTTTTGTTTTTGTTTTTTAATCGTATAAATGGTGTTAAGTTATAAGAAACTGGGAGGTAAATTGAGGAAGACATTTAATCAGAAACATGTGATTAGCACACCTTTATAAACACTAAGGAGCTCAATAAGAACCTGCGCTACGTCAAGGCGAATGAACTACTGTACTACTGTGGGTGTTTCTCTCTGTCTGCGTGTTGATGCGTTTCTCTGTGTCTGTGTGTGTTTGTGTCTGTGTCTCTGTGTGTGTGTGTGTGTTTGTTCTAGCTCTATTCCCCACCAAGACCAAGTCATCGGGTAAGGAGCGGGGACTGCTGGAGCTGGAGAGCGGAGAGGAGGAGGAGGAGGAGGAAGACGAGGAGGAAGAGGAGGAGTTCCAGCCCTCGGAGGGGAGTGAGAACGAGATGGAGACTGAAATCCTGGATTACATGTGACTCCCTCCCACCCTCCTTCCTATATAGAGATCAGAAAGATTCAGCAGGAAGCCATTGAAATTGTGCTGTATTGGCAGCACCTGATCTTTTTTTGTAAAGATGTTAACTTGCAGCGCAGTTTGGACATGTGTTTTACACACAGCTGTACCTTCACTCAGCAGGGTGGTAAAGCCTTGAGAGGTACAGGTGAGGCGCTGAGCAGTCCATACCTGACTGAAGCAGGGACAGATTATTGGGGGTGAGTCAACTCAAGCTTAATGCCTTTTGCATTGGATTTTTGAATCGCAAAGCCTGCAGAATTGTAACAGAATGAAACTACTGGGAACAATATCCACTTGTTTGCTTGTTTGCTTGTCGCATTCGCTTTATTCCCGTCCAATAATTTTTTTTACAAGTGGATTTTTGTACCACCGTTTCTAAGTTTAAATAAAGATCTTGTTTTCTACCCTTTGTTCCTCGGCTTCTTTAAACTGAATAAGATTTCATCCATGACCTTCAATGGTTTGGTTATTGCATAGCAACAGTGTGGAGTGCTAGTGGACACTTTGTACAGCGCGTGAAAGCAGCTTGAAGCTGTTCTTCAAGGATACACAACGATACAGAACTGCCCCGGAAAACTGTCTGAAACACAATCTCCATACCTCGACAGCACAAGAACGATTCTTCACTTCCATGTGAATAACAACCCAAAGCCAACATTGCAACAAAACTAAAATCTTTGGAAAAAACACGAGCCAAACCGTTTCGACAAAATCAAAACGGAACAATTCACTGTATTTAATGGCACGTTATTGCTAAACGGTTGTTAAAAATATATACAGCTATGGCCAAACGTTGTGCAGTTTTTGTCAGTTTTTTTGCTAAGTGTATGGGAAAACTACATAGCGCTGTGTAATTCAACATTATTCAGCTGGTTTCATCTGACTTCATGAAGCAAAATGACTTAATTCTATAGGGGGATGCAAAACCTTTGGCCTAAGCTGTAGGGCATTGATAAAACCCATGGTCAGTCAGCTGCCCTGATAATTGCCCTTGAATGGGGAAAAAAAATGCTTTGAAATATTTTTTTAGCAGTTCTGTAAATGCTAAATATAGATAAGAACAGCAGGGCAGCCTGATAAATGAACGTTTTCTACCAGGCTTGAGAACCAGCCAGGTGCACAGATAAAACTTTATGAACCCATGCACACTTCAGCGCTACACTGTAATAAACACTGCAAACCAGGGTGAACGATGGTGAATGCAGAGTATAACCATAGGCAAACTGCAAAAAATACACATGTGGGCGAGAGTGCTTTAGAGCTGAGAATGCAGTGTTTAGGATAGTGCTCATTATTAAGCTTCTGGGTAACGACAGCCCTGGAGAGCTGAGCATGCTGTTAAGACTAGTGCTCGTTATGCTAAATTGTGACAGTAGTGAGGAGTACTTCAATTAGTTTCTGGAGCTGTCCCTTTAACAGCTGGTTTCACAGATCCCAATTAACCCTGATCTAATCAGGGTCTGTGAAACCAGTCAGAACTGAGGGTCGTCCTTTAAGTTCAAAGGCCGTTACCAATGGCTACAGAGTGTCGTCAGAATCCAAAACGCACTAAAAAAATCAAACCAAGGCGAATCGTTTCAGGGGTGGTGGCTGGGAATCGGAAGCTTGCCAGCACACACTGGACAGCCCGGACACACACCTCTCTGGGATAAAAGATAAGGCACTGTTTGTTGTTCCTTGATCATGCCAGGTGTCTGAAGGGGATGAAGGACGTTGCTGGTCGATGGGAGCTGTCATTGGAGATTTGGCACAGGAATATGAAAATGTACATGCGTGTATATATATATATAGGAGGACCTAACTGCGGAAGATTAGTCTTGTGCAGCAGAAACTCAAGATGGGATCGTGGGGTACGGTGGTGTGTCTGGCTTTCGCCGTCTGTGTGGGAACTGCATCAGCAGCCACGGTAAGAGAAGCATGTGTCAGGGCTGCTGCGATTACTGATGTGGGGACTGATTCGTCGTGCTACTTGCATTGTGTTTAAAGGCATCGTAAGTTAGGTTTTGGATTCCCTGAATATTAGAACGAAAAACATCAGCTATGATAAAGGGCAACGGCAAAAATGAAACAGGAGAGTTTCCATGCCAAGTTCAGTGGGGTTCGGGGGAATCGGTGCTTCTGAATCCCATTAAAACTCCAATCTGAACCCCAGCTAGGAACTGGTTTGCATGTAGGGTACATATCCAGGATTTGGGAGTCGATTCCTGAGATAGGTAGCCTGAATCTGCATAGAAAATAGTTTTGAGTAATGGGCTAAACCCAGGAAGAAAAAAGTACTGTAAAAATGTGGGTCTTGTTCAGGTAGTTTAAACAGACTGTTCCAGGTGTCCTTTTAACGCCACTCCTCCCCCATTCTCTTGCTAACGTGCTGTCTGTCTGCCTGTCAGCTAGGTGCGGTGTTAACCGAAGGGGGTATGGTCGAGGGGACCAGTAAAAAGTTGGGATTCCGAAAACATATGGACGTCTTTAAAGGGATTCCCTTCGCAGCCCAGCCAGGACGGTTTGAGGTCGCTAAACCTCACCCGGGATGGAGCGGTAAGACTGTCCAGCACTGAGTATTCCTGCTTCCCACACTCCCCTTCCCAAGCCTCTCTGAGACATTCCCATCCCAGTGTCTGGAACTTCTGTGGCTGAGCTGGTTTCAGCCTTATACAAAAACTGCAGTGAACCGCGGTAAAAGATTGAAAAAGTGCAGTAAAAGATAGCTAATGCACAGTGAAAGAGTGGTAAGCCACTGGTAACATGGTCAATTCCACAGTTAGCCATGGAAAAGAGCCATTAATGGATGGCACAGTATAAGCATATTGCAAAATGACTTTGCAAGTACCATGGCAAAGCTTTATAAAGCACACTAATCTTGGACTACCTAATGTTATAAAGTATAGTTATATCATTGATTTTGTATCATTAATATTTCTGCTGCACCCTGGATTTGTATATTAAGAAGCTTTGTATTGGTGTTGGGACCCAGGCACCTGGCTGGTATCTCCAGGGTCCTCTCTCAGTGAAGGGACGGTGATGCTGTGGAAGGTCTTGCTAACGCAGTGTTCCTCTACGCTCCTCTGTGTTCTTCAGGGTTGCTGAAGACCACGGAGTTCAAGCAGCGGTGCCTGCAGGTGACTCTGACCCAGTCTTCCACGCGGGGCAGCGAGGACTGTCTCTACCTGAACATCTGGGTGCCCCATGGGGCTCAAGGTACGAGAGGAGCCTGGATTTCAAACGCATTTTGGGGGCGTTTGACATCGGGGTTGGATTGGAGGGGTGGGGATGGTGGTAGATCCCCAGATCAATTGACTTGTATGTCTCTTGATATCACTGCAAACTGAATGAAGGAGTAAAGTCATGTGCAATAGCCGCCTCTCCTCTTCCCTTCTCTTTCAGTGTCCACTGGGCTGCCGGTCATGGTTTACCTCTATGGGGGAGCCTTCCTCGTGGGAGGGTCTCAGGGGGCTAACTTCTTGGATAACTACCTGTACAGCGGGGAGGAGATCGTGCAGCGAGGGAAGGTCATCGTGGTGTCCGTCAACTACCGCGTCGGGACCCTGGGCTTCCTCAGCACTGGAGACACCAACGGGCCCGGTATGCATCAGGGAATCAGCAACCAGGCACTTTCAGAGACGACTTACCAGTTCCCAGCTTCAGCTTCAGTGACAAACCACCTCTATTTTTGCCATTACTGCAAAAACCCCAAATACTGCCCATTTTTAAATGCACTGTAGATGCACTGTAAGTTGTATAATGGTACAAAGTGTGTGTGCTCGCTAAAAGTTAGTGCTGCGTTTTGAATCGGTCAACCAGCAGGGGCTTTGTGAAGACAGCTCCTGTATGTTCTTGTTGTATTTAAACTGCAGGTAACTACGGTCTGTGGGACCAGCACATGGGCATCGCCTGGGTCCACCGCAACATCAAGGCCTTCGGAGGGGACCCCGACAACATCACCCTCTTCGGGGAGTCAGCAGGGAGCGCTAGCGTCAACTTCCAGGTGGGTTAAGAAAGGGCTTCCGATATGAAAGCTAGAAATCTCATACTATTTTTTTTTTTGGCTCTTGAATGCATGCTGTCTGAAGAATTTAGCATTTTGACGTTGACGTTTTCTTAACATTTCTCTGTAATTGAGCAAGAAATTCATCCACATACTGTGAAAAGATCTTTGAGGGTATAGAAATACTGAAAAGAAACATAGGGGTTGATTTGATCTCTCTGTAGCCTGCTCTGGGGAATCCCTGTGGATTGTATCATTCACCTAGCCAGGTTAATCCCTCAAAATAAGTGGTTGATGATGCAATCAGGGGGATCCCCTGATATTATAAAATGCTGTGAAAAAAAAAAATCCAGCTGTGGCAGGGTTTTGATCAGGACGACCCCTCAGTAATATCTTAAGACAAATGTTTGGACAGTTAGTCATGATATCAAGCTTGTCCACTGTCTGTTTCTCTCCAGATCCTCACACCCTACAACAAAGGGTTAGTCCGCAGGGCTATCTCACAGAGCGGGGTAGCGCTGAGCCCCTGGGCCCTCTCGAAAGACCCCCTCTACTGGGCAAAACAGGTCAGTGACAGGGAAACGGCTCTCTTATCAGTGCAAGAAAGAATTTAACATTCTCAACCGAGCGAGATGACTAAGGACAGCACCCGAATCAGGCATCTCCAGAATTAGCTCAGTGTGCAGAAGGTGGGCTGTCTCCAACCCCCACCCCCAAATACAAACCCATGCTTTCCTGTCTGTGTTGTAGATTGCGCAGAAGGTGGGCTGTCCCACTGACACCACGGCCAGCATGATGGGCTGCCTGAAGATCACTGACCCTGTGGCCCTCACCTTGGCCGGGAACCTCAAGCTGTTCAACATAAATGGTAAGACGGGAGAAGGGTCCAGGGTCCAGGGGTCCAGCTGTGGCTTGTTGAGTTTCAGCTGTTTTGAGTGTCTAAACAACAGTGCTGTACAATTAGAACACCAGCAGCATTGTTTGAAGTTACAATTACAACTGCATTGGAATTACCATTAATTAGGGATTGCACAAATGCTGTACATTTCATTTGCAGAGCCTGTGGTGTACGGGTTAGGATTGGCCCCGGTGGTGGATGGGGATTTCTTACCAGAGCACCCCAGCAATCTGTTCCACAACGCTGCGGAGGTAGACTACATCGCTGGCACCAATGACATGGACGGGCACTTATTCGCAGGATTCGACATCCCCTCTGTCAACGAGCGCTGGACCCCAACCCCCCCGTGAGTGAGCGTTCAAAAATCCATTTCATCAGAGAATTCAAAACAAGAGCTAAATGCAAAGGAGAGAGAGACCATTCCAGGCCTTCGTCAGCGCGTCACAGACCAACAACTAAATGCATGACCCAGGAATCCGCTTTCGCTGTCTTGCAGGGAGGACCTGTACGGCCTGCTGAGGGGGCTGACGAAGGAGAAGGGGGAGCGGGCCGCTAACACCTCGTACGATCTGTACACCCAGAGCTGGGGGGCCGAGCCCACCAAGGAGACCATCAAGAAGACGGTAGTGGAGCTGGAGACAGACTTCCTGTTTTTGGCTCCGACACAGGCCGCTACACACCTGCACCTCAAGCACTCAAAGTGAGCCGCCACTCCCGGTCTCTGTAGTGCCTGCAGAGAGCAGTGTGTTGTTGTACACTGACCCCCTGTCTCTTTCCCAGGGGCGGGCGGACGTACTCGTACGTCTTCAGCGTGCCGTCTCGTATCCCCTTCTTCCCCAGCTGGATGGGGGCGGATCACGCGGAGGACCTGCAGTACGTCTTTGGGAAACCCTTCACCACCCCGCTGGCGTACTTCCCCCGGCACAGGGACGTCTCCAAGTACCTCATCGCCTACTGGACCAACTTCGCCTGGACCGGGTAAGCAGGCCCTCACTGTCGCCTTACTGGGGTGATACTTGAATATAAGTCCATTTTCTTAAGATCTAGTTGTCTTGTTACCGTAGGGTCACCAGATGTCCAGATGCTATTGTGTTCACATATATATATAAACATACAATAAATGCACCCAGGTATGGGTTGTTACGTACAGTTATTGGAGTTGCTACGGCGTGAATGAATTTTTCGCTCTGATAATCTGCTCCGTGCTTCCTGCAGGAACCCCAGCGACGGAGGGTCAAAGGTCCCCTGCGCCTGGCCAGCCTACACCAAGGTCAAGCAGCAGTACCTGGAGATCAACACCAAGATCACAGCCAGCTCGGTGAAGGAGAACCTGAGGAGCCCCTTCATGAAGTACTGGGGCGAGACCTTCAGGAGCCTGCCGACTGTGGAATCACAGCCCCCCACTATCTGAGACCTGCTGCACCCCACGGACAGCGCTGGGCTCTGGCAAACCAGCAGGGAACTTTCTTATGGTATACTGAAGCCATTGCCAGCACAGAGGGTATTTGTAAACGCACCAACTAAAATTCCTAATCTGCAGCACACCACTACAGTTTGATCTATATGGCTTTCACAGACCTAATTTAACACATTTCTTTTGAATCCGATACAATCATTAGAGACAAGTTATTGAAAATGTAGGAAAATGGGAATATAGGGATATTTTGTTTTATTTGTTTTATTGCTGGTGTTTTCTGTATTTTCTCCCCCCTCCCACTTTGCTGTTCAATAAAATCTAGTATTGCAGCCTCTGATGCAATCAAAAGGATTGATATTATGGTTCATTTTTTTTTTTTTTTAATGCACATGTCCCAGGTTAATGAGATCCAAGAAAACAGCAGCAATTCTGCGGAGCTGCAGTGAGGGAACATAATTAGATATTCTAAATCAGGGGTAAATAAAATAAGTGGGTACGCTATATTTATATGAAATAATAATAATAATAATAATAATAATTAGATCTGCCCTCGTTAAGTTCATTGACACAGACACTCTCGATATCTACACTATTGAAATTAGTTTCATTTGTCATCTTTTGCACCACAAACTCACAGCCACAGCACTTTTCAGCACACTGTAGATTTTTATTACAGGGTTTATTTCCCCCCCCCCCCAACATAATAAACATTGCCTTAAAGTTACAGGCAGTCGCTCTAATATACAAAAGACTTTACAAGGAAAGACAAGGAAAAACAAAAGCATTTTAAACTGGAACAGAACTCACAACCGTTGTGTTATAAATTTCATATATATATTTATAATTTCATAGGGAAAAAAAAAAGTACAATGCTACACAACGACACTATGTACAAATCAATAAATACTGCGGGGGCAAGTTACAAAAGTGCCTTGCCCCCCCTAGTCTTGACACAGACAGACCCTTGTGATTATTAAGGATCAAACAGCCACAGTACTTGTCAGATCAACGTGCTTCCTTGTACCACAGCAAGCACCAATCTGACGATACATCTGCGGTCACATGGCTGTCCCTGCCATATGCAGGTGGTGCCACTTAAAGTGCCACTGCCAGCTAGCGCTGGAGAATTTGGGGTCAATATTTTGGAAGTCCTTTAACCTCACACCCCTTCTCTAATTGTATGCATTTATAAAACTGACCGCGGGTGAAAGGCAAACCCTAAATACTGGACCACTCTTATCTCAGTTTCCTATCCCCTCTGTGCCTCCACTTTTCATTGTTGATATTCACACACTGTTTCTTGTTAGGCAGCCAGTTTCAAAGGGCTGCACTGTCTCGCTCTGTGTTAGTGTTCCTTTTTCAGTGCATCTCAACAGTGTGGGATCACAGGGCTCAAGGTCCCAATTGACCACAGAGCAGCGCCCCCTGTTGACAGAAGCCAGAAGCCAGCCCCGTGCAGGAAACAGTGCTGAGGTCGGGAGAGGTGTCCACTGGGTTGAGGGAAGCACCCCCTGGTCTTTGGCACATGCAGCATGAACCCCAAAAGTGCTCCTGGAGGAGCAGAACAGAAATCTATTAAAGGAACGCTGAGGTTCCTTATCTGCAAACCGTCCTTTCTTTTCAAGTTTTAAAACAAATGATCAATCCTTCATTGTAAATAGTCCATTTCAACTGTCTCTCTTTTTTCCCCCTCTTTTATTACATTATTTTTGTTATTCAACTTTCTATCTGTTTATAAGTCTTTCCAACAATACTCTGACTTACTGCAGGGGGTGCTATACCATCACATGTACAGTAAAACTAGAGGTTACTCAACAGATGCATTCTGCACTTCTAAGAGAGTGAGGTCAGCACAGGAACTGACCAGGGCCTTCATATAAACGTCTCAGATTAACACACACACACACACACACACACACACACACACACACACACACACACACACACACACACACACACACACACACACACACACACCGTCTCTCACTTCATGAAATAAAATGAAAAAAAACACAATAGCCTGAACATTTCAGGTCACCACAGGCAGAAAAGCAGACACAGAAAAAAAGCGTTCTCCTTTGGGTCTTAGCACGGGCGCACTTCCTCCTGCTCAGCCACACGCAGCCAGAGAGAAGACTTCCAGCGATTGGTTCCTCAGACAGTTCCGGAGTTCCAGCATCACCTTACAGTTCCGGGGGTTGACGTGGAAACCACCAGCCTGGGGCTCCCTCTATTGGCAAAGCGGGGAATGTGCCCGGACGAGGCTGTAGCCATTCGAACTGTCCTCATTGAACGCATGCTGTACTGTTTCCCTCTATCGCTGTGCACTGCAGTCACTGGAAACGAACCGAAGACCCAAGCGATTAACAATAACTATTATTAGCACCACTTGAAGAATAGCAAGGCAGAAAGGGTGGAGGGGTTTTCAACACAAAGACCTTGTGTTTTACATTACAGAAAACAGGCGAGTCCTTAAAGTCAGCTTGCACTTAATACAGAACTCCTGTATCCATTTCAAAGGGCCTCTTTCCTTTAAATCTACAGACATGTCCCTAGGATTCTCTCATCCTGTTTCCCTGTAACAAATCAGTAATCTGTTGGCTTAGGGGAATTCTTTCTAATGCTGTAGTGGTTGAGATCATTTCAACACCACAGGGTGCAGAGTGACAGCTGCTAACAATGCAGCGATGTGTGTTCTTTACCCCGGTGAGATTTAGTGTCGAATCAACTCCCAGCTTCTACAGAAGTGTCGGATTTCCGTCTTGAAGCTCTGGTGTCATTTTAAAAGGGGAGTTGCCTCTTTCTTGTAGGGAAAGAGTTTAAACTCAAAAGTAGCTGGCAGGAGGAGGGGTATTCGAACCCCCGACTGCCGGGTGTTCCACCTGCTCTCCTCAGGGCTAGTGCCGACACAGTGTCCTTCGACAACGAAGCAAGGATAATAAGTTGCTCTTTCTCCACGGCACAGGCATCAGTTCATTCCTGTTAAAAAAGCTCTCTCTTGTTATCTTGCGCCATCGCAGGCTCGGGAGGGCTCGCCACCCCAAAAGCTGGGGTGTCCACGGCTCCTGGGGGCCTCCACGTTGGGGGGGCACCCCCGCAGATCTGTAAACATGTACCCTCCGAAGGGTAAGCGCTGTCCAGTTCACCTCGTTTGCAGACGTTTATAAAAGGTGTGTTTTTTTAATGTCACTGATAGGGTTGTGTTCTCTGGGGCTGGGTAGGCACAGCCTCCCTGAAGGGTCCCGGGTTTAGAAGATGCCCTTGGCGATCTTCAGGCCCTTCTGCTTCATGCGCGGGAGGGTGGAGCTGGCAACGTGCTTGGTCCGGCCCGCTTTGGGGAAGCCCCGCCTCTTCAGGACGAAGTTGTAGTTGGCTGACGAGTTCATGGCGTAGAAGACGTTTGCGTTGTCGGGGATCTTCAGTTCTGCAGGGAACACATTTTTAATTTTATTATTAATACATTCTGGCGGGGGGGGGTATTTCTGCCTCTTTCAATTAGATGTATTTAGTCCTGCAATGAGTATTATATAAAATACATGGATAAACAGACTCAATACCAGGATGCTTGAAGGTTTAAATAGAAAGGCATTGTAGATCATTAACTATGTGGTCAATGACATCACAAGCACAGTCATAGATTTCAATAGAAATAAGTCGGTAGTTCTGTAATCTCATGTATGTTTCGTGCTTGTTTTCTATTGCTGTGTTTGAAGCTCAGACGGGACAGGCTCACCTTTCTCCTCGGAGATGACCTGCACCAGCTCGTAGTCCTCCGGCCGCTCGCGCTCCAGGTTGTGTTTCACCATGGCCTTGCGGACCACCACGGGGGTCTTATCCTGACTTGTCACCTGCGGGAAACGAGAGTCTGTGTCTTTACTGGGGTTCCAGGATCTCTGCTGGACATCAGTGCAAACAGATACAAATTCAATACATATTTTATAGTTTTGGCAGGGCAGCTCCATCAAGTTCACACAAACCGGGTTCAAATTTCTAAAATGTAATTTAAAAAATCTGTGAGGATAATAGCATGCATTCTATACAGTACAGTATATAGATTTTTTTTGGTGTGAATACAGCCCACCAGCAGGGGGCGCCCTCCTCACCAGGATGCTCTTGTACATGTTGCCGTTGTCCACGTCCAGGCTGACCCGGATGATGCAGCAGTCGTCCACCTGCTGGTTGTAGAGGGGCAGGGACAGGGAGGAGTAGCTGGAGAAGCCTGAGACGGAGCGCTTGTGCGAGCGGGAGGCCGTGACGGGAGTGGAGGAGAACGAGGAGGACGAGGCGCTGCTGGAACCCGAACCCGAACCCGAGCCCGAGCCCGAGCAGATCCCAGACGTCTCCAGAGAGGAGATGGACGTGGACTCCCAGAACTGAGGGGACAGAACACAGCGGAGCTTTTAACACAGCTAACAGACGCAATGCACACTTCCTGATCTGTGTTCTAGGCACTCATCTGTGTTCTAGGTTCTTGGCAGTGATCTGTGTTCTAGGCACTCATCTCTGTTCTAGGTTCTAGGCAGTGATCTGTGTTCTAGGTTTGAGCTGCTGCAGTTCTGCCAGGTTTTTAATGTCTTTACATTTACAATGCAGCCCAAGGTTAGTGCTAATGAGGGTCCGTGAAATGTTAAAATGAAAAAGGGATATTATACTATTTTAGTTAAGTGTGTTATATTAGGTATTATTGTTATTATTATTATTAGGTTTGCGATGATGTGGATAAGTGGAATGGAATGTTTGGGTGCAGTTCTCCCTCATGGAGCTGATGGAAGTAGATTCTTAGAGTATATATACCGTGAGAATCTGCTCTGGAAGGTGGCTCCCCTTGCCTAAGGCAGAGTTGGAATGTTTTACAGTAGACGTGGCATTCTACAAAGGAATTAAACGCCAGTCACAAAAGGTACAGCAATTGTATATTAAAAACAAAACAGTGTGTGTGTTTAAGGATGCTGCAGGTCAGCACTGCCCGATTAAGACATGCTTCACATTTTTTTCTTTCTACCTATGACTAATATTAGTAACGACATTCTGATAACATTAATCATTGATGAATATTTGAGAAATAAAATATTGCTCAGAGAAAAAAATATATATTATAATAATAATAATAATAATAATAATAATAATAATAATAATAATAATAATAATAAGCACAATTTATTCAAAATCAGGAACATACTGTAAAATAAATCTCTATATTTATGGACCTATAATTGTGTAAGACCTTACTGCTTGAATATTGCCTGGTCAATATTAAAATAATGCCAGATTGTTTTTCCAGAAATCTATATATTGCTTGACATGTAATCGCAGTAAGACCCTAACAAGGCCCACAGTCCTGCTCAGTTTGAATACTGCCCGGTCAGTATAAACCCACCTTCTTCTCGGTCGTGTCGGGGGACTCGGAGACGAAGCTGATGTTGATCTCCTCCACGTCGGAGCTGGAAGAGCCGGCCGAGGTCACGCTGAGGGAGTCCCCCCCGTCTCCCCCCCCTCCGCCCCCCAGGTAGGGTCCGTAGCGCAGCTGCTCGAAGGACTTGGAGTGGGAGCTCCCCGCGCTGCTGCAGCCCGGCTCCGCACTGGCAGGCTGCCGACTGCAAAACAAAACCACCGTCAAACACATTTCCATAAGCAATTCCCAGCACCAGACCCAGGGGGTGCAATGTAAGAGAGAACAGAAACACTCACTCGCTCCATCGCTTGATGATCCCCGTGTTTTTCTTGGCTTTCAGGGTGTTGCTGGCGGACTCAGACAGGGGTTCAATCTCGCACGACTGGCTGTAACTGTGGAGAGAGCAAGACAAGCCAGGGGTTAGCAAGACAAGCCAGGGGTTAGCAGCCAGACTGGGAACGAGGGTGGGAGGAGACCATAATGAAACTCTTAAATCAGGTTTAAACTCCTATTCACTGCTGGCTTTCTCCCCTCTCACACGCTGCCTGCTTATCGCAGGCTCCTAACACATCCCCCTCCTCCCCAGTCCTTCTCTTTATGAACAAATTGTCCAGAGGAAGAGAGAGGATCACACTCCTCTGGGTAGCAGGAGCACTGATTAGCTTTTGAGGTCTGACTAATCAAGACTACACAAACAATCACTGTCCTGTGTCCTGACCCTATGGTGGCCATCGTCCTGCATTTCCCAGCTCCCCCGGAAGCACAGGGCTCTGCCGGTCCTCACCTCTCTGCCTCGCTGAGCCTCTCCAGCCCGGACAGCCACTCCACAAACAGGGAGTCCTGGACGAAGTTGTAGTTGTTGCAGGCTGACTGCAGCAGCTTGATCTGGGCGATCACCTCAAACTCCTGTGGGGGAAGAGAGAGAGAGAAGATCTAATCATCTCAGTAAAAGGAGTAATCGATGAGGCTTTAGATTACAGGCAGGGACCAGCAGGCAGTATTAATAACTGTCATTTTGCACAGGGTAAGGTTTGTAAAAAAAACTAGCTCTGAGGAGTCTTGTAGGTCTACCTTGTTAAGCTTCCCAAACACAATTGAATGAGTTTATTTTACAATGATAGCCTCACTCTTAACACTGCAGTACTGTATAGAGAAAGAGAACTCCACTCAGACGAGCAGACCAGTAAACTAAGCTAATAGAGTGATGTATAAATCTATAGCCATTTCCATTTATTTTCAGACTAATGTAGTTATCCTAGGGTAGGTAGTCTTCAATGTTACTTCATCGTCGGACTGCTTCACTTTACAAAGCGCTGGCTACTTCAAAAAATAAAAAAAATTACCTTTTTTCTTTTTTCAAAGTTTATTAATCCTCCCTGTAAAATAAAAACAAAAATACATATTGTAGTTTATGAATCAATATTATCTTCTCACCACATATTGGTAGAATATTGAAATTATTTTATAGCAGAAGGTTAAAAAAAATGGAAACTCTGTTCCCTTTAATTTAATGGAGTATAAATACAAGCAATGGTTCATTGAAGATAAACTTTCTTATAAAAGGAATGTTCAGCGTTTTTCAGCAGTCTAAATCCGCACGGTACTTTTGCACTGTACCATGCATTCTGCATGCATGCGATTGACCAGGCTTTACAGGTACCAGGATTGCTTTACTAAGCACTCTGAGGTCAGCACTCACCTCGAGATGGTCTTTCATGGCAGTGTCCATCATGACCAGGTCAGTGAGGAAGGTGCCCAGGTAGGGGATAGTGCCTTGCATCACACCCTGAAACAGCAAGGGAAGGAGCCAGTGTCAAACACAGAGAGAGGGGGTTTGGAACCGACTGAACCAGACCCCCCCTCAATGATAATAATGATTTACAACATGCAAAAGATCAAATTGATGTGCATTTTACTGTTGATTTCATTTGTATGCATTATGCCAAGTATCAAAAAGCTACCTTTGGACACTTTGTAATGCTTTCTGAAATAAGACTCCTGTTGCATAGCAGTTCCACCCATTCCAGGTTTTACTACCAGCTTGATTAGCCACAGTATGCAGATAACAAGCTCAGGTGTGTTCTAGTAAAAACGGACAGTAAAACCAGGCATGGATCAAAGAGTTTTATTATTTCCCTCCCTGGTTTCTGTACTAAGAGGGTGCAAGGGACTCGCTGGTCCCTGAGGAGCCTGCACCCTCTACAGACCTGGCTTGACCACTAGGGGGCAATGATGCAGAAGTCAGCCTGCAACTCAACCAAGAACAGAAGTTGCAACACAAGAGGGCGCCTTCAGATCGAGTCGGGTCTTTCCAGGCGTGCGACTGGCAGCTGCTGTAGTGTCCACCTACCAGCTCTCTCTGCTGCTGCTGCCGTTTCTGTGCCCGCTTGGGGTTGATCTCCAGTGTGGCGAACTTTGAGGTGCCCTCCTGGAGAGAGAAACACAAACGGGGGCTCGTTACTGAGCCGTGCCTTCAAAAAAACACACACAATCAGGAGACCCCAAAAAGTGAAGACGCGTCTTTGCCGATGTCTCTCCTGTTTAAATACACAACAGTACCATTGGAAACTAGTAGAAAAGCATTTAGGTAGAAAGGAGATCAAACTGAGTCATAATGAGAAACTGCACACCTCCTGCGAACGAAACCCGCGTAGGCAGGTAGGACCTGATCAGTCTAAAATTAGAGCGCTGTCTTTTTCTTCCACAATGGAAAAGACCGAATAAGCGTTTTTAGGCACTTCACATAACATGCAGTTACAATTTAAACAAGAATATATGACCGACTCAAGCGAACCATTTAGTCAAGCGTCATTCTGAAATGCCTGCTTCCACGGACAGAATGAAAAATATTTCTTGATTGCCGGTTTATATTTGCGTTGCATATCTGAACGGGATAACCCTATAAATGCTTAGGTAAAACTTTTTTAGCACTAGTCTTGGGCTACCTAATGTAATCTTAGGGAAGGGCAGACGGTGCTAATTTGGATCTGTGAAAAACAGTCAGAGATCTTGGTCAGTGCCTTAAACAGTGGGCTTCTTATAATATTGCCGGTCAGCGGCTATATTACCTTATGTAGGACAGTGTGTTTAAAATGATTTACTTTAGATTATAAACTGTAAGAGGATCTCTTACACCCTACTTAATTTAGACGTGTGGTGTATTAATCCCGTGTGTGTTATTTGCTTTAATAGTTTGTGCAACCCTGTTGAATTTACTTTCTGTACCGACTCATGCGTACTGTGACTGGGAGATAAGGGTGCAGCCAGCACCCTCCCTCCCTCCCTCCCCTCCCTCTCCTCCTGGGATATCCCTCTGTAATCAGCTCTTACACACGGGGATTCCAGCCAGCTCTGAGGTGGGGCTCTAATCACACCTGGCAGCCTGCTGTGACATCAGCAGGGATTCCCTCCCACTCCCTCACCTCACCTTCCAGCCAAGCCCCGCCCCCTCCTCCTGGCAGGGAAGGTGTTCTAGAGAATTCCGCTGGCTCCAGGAGGAACGGCATCAGTCATGCATTCTATCTCGGGAATGCGCCATTCACAACCTACTGAGCGGGAGGGAGGTAAGATGCCTGGAGCTCAAAGGAGTACCAGGGTGGGTATTTTACATTGATGCTGAGGGATTGGTGCTGTGCGTCCCTGCCATGTTTTGAAGATGGCTCTCTTCTATGAGACAAACGCTGGCAATATTTCTCAGTTATTGAAACCTTGTCGGATTCACTACAGGAGCCTGCAGTAATTATGGGGGTCCGTGATGTAAACACGGCTGCTTAAGCATTTTGTAAAATGTTTGGAAAGCGGCTGACCGCCGGCAGGCTGGGGGCTTCATTACATCTCTATGATCGAACGGCTGCTTGCTCTTGACCTTTGTGGTCACTCAGCAGGCAGTTCCAGTCAGCAGAGCACGGCCGGCGATTCACCACATCCTGCCTTGCTGAGCGCTGCACATTTCTTAGAATCACAGATATATTTATACATCCACACCGGCTCGCTGAACTGACTAGCTGGCTTCTCAGTAACCAATGACCCGAACCCGCTTAAAAACCACAGCAGCTGGCCCGCCCTGCGTACACCTGGCATCGGCTTCCTGCAGCCTGCTAGCGGGGGGCTGCACCAGCGAGCGCGCGGGCATCGGTTATCAATCAATACCCAACCGGGGCTCAGAATCACAGAACGACTTAATATGACTTTATACTTCAAAAGAAAAAAATGAAACTGCGCAATTGTAATATGAACAATTGCACCTTAAAGGGGAAGTGCTTTTAGCCGTTTAGTGGCGGCTGTGCTGGAATGAGTGAAAGTGGTCAGTTCACAGTACAGAGCTGGCCCCTGCGCTGCAGCGAGCAGTCGGTGCCTCACCTTGATGAGCAGCTCCCGGCTCAGGGAGTGGTTGTTCTCGTCGGAGAAGATTTCCGACAGCTCGTGAAATATCCGGAAGTTTTCCCTGGACACCTCGTCCCAGGTCTTCTTGAGCCTGTGGATGGAGTTGCACTGCAGAGCCGAGAGTATCGCTCTGAGGGACGAGAAGTTCTTCAGGATCCGACACTCCTAAAAGGACGGACCGCACAAAAATAACTGGCCAGTCATGACAAGCAAACTAATGTGTCAGCTAATGCCTTCATAACAATATTCATGTTCGATAGAACCAGAGATACACAATCTTATCAAAGTAAAAGCACAGCAAAGTGTAATAAAGCACAGTGAAAGCATTGTAAAGAATAGCGAGGTATGGTAAAACATATTAAAAATGGCAAACCAGGGTAAAGTAAGGTAAATGTATAGCCATGGGAAAACTGCAAAAACACTGCGGTAAACTGTTCTAAAGGCTGTCAAAAGCGGGAGCAGCGCCTCACCCTGGCCACCTCGATCCACCGCTCCAGGATCTTGGCTCTCTGTGTGGGTTTGAGGGTCTTGTCGCTGAGGCAGGTGCTGATCACGCAGTTGGTGACGTTGTTGAACTGGGTGACCGTGGCGCGGATGGTGGGGGCCAGGTGCTCCTTCCCCTTCTTGTCTCTCTGAGACCAGGTGCTGCCCAGGCACTGATAGGGCACCACCTTCTTGAAGAGCTCCTGGCAGGGGCGAAGGGAGAAAAGGGAGACGTTCAAATATTTAAACGAGTCATAAAATCAGACAACTACGAGATGTCCATGCCTGTTCTGCGATTATTATTAAAATATAGTTTGATGTCTATGTTCTGGGGGGCTGCTTTCCTCTTTGCCACCAGTTTCATGAATATATTCATTAAAGCGTTGTGAGATCGGGCATGCTCTCTTCAAACAGGCTTTTGAAATCGTGGGGAGAATTGAAAAATGCATCTGCATCCTATGAAAGCAGATTTCCATGTGTGCTGGCTGCACTCTCTTACCGCATCCAAGAGTGTGAACTGCTCTGCCACCACGTCCTGCGAGAAGGACAGGAAGTCGGGCCGCTCCTCCTCGTATCCATTCTCCTCCAGCATGGTGAAGGTGCAGGCTCTGTGGTCAAGCACTGCGGGGAGAGACAGAGCTTCAATACACCAAGCACCCAGAAACGAGAAGCACTGCCTTCAAACGCAGCACAATCTTAAAAGGGAGACCTGCTAGAACTCAGATGCTTTCACTTTTTGTTGGGTGGAGATTAACTTGTATCAGCTTGTATCTGCACACTATACTGTATTTTCTATAATATACCATTAAAAAAAAAAGTGACATCAATTCCTTCTGATGCAAACTATCTAATAGAGACAATCTGATAGACAGAAATGTCAGATGGCTGAATCACAGCAAAGTGTATCAGTGCGTGCATGAATGTGTGTGCGAGTGCATGGCTGTGCCAGTGCCAGTGCCAGTGTGCGTGCATGCGTGTGTGCGAGTGCATGGCTGTGCCAGTGCCAGCATGCGTGCGTGGGTGTGTGTGCTGCATACCCTCATTCTCCGGCGTGCGGTGCTGTCTCTGGTGGAACTGGGCCAGCAGGTTGCAGGCTCTCCTCTCCAGGTCCGAGCCGGGGAAGTTGAGGTGCAGGTAGGAGATGAGCTGCAGCAGACACCCGTACTCCGGGGGCTTCCAGAAATCATCCGAGTACTGATCCAGCCAGGCGCCCAGGATCGACGAGATAGTGCTGCGACACAGTCACGCAGGACAACATTACACAGGGCTCAGCAGAAAAAGACACGGGTGCATTTCACTGCAAAGCTACCTACTTCTTCAGCTCTGTCCGGTCATCCCCGGTCAGTCTGGAGCCCTCTGCGCTGGCGTGGTGGTGCAGCTTTGCATACCTGGAACCAAGCAGGGGAGCGGAACAAAACGATTAGTTTCCATCAAACAAAAAGCCTCACCGCCCCCCCAACTACAGACAGTCAAGTGGAGACGATGAGGTCATTATCTGTCACCGGGTTTCACCAGGCGTGACGTCACTGGGAAACACCACGATACCCCCTCAGGTCCTTTCACCTTGTTCTTGACCTTCGACCTCTGGGGCTGGCGTACCTGTTCAGCAGGAGATCCAGCACTTGCTTTGTGCTTGCGAAGGAGCGGTAGGTGCACAGGAATATGGTCACGTACGTCGAGTCGTTTCCCCTGAAGGCTGACACCAGATACTCCACCAGCTTCTCCAGAGTGCCGGCCTTGATGGTGCGCACCTTACAGGTCTCGTAGAGGCTCAGCGCCGCCTCCGTCTCCACCTGGACACACAGCACCACACAGTCAGAGACAGGGGACTCCACCGCTGCGCTGAGATCAAATGACGTGCCCACTTTTAAAACACCTGAATCTAATAGCGTGCCTTTGTATATCAAGCACCTCATCTGTCAGATAACCCCTCCCCCCTCCTCCCTTTCCTAGTACTCACCCCCAGCCACCGCTGCCCCTTGCTGGCTGCCTGGTGCACCTGCACCTTCCTGAGTGTGATGGTGTAGATTGCTCCCTCCTCCACCTCCTCGCCGATCTCCTGGGTCGAACTCTGAAACAGCAGCAAAACCCCCATTATATTACACTGTGTTACCCCATGGAGCACCAAATACATTTCAGTTATACATTAATACTGGTTGTGTGTTAAATACATGTGCAATACTGATAGATTAGAGACAGTTTAAGGTTTCTAAGTGAGGGATATTCCGCTGCAGTTACACAAATCTCCCTGTGTGAATGCACATTTCTCCAGGGTAGATCCATGACTGTGTGCTGCAGGGGTCCTGAACCAAGACCTCACATATCCTCTGTACTAATCTCTGGTAACCTCAGAGCTAACAGCCTGGAGGGCAAAGGAGCTTGACAAAAACAACAGCAGAGCAACATCAAGTGGCCTTCAGAGAGACACTGCTTGCTAGCCTGTCTGGCTATGCTATACCACATAAACCAATCCGACCCAACGCTGCCGGCAATTTCCCAGGGATAACAGCTACAGTAGACCCCTCCACGACAGCCTGCCAATCAGAAGCAAGATCGCTCTCTGAGGGACTCCCACCCAGGAGGATTGTGGGTATTTAAATGGACACAGACACGACCACTGCTAGCGTGTCCATTTTCCAATTTCAAAGAACGAAGCAGGATTAAAAACGGCAGCCGCCTTGATAAAAGAATTTAGATGCTAATGTCCAATTTTTTATTTGCATGCTAAACGTGTTTTATTAATCCCAGCAGATAAGAATCTCAAGGCGTTCTTTTTTTTTTCTTTTCATTGTGTAAGACGGGTGCTGTGCGTTTTTGTAATCATTCTCCTCTGTCCCGTGTGTGTCTGCTCCACCGAGGAAAAGCGCGTTCTCAAAGCTGCTCACTGAAAGAACGGTCTGTGCTGTACTGTTCCGTTTAATTATAAACACACCAGATAAACAGTCCCGGCACGAATTCAACTCCCCAGGACGGATTTACAGCACACGGGGTTCCAATGTGACTTGTTCTGGGGAGAACAAGCAAACAGCACTCCCTCCACGAAGATTTTGTTTTGCCTCCAGACACAGTGACCTCATAATACATACAATTTTCATTGACATTTTTTTTTTATAGGGGGGGGAATGGCATCCTCATATGAGGTCGCCATGCATGAATGGGTTAATATATTTAATGCAATTTAGCCATTACTGTAATTGCCACAAAATACATAGTTGTTCTCAAGCAATTACTGTGTTTAACTAAACTGGGTTTCATGGCGCTTTGTGGTTAGAAAGCTGGGCTTACAACTTATACACACAAGCTTAACTGGCAAGCTGGTATGCAAATAAACAAAGTTCATAATAATGAAGAAAGACATGGCATGCCTTTCCACTGAATAAACTTGCATTCTAACACAGAGATTATCTTGTGCTTTTGTATCATTGCAGATCTGTGTATACGTCCTGCATACCACGCAGAAACCCCTCCCCCTAGTAATGGTATTACTCACAAGGTTAGTCACACACACACACACTCTCACTGGCAGTTCCCATGGCTACCAGGCCTTGTTTTGTTTCTGTAATGAAACCCACAGACCTGACAACACTCCCCTATCACTGAATTACACAAGAAGAGAAAGCACTCCACGATTAAAACAACACAGACAAGCAGCGCAAGGCCTTTTCTCGTCTCCATGGCGGCGGCCGCCGCAGTTCTCCGAATCGGATCGGAGTGTTTTTCTGAGAGCAGGCCTCTTGATTTGAAACGGATTTTAATTCGCTTCGTAATGAAGTGATAGGCCGTGGGACTTGGTTTTTTTTTCTAAATTAAATAACAGCCTTATTTAATTCCGGGCAGGGGTTTTAGCATCACATTAGGAGGATTTGCTTTAGCAGAACTGTAGACTGGAGGGCCTGAAGGAAATGGACCGCATGTCTCAAATTCAGTCACACGCATTACAAGAGATAATCAGCTTAACTGAAGAGAGCGTGTGTGTGTGTGTGTGTGTGTTAGAGCCCCAGCAGGCAGGGGATGTTAATAACTACAAACACCCCAGAGAGACTGGAGCAACTTCCTGTTTTTTACTGCCATGTGTCTAACTTTATTTAACCCCTTCAGGTGCACAAGGAATCGAGTGCCACTTGTTCAAAACGCCTCCCTTCTTAAAATGAGAGCGACGCAAGACTCATGAGGAGGAAACTGACTGTTTGGATGACCAGATCCAACCTGCCAGTACATTTTAAATCCGGATTGCAAAAAGTTGGTATCATTTTTATTTGTAGGACGCATAGGTCTCTTGTAGCTTAAAAGGCCACTTTTTTTTTTACATTTACTGTTGAACTTGGGGATTGCTCCTGAAGCAACTTCACTGCCCTCTTAAATACAGCCCAGAAGTTACAAAAGTCAAGTACTGAGGTGCAGGCTGATCTATGTACTCCAATTCAATAGCTTCTGCTATTTGGTATCTGTTTAGAGCATCACCATGGTGATAAGCAGGAGACAGAGGGAACTCCCTGAGCAGTGGCAGAGTGATGTCAGAGAGCGTGGTGGCAGGGGGACCCTGATAAGGAGGGTGTGCGTACACAGTCATACAGGAGAGCTTACATGGAAGAACACGTCTCCCTTGCTGTCATCTTGCGAACATGTCATTCGCAATAGCTGGATTGTTCAATCATCTCAGCACTGTAGTATTTATGAGTGTTGATAGACTGTGGGCACATAGTTACATGCAAACACACAAAGCAAATGTTTTTCAGCTGCAGCACAAGGATATACCATGCAAAGCCATTTCAGTTACTGGTCCACTGAACCCTAGTACATGCCTTGAGCAACAGACCAATCCAAAACCATCCCAAAAACGATTAAACCCTAGAATACAGGGATTCAAACAGAATACAGCCAGTTTGTGATTTATTTTTAATGATCATATAATGTGACTTCCCTCCCGTAGTGGCATGTAAACGAATGACTGGTTTGGCATGTAAAATACTATACGAGTGTTTCTGTTATTACAGAAACTGCTGTATAAAGATCACCTCCTTCCCTCCCCTCGAAACCAACACAGCTGGTCCGGATTCACTCAGCAGCTTGGCTTTCCCATGCTGGTTAAAATCCAGGGTGTGCCGTGGCTATATCCTCTGTGCATACTGCATCAGCAGCAATTCACAATCTGTGGCATTACTCTGAGCTGTATCTGTGGCACACAAGTCTCACATCTGTGACGTTAACCTGGAAACGAGGGGTGTTAATAGCATGTATGTATATATTTAGACACGCGCCAATATATCTACAAGTACCTCCACGGTTTATTTTCAAACACACTTTCCCTTGAGGTATGTTTTGCAACGTTAGGCAGTTGGCTCTTTCGTGCAAAAACGTCAAAGCTGAATACACATGCTGGACATGTTGCAGTAATTTGCTTTCAACAGTTTCCGCTTCAGTCTGATGTTAATTACAGAGTGACCGTCAGTCACCCTATAAAGTTAGTGATCAAACACACTCTGTGTATCGGCCTTCCTCTTACTGGCAGCTACCAACCACAGCAGCCAGCAAACCCCGATTTGATTTCAGAATGCACGACATTGTTTTATACTCTATGGTTTTCCTCCATGCATTTCCTCAGTAGCAGAGAGTTGGGAGTGGATATTCCTGCCTCGGTCTAACTGTTAGCAAAACCAGGTCAGCCCCCGCCTCTCTCCCGGCTCCCTGCTGCTAATGCACCAGCAATCAGCCTGACCTACATCACACTGTAATTATATTTTCATGGGGCTGTTTTCCTTTTCAGTGCAGAAAGGCCTGCTGTACTGTACCACACAATGAAGCTCGCCTTTAGAAATCCTTCCCAGGCTGTTCTTGCAGGCTAACGAACTCCAGCAGCTGTGCTTCAGTGTTGATTTCCATTGCAGGTCAATATTTTCTCTGCTGGTTTGGTATCTGAAACCAGGCCTTGTGTGTCCCAACGAGAAAGGAAGGAACTGTGGGTCTGCTGTGTGCAACAAGGCTGGTTAAATTTGACATTTCAGCCAAGGGAATAACGTTTGCTCAATGCTCAATGCACAACACAAGGTGGAGCTGCCATTGATTAAGCTGGGAAAGGTGTGTAATTGATCAATGATTACAATTACAGCTACAATTACACAGGTGTGCCAAGGTTCAACCACACCTCCAATTACACTGCATTGCAATTAATTGCAAATGACACGATTACAGAGCCAGGTCTGGTGTGAGCCCATGTATATTTGGAACCCTGAGGTGGGTGTTGAACAGATGACAAGCAGCGATTGGCTGACACCTCCGTCTCAGCTCTGACTCACCTCCTGCCTTCCCCAGCATTCCGTCCACGCATCACAAAAGAATTCCCTCTAATTGGGCAGAATTTCCCAGCCATGCAGGAGCCCTGGAGCAGACGAGCATTTTCCTCAATAGAGCCCATTCCACAGCCTCTGTAACCAGAGCGTTACCGAGTTCTGTGGGTAGCTTATTCCAGTCCGAGGGGGCAGCAAAAGCAAAAGCCTGCCTTCCAATAGAACTTCTCACTGTTGGTATGTTCAAATATTTAGGATCACCGACATCTCTTAAGAAATCAATGCGATTAAACTATTTTGACAGTTTATTATTTACTGCATTCAGTAAAACTACAAATGATATAGCTATTACTGAATGTGTCTGGAGTGGTGACCTTACTATGTAAAATAATTGAAATCCCTGAAATATTTAGAGTGAAATACTGAAGAGGGAGGAAATATTGTAGCCAAAGAAGATGGAGGAATTTCCATTCGGTTACAGCATATATTCAAAGCATGCCTGTCTCTGATGCTATTTCTATGACCAGCTGTGCAGCACAGCTGCATATTAGCCCAGCTCTCGACAACTGCAGCTCCTGACAACTGGACGGGGTTTTGCGTTTCAATCAGCTTGGAGGTCATTAAACTCACTACCTGGCACTGTACTGACTGATCAATACATATTGTATCAGACAGGCTGGCTACATGTGTCCTGTCCATGTGATTTCTGTCTCAGTGAAAGGGGAGGCTGCCAGGCTCTTACAAAGCAGCCACATGGTTTGTGAGCCCTGGAAACCAGAATAAAAGGGGTCTTTGTGAGTCCAGCTGACACTCTCAAACACACAATCTGAAAAGGGGCTGAAACAGGATTTCAAATTCACTGACAGGTTGGTCGTCCAAACGGTCAGTTTGCTCCTCGTGATACCTGAGTCGCTCTCCAGTGTAATTTAAGAAGAAGAAACCATTTGAACAAGTGCTCGATTCCTTCTGCACCTTGAGGGGCTCGACCAGCATTTTCAGCTCTGATCTCATCCCGTGCATCAGAGCTCAAGTGCTTACGTTACGTCATTTTAAAACAATGAGATCTGGCTAAGAGGCTGTATGATGGTGGTCCCTTGGTATTTAGAGCACTCTGAACAATCTGGCATGCTTGCTTGCACACCACCAGGCCCAGCCCGGGTGCAGGAAAAGGCTAGCATTGAATGCTTAGCGGTTAACCCGAGTTCACGTGATGGCTTAAAACAGACTGTTTGAAAGATCCTGAGTGTGGCTTTTGTTCGAGTCAGCATTCATATCATGGCAATCTGATTACATAAACAGAGCTGGCTTTTTGTTTCATATAAACACACAGTATTATGCTACAGTATAGGAGGATAAAGACACACATGTGAAGTGATAAAGAAAACAGAGCAGGCGTGCCGATAAGAATCATTATCAGCAAAGAGCAAACAGCGGAAACACCTGCCTTAAAGCGTCACTGTAAACGCAACGAGTTTGCAAGTCCTTTACACGGCTCTTCAGAGATACAATCATGGAATGGCTTACCACTTCTGTTACTGAAGTTAGAGGAAATGGTTATTTCTGGCACTGGCATTCAGATTGAGCGAGACCAGGGAAACTTGCGAGCGTTTCCTTCAGTGAACTCAGAAAGGACTGTTCCACCCATAACCTGACGTCTTTAACCTCTGCCTTGGTGAGATTCGGGAGGGGAACCACCCCAGAGGACTGGTGAAAAGGTTACTGCAGTGGTGTCATGGTTACAGCACAAGCAGTGGATAAATCCCTCTTAACATTTGTCAAATCTGAAGCTACCGGAACGCCACTAAAATACAGATTGTGCTAAACAATCATAATTACAAGTTCACATTTTATCGACACAGGTATTGCATTTATCTCATTAAAACACAGGAGTCTATGCCTCACCATGTGTTTAAAATTGCTGTATCCCTTTCACACTAAGGCATTCAGATTTGACAGCGCTGCAGTTTATATCATCTGACGCTACAACAGGTTGTCTTTCAGCACGCTGAGGGCCTGGGGTAACGAGAGTGAAGTTCTGTTATCTGTTTACTCATTCATAATTACAAGGAGTCCCAGACCCCATGCTGGGTCTCAGTGATGTCACGTCTACATAACAAACAGAGCCTCATCCTGAAGTGTGAAAGCGAGCCTCGTGATTTACACACAGTCCCTTTCTCTCGACAGCAGCTTTCCAAACGGCACATGCTTGTTGCTGCATTGTGTCACATGAGCAATTAGAGCTCTCAATACTACATGGGGTAGAGGCAGGGGAGGGGTTTGGAAGTCCAATACCAAACTGGTTACAGATATTTCATTTCTTTCTTTTTTATTTGGAATAATAATAATTAACATATTTCTCTAGATATAATGAATCTGATCGCTTTTTTCAATGGATTGGGAGGCTGAACCCCAGTTCAGACTCTTCTTGATCCAGCACGCTGGTGTCACATGCTGTTTGCTTGTTTTGCTTTGTTTTTTAACAACACTGCAGTTTCACCAAGCTGTTCCAGAATCAACAGCCGGATTCCACAGACAGTGGAGGAAACGCGGAATAGATGCTGCTCATGCACCAGCTCGCTGCACAATTAACAGCCTTTTTCAGTGATGTGCTTCCTTTGCAAGCAAATGCTCTGCCATCAAACTAAATTACAGTGCAGCGTCGCTCACCTTGAAAGATCCAAGAGAAATGGGACGCCGTCCCTTTAAGGTCAGGCCTGTGTCTGGCAGGGAGCACACTCCAGCTCTGTGGAGTTACTTACAGAAATTGCTCCAGTTTCCCAAGAGACGCACCAAGAGGTTTCATCATCTCCAGTAATCTGTCAAAGTGCCGGCTGCTCCATTAGGCTGCCCAAGTAGAGGCAGCAGCAGCAGTGACTCCTCTCCACTCACAGAGAGCACAGCCCTCCAGCCCCCCTGGGAGACCAGCACTGAGGGGAGACTGACACTGCATTACACACACTCACAGAGCCAGGCTCCGCAGAGAGCACAGCCCTCCAGCCGCCCTGGGAGACCAGCACTGAGGGGAGACTGACACTGTATTACACACACTCACAGAGCCAGGCTCCGCAGAGAGCACAGCCCTCCAGCCCCCCTGGGAGACCAGCACTGAGGGGAGACTGACACTGCATTACACACACTCACAGAGCCAGGCTCCGTAGAGAGCACAGCCCTCCAGCCGCCCTGGGAGACCAGCACTGAGGGGAGACTGACACTGTATTACACACACTCACAGAGCCAGGCTCCGCAGAGAGTACAGCCCTCCAGCCCCCCTGGGAGACCAGCACTGAGGGGAGACTGACACTGCATTAAACACACTCACAGAGCCAGGCTCCGCAGAGAGCACAGCCCTCCAGCCGCCCTGGGAGACCAGCACTGAGGGGAGACTGACACTGTATTACACACACTCACAGAGCCAGGCTCCGCAGAGAGCACAGCCCTCCAGCCCCCCTGGGAGACGAGCACTGAGGGGAGACTGACACTGCATTACACACACTCACAGAGCCAGGCTCCGTAGAGAGCACAGCCCTCCAGCCGCCCTGGGAGACCAGCACTGAGGGGAGACTGACACTGCATTACACACACTCACAGAGCCAGGCTCCGCAGAGAGCACAGCCCTCCAGCCCCACTGGGAGACCAGCACTGAGGGGAGACTGACACTGCATTACACACACTCACAGAGCCAGGCTCCGCAGAGAGCACAGCCCTCCAGCCCCACTGGGAGACCAGCACTGAGGGGAGACTGACACTGCATTACACACACTCACAGAGCCAGGCTCCGCAGAGAGCACAGCCCTCCAGCCCCCCTGGGAGACCAGCACTGAGGGGAGACTGACACTGCATTACACGCACACCCACCCGGGTCATTCCAAGAACCAAGCGGACTGAACTGTGAAGCAGACAGGCCTGGACTGGGAGTCAGTACTCTGGCTATCAAGTTAGAGAAGGACACTGGGAGTCAGGGTACAGGTTTGCACTAAAGGCTTCAATTAAAAGCCCCCCCAACAGCTAGATCTGGGAAGCTGGGAGGAAGAGAGGCAAAGGGTTGGGTGTGCGTCAGTTCCTTCTCATGAATCAATATCGTACACACTCACAGGCTCTCCATTTCACTGTAGGGTAAATGCTGATTTGAAGATAATAGATGCAACTGATCAGCTCAGCAAGGCTGAGGCCATTAGGGTATTGATCACCAATCTAGATTAGCCCTGTATCAATAATATATTTTTTTGTAACAGTTTCTTTCTGCATATTTTGATGAGATCACATGACCCTGTATAGACTCCAATATGCTTACAATAACCAGCTCCATTATCAGTAAATGCAAATAGAAAACAGACGCCTACAGCAGTAATAGGGCAGATAACAGTTCAGAGGGCCTGGGGGAAAGAAGTCATTTCAAGAGATGAACTGCCCTGTGGAACAGTCCTGCAGGATCTCCTGCTTACAGTCGTGAGCTGAAACTGCTCTGAGGAATCTGCCTGCCTGCTGTTTCTCCAAGACGATCATTCCTCAAAATACACGCCATGCTCCTAAACAATAACCACCCCTTGCAAGCTGCACCCCTCTAATGAGCTCTATGAGGCAGAGCAAAAAAAAGAATGCATGCTGCAAACACAGACCTGCCTGGCTAAAAAAAACCAAACAAGCACACACACATTTCAATTTCACTGAGCATTCCAGGCATTCCCGCAAACCCATCTTACTCTCCGGCTCTCTTGAATTCCTGCAGCCATAACTCAGCGGACACAGAGCCCAGATGATTGTGACTGCAATAAAAAAAGAACTGGCCAGATGAAAACAAGCTCTAAAAATAGCACCAGCGAGCCGAATCAATTCAATTTGGGAGTTAGAGGGGGGCGCAACAATAGAGCCTCTGTCTGATGAGTTAGCTTGGTTTCTAATTACAGGGCTTTGTGGGATTTTTGCTCGGCATCCGATTATTTTACTAAAGGAAAAACAACAATATAAGTTTTGTAACTGGTGCCATTGTGAAACAAAATTTGAGAGGGGTGGGGGGTGGGGAGAAATCAGGCACGGGTTCAAGAGATTTGTACAATAGGGATCAGCTAGCTAGTGAAGCTGATCGGCACTTCCACTGGAGAATTGGGCAGCATTCTGACCCATGACCTCATCCAGACACATTACTGCAACCCCCTCCCAGCCTCCTTACCATCTCACTGTCTCTGCCTGATTCAATTGCATCTTCAGTACCGGCAGCTAATCAAATCTATTAGTGCCGGCCTGTGTCTGTGCGCTGTCGCTGCCCTGGTGTGCTAATGCCTTTTACTCCCCTACCCTGCTACACGATATCTCATCCAGGAGGGACAACACATGTTCTGCTGAACGGATAGGCTGCGTTACAGTCCTGTGTGATCAAACAGACTGAAATCCAAGCTGCCATCAATGCATCAATATAACAGTCTTGATAGGAGTTCATTTTCTCTTTAAGGCAGGGTAAAACTAAATTGCAGATCATCTCTAACCCAAATTCCCCTATAGCCTTGAACTGGAGCGCGGGTTTAATTCAGAGCAGATGGGGCACAGCGCTGATGCAGCACAGAGCCATTGGAAAGTGTGGGATGCAGGTCAGACATTCTATTAGTTGCGGAATCTTTAGAATGCGCATGGGAGTCTGGAACATTCGGAAGCAGAACGTTATTAAGCATGCTGTTCTAGAAGCCGTGTTGCAGTTCAGGGAGTTTGCACACAGAGCGTGGAAGGTATGCTTGCACCAGGGAAAGCATTAGGGGCAAACAGAAGGGAGATTAGCCATAATACACTGATACCATCAGAGGAGAGGCTAGATTGAAGGCGGGGTGTGGAGGACAGGGCAGTATCTGAGAGCATTAGGGATGAAAATCCTTACTGCTGCACAGAATACACTGCAGCTAGGCTAAAAGGCAGTAGCCCAATTCAAACAACATGCAAACTGCAACAAACAAATCACATGAATAATGCTAAGCCACCGTTGGGACACACACACATATCTCTTATGCAAACTATATATTTCAATTCAAGGCTAAAATCCTGTTTGGCAATAGAATTCTAAAGTAATATTTGGTCAGAACAAAACGGCACATTCTAATGCGGGGGATGGGGGGTGCTGCCATTGCAATGATAACACACCAGGCAGAAGAGAATACCTGTCCGACAGTAACATGCATGTAATATTATGCAGTGCTTAGAAGGCTCAGCCCTTACTGCATGTGCAGATCATATATCCAGAGCAGTGTGCATTGTAATGCAACAGGCAGAGAGTGTCTAGTTACAAGACTCCCACTGCAGGCACTAAAGAGACTGAGTGTATAGGTTAGGGTGCCAGCTTCAGCTTAATGGACAAGGTGCAGCCCACAAGGCATGAGAAAGTGCATGTTATCACTGAACAAACAATAACTGAAGAAGACCTGTACAAAATATGTGTGGATTGCTTGCTATTGACACAAGAGACAGCACAAAGATAAAGACAGCTGACCTACAGCTAACCTTTTGACACAGGGTCTTCACCAGTACTTTTGGAACCTCTGCAGCCTGTCCCGTGTGTGTTTGCATATTGCATTTGTATGTTACTGGCTGGATCCAAGATCATTGCGTTGTGAATCAGTGTGTACTTCACACTATGTAATCAATATGGAAGGGGGGTTTTCCCACCATGCAAGGAAACCCCCATGTGTCATTTCATACACAGGTACAGCGCTCTGAATGTAGCCATGCATGGATTCAATGTCTTCACGCGTGATCAAAAGTTATTTTTTGAGACAGATGCAAATCCTAGTCCCGTGCTGTTCTGTAAAGCCTGCTGCACTGTATAGAGATTCCACGCACATCTTTACTTAAAATTATAAAAGTCCGGATTGCGACTCTGTCTGGTAGTTTATAACATGATTTAGGGTCTGACTGTACAGTATGAATTGCCTTTAATGTCAACTTCACAAACAAATACGTGTTCACTAATTGTATTCTGAACTATACCTCGGTTTTAACAAACAGTGGAACTCAATTTAACACACTCAGCCCTAGCACCGTGTTTTTGTTCTCTGAGTCACGTTTATAAAGGGAAAATAAAAATAAATAACTAATTCTTGTGCTCTTACCTCAAGCTGCGGTAGATCTGGGTCCAACTGCGTAAAACTATGCAGGACTACGGGGCTCGAGTCCCCGGCCACCTCCAACTTCACCCCGTCCCATATGCTCCGGATTTTCCAGGAGTTCGCGTCAAACATCATATCGGGGCTCCCCGATTTGACATTTTGCAACCCGGACTGCATTAGGTAAACCATTAGTTGCGGCGTTCTCGTAATGTTTTATTCCATCGCAGAAAAACGCCCTTGAGCGTACGCTGAGTGTTATATTAATATATGTATATATTCCAGCCCCTAGCAGCGCAGTATTGTCAGCACACACTGAAGCGATGGAGGCTGTCTATATCCAAACCGCCCCGCTTGTTGCTTCTGTCTCTCTGCCTTGTGGTGACTCTGTAAAGAGAATAAACCTTGCAGGCTCCGCCCCCAGAGATACCCTGTCGCCTATCCCCGCCTCCCTTTAGGAAACATGACGTCATTTCTAGGCTGGATGGGGCAAATTAAACTGCATACAGTTTTCACAAACCACGGACTGGATTTCTTTCTTAAGGAATGCATGCAATGGCATCGCTGAGGAAGCAGCACTGCGTGAATAAATGACTGAGTCAGTTATGCGTTTACAATTAAACAAAATATACAGTAATCACGCACATGTATAGAAACAAAGCTCTTGGCTTCCGAAAAAAAAAGCAAGTCAGTATTTTGGAGATATTATATTCGCCCAATAATAAATAGTACAAATAGTGTATTGTTGTCTCTATTGCAGTGGATGCAGTATATTTGTGTGTTACGCATGGGATGTGGGTGGAAGAACTCGAGAGAAACTCTACACACAATCTCTTCATAATAAAACACAATAGCCCTGTGCATGGTGACCGAGCACATCACCTGATTCGCTGGTGCTGCACCATCATCCAGGCTATAAGAGAGGTGACCGAGCACATCACCTGATTCGCTGGTGCTGCACCATCATCCAGGCTATTAGAGAGGTGACAGAGCACATCACCTGATTCGCTGGTGCTGCACCATCATCCAGGCTATTAGAGAGGTGACCAAGCACATCACCTGATTCGCTGGTGCTGCACCATCATCCAGGCTATTAGAGAGGTGACCGAGCACATCTCCTGATTCGCTGGTGCTGCACCATCATCCAGGCTATTAGAGAGGTGACCGAGCACATCTCCTGATTCGCTGGTGCTGCACCATCATCCAGGCTATTAGAGAGGTGACCGAGCACATCTCCTGATTCGCTGGTGCTGCACCATCATCCAGGCTATTAGAGAGGTGACCGAGCGCATCACCTGATTCGCTGGTGCTGCACCATCATCCAGGCTATAAGAGAGGTGACCGAGCACATCACCTGATTCGCTGGTGCTGCACCATCATCCAGGCTATTAGAGAGGTGACCGAGCACATCACCTGATTCGCTGGTGCTGCACCATCATCCAGGCTATTAGAGAGGTGACCGAGCGCATCACCTGATTCGCTGGTGCTGCACCATCATCCAGGCTATTAGAGAGGTGACCGAGCACATCACCTGATTCGCTGGTGCTGCACCATCATCCAGGCTGTAAGCGATGAGACTCACAATTCGTTTTTGTGCAGCCGGCACGCGCAGTCTCTGTTTACAGATGCAAACTCGAGTGATAAATTCTGATAAATTCGTGCTGTCCCTCAGTCACCTCACCGATGAGGGCTTTGTTCTAGTCGCTGCGGATTTTGTATTTGAAATAATAATAATAATAATAATAATAATAATAATAATAATAATAATAATAACAAATCCGTATTAACCAGCAAGGGTTTCCCCAACCGCGTATTAAGATTACTAAATAAAAAATATGTTTGCATGATAGAATTTGTGTAAGGTCTCAGCAGGGTACAAAATAAGCAAGTGCTCAAGCTAACGGGTCAAAGGTCTAACAAAAAGCCACGAAGAATTACTTTAGAATCTAAAATATAATCTAAACTATTTTGGCTGATGATGATGATGATGATGATGATGATAGATTATAGGGAACAAATCAATCTCGTGAGCAGAGATGTGAATTCTCCTTAACTATGAATCAGTCATTAAGCAGAGGCTTTCATCCAAAGCGACTTACTGAGACTAGGGGGTGAACTGTGCATCACAGCTGCTGCTGCAGAGTCACTTACAGTAGGAGTTATTTACAGTGTATAAACAAAACGATGCAAGAACGAATTCAGAAGCAATACTGCAAGAATTACAAACATTCTCTCTCTCTCTCTCTCTCTCTCTCTCTCTCTCTCTCTCTCTCTCTCTCTCTCTCTCACTGCTTCTTTGAATGCAAAAAAACCCCAGAAAATAATAATAATAATAATAATAATAATAATAAACTGTTAAAAAAACTCAGTGTCTCCTATGTATTTCATACCAGGGTCATTCTCTAACTACTTCTCGTAAGTGTAGGCACACACACACACGATTATATCGAGGTCAGGCGGTGTCTTGAAGCAGATCCTCCGCGTCTGTCATCGATTTCAGCGCGCAGGATCTGAGGGGTGCACAGAGAGTTCACCGGCTGTGTACTGCAGTGTTAAAAACACGGACACGGTGCCTGTATCGAATCAGAGTCCACACCCTATGCAAGGCGCTGCGTATCTACATTACATTGTTCCCTGCTTCAATATCCTGCAGAGAGAAGCGACAGTAGGCAATTTCGTTTTTCATACAGGGAAAGTAGGAAACCACTTCACAGACAATCTCTTTTAAGTGCAGGTCTGAGTATTTTTTAGAACTGGTTTTCATTCTTCTAGCGCGTTCCATTTTAATAAGAAATCACTTCATAACCCGGAAGCTTCCCAAGCTCAAGTTGTTTAGAATTTATTTTCGATCATTTTACTTTCCATTTGGAAACAGAGCAAGCGATGCAAATTTTACTTTGGATGAAAAAAAAAGTCAAACAAGTGCTTCTGTGTTGTTACTGTATCTGCTGTTTAGCTTTCACTCGCTGTTCCAGTTAAAACGGGAAGTATCGCGCTGTGCAAGAATGCATTCCCAATTCAAGACTGTAGCGAGGGGGAGAGCTGGGGCTGCACTCTGCCTCACCTGGAACAATTTAAAAACAACAGCCATCAACTGTGCTTTCAAACTCATAAAAGCATGTTTGGACAGCTGCAGCAAAGTGTGTATATATATATATATATATATATATATATATATATATATATATATATATATATATACAAAAATATAAAAACCATATATAAAAACCATATATATATATATATATATATATATATATATATATATATATATATATATATATATATATATATATATATATAAAAATATAAATTTATATAAAGTAATGTTAATTAGAATTAATACAGATTCAAAGATAGAAGTAAAAATGATGTCACAATATATAGAACAGCATTACATCATGTAAGAATAAATCATAGATTTGGATGTAAACAATAACAAGTAGTTGTCATGCCGTCAAAAACCTATAAATACCTCCAATGTTTTGATTCAAACACAGGCTCCCTTGAGAAAGATATGTGCAACATATCGAAACGTTGGGCAGCTGGCTCTTTGAGCTAATATATATATATATATATATATATATATATATATATATATATATATATATATATATATATATATATATGTTATTGGTACATTTCAAAACAAATGACCAGATTTCAAAATCTACTGTATTTACTTCAAATTGTCATTAGTGCTTCAGAATGCAAAAAAAATTAAATACAATTCTAAAACACCTAATAACGTAACGTAACGTAAGACGTAATAACGTAAGAACTGTAGACTACACTGAGTTATTTATTTCTGGTCTGGTACACTGTACCACATAAATAAATAATAGAAACGTACATTTTTTTTAGTGTATTTATTTAATTTGTTTTTCTACCGTGTTTATGCTACCGTTTATAATGAGTTTTTCCTTTTAAAATGCGTGCTAACAGCGATTTTAGAATAGGTTTACTATATTTACTGTATATTATTTGTAACAAAAAGAAAACAGACTTTAAAAATAATCAGAAAATAAAACCATCCGCAACCACAGGGTCCGTTCAAAACGCAGCACACCTGACCTCCAATACCTGACGGCTGTTATTATTTTTGTTTTATTTATTATTATTTCAGTGAGGTTTTTGGCTGACTATAGCACCCTGGAAAGTAGTTTTGTCTCTTAGTTTTCGTAACATTACCGCGGGTATTGTCTCCTCTAAATAAGATAACGATCAAACAGAAGTTCGTTAAAGGCTTTGCTTTGGGAAATTACAGAAATAAGCACTTGTTTTTGCAGTTCATTTCTCAGCCTGAATGAGAAAGTTCTGGGGTTTTCCACCTCTCAGCCAGAAACTCCCTGTTTAGCAGATTCTCTGTCTGCCCACAGAGCGGCGGGCTCAATGCCCAGGAGCAGATTCATACCCTCCTTGTATTCAGCGCTCCTCAGAGGTCAGTGCAGCAGATCAGCTGGCTGTGTGAGTCAGAGAACAAGGCTGGCCCCTTCCATCAGGACACTGCATCGCCATGGCGTTAGTCACAGTGACCAGTTCAGCGCTTCAACAATCATAGATCAAATCTAAAAGGTCAGTGGTTAAATTGAGGGGGGACCGAGGCGCCCCCATTTGTATGGAGTCCCTGAATTGTTAAGAGCGAGAGTGTAAGGTGCTACGAGGATCCCTTCCTTCAGTTCAAGCTGAGAGCCCACATGTTGGGATGCCCACGTTTCCATGACAACACATGAAGGCATGGCTGGCAGTCACTGTACACAGTCAGGCTCAGTGTGTGTCCTTGAATGCTAACAGGGAGAACATATTATTATTCAGGCTGTCTCCGTGCTGTTTCCTCCTGTTTACAGAAGATCTCCCGGCACGAAGTCAAAACAAGGGAGTCTTTTCCGCCTAATAATAATAATTCTACAATAATACCAATAACAACAGAAACATAAACTGCAAGACTAACTATGAAATGCTGATGTTCCCTCTGCTTCCCTGCCCTTGAAATCCAGGTTCAGAGGAACAGAATAATGGAACAAGTTTTTTAAGAGCTTAACCACCTCCAATAAACCCAATCAGGGCTCTGGGCACCCCTAAGGGTCAAGTTCAAAAACATGTGCGATATTAGACAATTCTCTGTGGGCTGTGGGCCGACCCCCTGAATGCTGCTTGACTTGAAAGAACGTGTCTTCACTTGATAAAAGGCCAGCCCTGTCACCTGATGGAAATCCACGGACAAACCAGCAAGGTGCTGTAAGGGTCATTATTACCTGCATGCTTGCATGCCAGCTGGAAAGAGCGTGTGTTGATATATACACATCTGCCAGTGAATGTCATCTTGGAGACATGGCTCAATAACTGTCACTTAAACAACGCTTGCTTCTGCATTTTCAATCCTGCGCTAGTCCACTGTTTGTCGCGTGGTTTTATTTGTACTGTCGTCTGATGTGCATACAGTAAACATCTGTTTTCACAGACCCCAATACCTAGCCATGCACTGCCTTACTTCACATTACAGGGTTAGTGCTAGACAGGGTCTGTGGAACTAGCTAACAGTGCAATCCTACAAAACCGTTGTCTGTGAACTCAAAAAACTGCAGATTCAAACTGGTTAGAACAAAAAAAATGTACTTTAGGGCTGTGGCTGAGAACATACAGTAACTACCACAGCCTGTCTACTTTTTCTATAAATGCTCAAAGGGACCCCAGCAGCGCCCCCTATGGTAATTTGGTCTTGCAGTCTTTAATGACTCTTGGCATGGACTCCAAGCGACATATGATTTCTATAAAAATGCCTAGCTCTTTAATGAAAGGATACTTCCATATAATAAATAGATGGGTCTATTGTATTATTTAGATCATTTAGAGAAAAAAGATCTATTTAGAGATCCACACAAGTATAAATCTGAACAGATGAGGTGGTCACTTAAATTCACGTCCGAAGTGGAGAGATCAATAAATAACACAGGGGCTGACACCCTGCTGGTATTTTATCAGGCTGTTGGGAGCTGACTTCATCAATCCTTCATCAATCCTGAAGCAATCATGTGGAGCTGTTAACACAGTGCCATGCAATTGCCATAAAGCTGTTGATCACAGTTGACCGTTTTTAACCTAAACAAAACAAAGGAGAGAAAACCACCCCCTGGAACACAATGACAGAGAATTCAAGCCGAAAGGACTTCAGAGCTCATCCCCTTTGTGTCCCGTTAGGCATTGAGAATGCAGTTCTACCCTCAAAGAATCAAGGCAGGTCTCTGGAAGCAACTGCAGGGGAAACAAGAAATCCCCTATCACCATGGTAACTAGAAAGGCCTGCATTTCAAACAGTGGTTTCTCTGCCTGCCTGCTTTCCAATATTCACTTTCATTTTCCGACTCTCTTCACCGCTGTGGCGCGGGGGTGGATGGGGGGTGTGGGGGGGGGATTTTGTTTTTCTTTTACTGTATTCTGTATAATTGGTTTTTGTTTTGTTTTCTTCTTTTTGTCTTCAAGTTATACACAACATCTCTGTATTCTTAGTGATGTCTGGTGTGTGACTCATGGTAATGCTGGCATGAAATTAAACAAGAAACGCATGTGTGTGTGTGTGCGTGTGCGTATGCGTGTGCATGTGTGCGTGTGTGTGTGTTTTCTACAGAATTGTTTTTCCTATGAAAGTCATTGTATAGAACTAACTACTGTGGAAATCGTAAGGGTTCATTGTGCAATGCTGGGTTTGATCTAAAGAGTATTGCAGAGCATTAGCAAAAGAATGAACCCCAAGTGTTAGATTCACTGGAAGCCGGGAAGAGCAAACGGCCACTGGGGGGCTAATACCTGGGGAGCAACATGAAGGAGCTGTTCTACCATAGCGCTGCACCTTACAATCCCAAAGGGAGGGGCAGGGGGCATTGACAACACTATTGAAGATAATGACTTCAGCTTCATAAAGCCTAGTCTAATCACAATGCAGATCAGCATGCAGAGGAGTTTTTGAGCTGGAATTTCCCATCTGATAGAGGGGGTTGCTTGGCATTCCCGACACAGAGCAAGCAAATTGTAGAGAGATGACTGGGTACTGAATCACGCCTACTCTATTTACAGCAATCATGGCTGTTTACAGTTAGGGAGGCATCGGCCAGGGTGTTCAGCTCCATATCCCATTCCCCTCTTTGAGAAAGTAACAAGGGGGTTGGGTAGGGGCTCCAAGGGGGGTAGGGGGGTGGCATGCCTGCGCTCTCGCTATAATCCCCAGCTCCTCCTGGTTATTTTTGCAGTCGAGGGACAGACACAGCCGACAGGCTCAGAGGAGCTGCAGCAGCAGAGCATGAGGGCTCCAGTGAGTCACTATCCATATGAAGGGCAATGCGTTATCTCCTGAGCGACACAATATTCCACACACAATGTATCAATGTACAGCATGCGATGAAGAAGACGTTCCACACCTTCTATTAAAACCGATGAAATCCCTGAATGTCATGTTCCGCCTGGTTTTTTTATTTCAATTTAATGACATCTAATATGTTCAGAAGTATTCGGTGGCTACTTGTAATCAAGTTGAGAGTGTTAGTTCTGTTTTCCTGTAAGAGGGCTCAATGTCAGTATACTGTCGAGAGTGACACACACAGCGCTTCACACTTCCAGTGTCCATTCACACCTCACCCGCACACACACGCACACACACGGGTGTACGTGTGTGTCAGTTCGTTTTTCAAGCGTATACAGTGAAGGTAGGTCATGCTGCCGTCGCGTTTTCGTGCCACTGCTACCCCTGAATCACCTCTTCTAAAAACACAGCTGTGTAGGGTACAATAACCATGGTCAGCATTTGTTATGCTTGTTTTGAAAATGTCAAAGCAATCTCCCGGACCACAGCCCTGAGTCATACACCCAAAACCTCTTCAGATGTGGCTGAGCAAGGTATTTACACAGGGAAATTCAGAGAACGAGCATGACTATCAGAGAGAGGTCCTGTGGTGAGGTGGCGCTTCAGAGAGAGAGAGATTACACACCCTGAGGAAGGCAGCAGTCTAACATCTATACAGGTATTACCAGAAAACACAACTGATCTGGACCTGATACAGTAAAGCACAGGTGCGGATATAGCCAGTAGCTATGCATTCACGTTCATCATTTAAACTGTGCATTGAATGTTAAGATATTGTACAGTCTCTGAAATCGCTACAATGACATTGTGCTTCGTGAACACTGGTCCATATGTTGAGCACCTGACCCAACTCTCAGCTGATACACAAGTGCAGCTGCTACTAATAGAAATGAGAGCATGACTTAAAATAGCCATTACACAGCACCTCCGTGAAGCTTACTACACCTGCCCGCATGCTGCTGCTCCTCTTACTAGTTTACGCTGGCTTGCAGTAGATACTGCAGAACAGCAAAAACTGCCTTGTCTGGATGTGATAAGCCAAGCGTTACACACGCTTGTGATTGCTGCTGGTGGCACTTAAAACTCAGGATTCAACCAGCCTGGGCTAATGTTAGTGTCCCTTACCGGTGATGTCCCTGGGAACGAATTCTGATGATTCCACGCGCCTCTAATTGTCTGTTTAGCACTGTACGATGTTAGACTCGTTGCCTGTGTACAGAAGCTAGAAGCAAGAGCGGTACGTGACCATGTGTGTTTTCTTTATCCCCTTCGGTCACGACTTTGACATTTTTTAAACCAGTTTGTGTGTATGGAGTTCAAAAGTTGCCCTGCCAAACACTTTGAAGAAAACAAATATGCATTATAAAATAGATACAGATAGGAAACGTAACATTATGCACGCGGTGACTGAACGGGAACAGTATGTGTATTTGGAAGATCTCAACTGATAACAGGTCTGAGCACTGTAAGGTGCATATTAATTGTACATGCTTATTTTTTTTCTGTCTCACATCTTTAGGTTTAATTACAGTACCATGTATCTTGCGCTTGATCTGAGAGCATGCTGTAAACACAGTGAAGCTAGTGCTTGACGGCTTCCCTTTCCGACATGGTCTTATCTAATTACAGAGCGGGGCTGGAACAGACTGCTGTCCCCAGGAGATCGGGCTGAGGCTCCCACGCACGCTGTGAGAGCAGGTTTAGTATCTCTTGTTCCAGCCTGCAGTGGTATGATCACAGTGGGACAAGGGTTCCAGGAAAGCCACTGCAGTCAGCCCTGTGTCCGGGCTGGTTCCTAGACAGCAACGACGCCTGCACTGTGTAATGCTGTTTTTCGAAAATAAAAACTCCAGCTCCACAGCCCTTGCACAGTGTAGCCCTACCTGGACCTGGGTGTCAGTTGCCATTAGTCCATACTGACCTCCAGTCTCTTTGCTCTAACCACTAAGCTACAAAACCTCCTAGGCCACGCTGATTCCCACTCTGAGCTCCAATCAGCAGGCCACACTGTCTCCCAGTCCCTCAGCTCAAACACTATACCACACTGTCTCCCAGTCCCTCAGCTCTAACCACTATACCACACTGTCTCCCAGTCCCTCAGCTCTAACCACTAGACCACACTGTCTCCCAGTCCCTCAGCTCTAACCACTAGACCACACTGTCTCCCAGTCCCTCAGCTCTAACCACTAGACCACACTGTCTCCCAGTCCCTCAGCTCTAACCACTAGACCACACTGTCTCCCAGTCCCTCAGCTCTAACCACTAGACCACACTGTCTCCCAGTCCCTCAGCTCTAACCACTATACCACACTGTCTCCCAGTCCCTCAGCTCTAACCACTAGACCACACTGTCTCCCAGTCCCTCAGTTCTAACCACTAGACCACACTGTCTCCCAGTCCCTCAGCTCTAACCACTATACCACACTGTCTGCCAGTCCCTCAGCTCTAACCACTATACCACACTGTCTGCCAGTCCCTCAGCTCAAACACTATACCATATAGATCAGCACAGTTTGCCATGCTGCAGACCTGGCACTTTAGCTTGGTCCATCATGGATTTTTTTTTTTTACCATATCTTTCCACATTCAATCAATCTTTATTTTATATAGCGCCTTTCATAGTGCACCACCATCACAAAGCGCTTTACAAGATGCAGTAACAACAAGAAAATCCATAATACTTTAAATACAGAGAAATACATAATACATGACATCTCTGAGATGCATCCTGCCTGTTTGCTGTGCTTTGCCATGCTTTCACTATGCTTCTCCTGTGCAGTGTACCCTGCTATACCGCAGTATGCTTTGAGAAGGAACAGCTCCATATCTCTCTGCCTGCTAATCAAATGGCCCACACTGACAGAGAAGCACCTGCCAACCGAACACCTGCTACTGCCGATCTCTTGCCCATTTGGACTGAAACCGCAAAAGGCAGGCAATTCCGCTTTTATAAATTGCAGCACGCGTGTCAGAGGCTGTTTAAACATAAGTACGTGTGACATATCACTGTTTTTAATTTTCTGTCCACCCTGTTATTAGTCCAAGGGCTCTGAATGGCAGTTCCTATCAGGGCTGCAGCACAGCGCAGTGCAAGTGCGGCTGTGAGTCTCTGCTATTTGTGACAGCATGTTTATAGTTGCACTGCAGCTAGTTATCTTACTGTGTGTCACAATACACATGGACAGCAAAGCAAAAAGGGTTTTAATGTTTGTTTAACAAGTAAATGACAGGGGACCCTTGTGTAAGAAGCCACCTGCCACTAATACAGCCACACACACGTTACAGTTCAGTCTAATGGAATGAGCCTTCGTTACCTTTATCAATGAACCAAAACACAGTGAATAAAAAATAAGACCAACACACACACAAGCTGCACACTTACCAGGTCCTCCAGTATTGACACGGGGAAATCAAACATGCACATTTTCACTGGCTGTACCAGTGCTTTCTGTAGGCTGAACACGGACTTAGCCTCCATTCTCTGCGGTGAACGGACGACCAGAAATTCCCACTGCTTCGGCAAACGGCTACATGAGCTTTTAACAGCCTTTAGAATACCGAGAAATCTGATGCTGCGCGGGTAATCCCCCACCGTCCTCTCTCTCTCCCTCTCCCCCTCTCACAGCCTCTCTAACAGCACTATATCATAAGGGGCTTCCTGTCTGTCTGCTGCACAGCAGCTGCTTTCTTCTTCTTCTTCTTCTGCTCTTTCATCTGCAGCCTTGTTTTTTGAGCATGCCACTGCACATTGCAAACCAGCGCTGGCACACAGACAAGCACACGCACGTACTCTGAAACAGAGAGCAGCAGAGGCAGTGGCTCAGAACAATAGCTCTGCACAGTACTGAGTATTAGGGGGTGGGGGGACGAATTGTGGCATTCACTATTTTTTTTTTTACAGCTTTTGCATTGCTGCTCTGTTTAAAAAAGGGTCTGAACTGTCTGCTTAAGACAGGTGGCACTAAGGGGTTATATTTCAGTGCTGTACTGAGCGTGATCGTGAAATTCTGCAGGGCTCGTACTCTCTGGTATTGGGGTCAGAAAGCTTCTGAGCTCTGAGCCATCCCAGCTGTAGGAGGACTATCCCAACAGCCATGCCAGCCCTTAATAGAAGGCATTCAGATTTGCTTGCAAATAACTGCAACACCACTGTCGTACTCAATTATAAACAGGGGTGTGACAATATGTATCACGGCATGATACAGGAGACAATCTGTGCATAGCCCTGACTGGATACTGTAAGCGTGGAATAAGAGCCAGTGATTGTTTAGCAACAGACCTGTTAAACAGCAACACGTGAGATAGAGGGAGCGTGCATGCATCCCACCTATGAGTTACATTTATTCATCAGTCAAGAACCGTTCTGGTGGACAGCTGCAGTATTGGTTTGGACGTGAATCACGCTGCACGCCTCTATTACGCTGTATCACAAATGGAAATATCTCAATTCAGCGATACCTCCTGCTGGACACAGCCATCCTATGGATTAATAATCAACCATTGAATATCTTGATGTATATCATTGACATACTGTAGCTATAGTAATTAGCCCAAATACTAGAGTATACTAGAGTCCACTGAAGAATTGAAAGTAAATGTAGAAGAGGTGACCACAAGCTCACCTGAATGATCCAGCCATTTCACTGTGATTTATGCAGTACGGTAAACCTTGTGGACAGACAGCTCAGAAATGTTGAAACCAAGCTGCAATCTAGCACCCGGGGATTGCCAAACGCTGCTGAAGAGATTGTACAGTTAACTACAGCCAGAGTGGCTTCAGGGCTGTGTGAAGTTTCCTGTTTCCACATCTGGTGTAACTTTAAACTTACCAGAGAGAGGCTAAAGAGAGAGGCCAAGGGGGAGAGGGGAGAGTGATGAGAACACAGAACGAGAGAGGAGTGAGATAGGGGAGCAGAAAAGGGAAGGGTGAGATTTAGGAAAGAGACAGAGCATAGTGGTGAAAACGGGAGAGGGTGTGAGAGAGAGAGAGGGTTTAGAAATGATGAGGAGGACAAGAGAAAAACAGAGGGGTAAGAGAGAGGGAAAGTGAAGGAGGCGGGGCGAGAGAGAGAGCGAGAGGGACACAGAGAGAAAGACGGAAAGAAAAAAGAGGATTGAAAGTGAGGTGGGATAAAAGAGAGAAAAGGAGACCGAGAGCAAAAGAGAGAAGGAGGGAGCAGAGAAAGGAAGGGAGAGGAAAAGGGATAAAGAGGAGGACAGAGAGACGGAGAGTTTGTGTGTGTGTGTGATTGTGTGTGTGTGTGTGTATGGGTGTAAGCGTGTGTGTGTATGGGTGTAAGCATGTGTGTGTGAGTGTGTGTGTGTGAGTGTGAGTGTGTGTTGCACTGTGTATATACGTACATGTGTGATCACTGTGCTGCACAAGCAAACACTTTCCCTGAGTCTCCCTGGTCTGCAGACAGTAATACTGGGATTATACAGGATTGGATTACAGTTGCTTCTCGTTCCACATCCAGCTGACTCATTTCCAAGCCCTGCTCTGCCAAAAACATGAGGGGAGATTTTCCTACTTGAAGGCCAAGTGCTGCTGCTGAGGGCCCACTTGAGAGGCACTGAGAGTTACTGGAAACCTCTGAGCCTGCAACAGAGCAGAGCCAGCTCCACTGGGTTAGTTCTGCCTCTGAGACTGACGCTTCTTGAAGCCCACATACAGTCCAGTATAACCCAGTTTACTCCCAGTACCGAGAGTCTGGCCATTCGCTAATGTCGATGTCGAATTTCAAGAGCTAGACTGGAATGGATGCGCTTTCCCTCTAGATAGGACTGACACAGAAAAATCTTATAATAAAACCAACACAGTTTCATCAAAATCAAACACGTGGGTTCCAAGATGTAGCCTTTAATAGCAAATCAGGTGTACTGTAGGTACCTTGAAATAGCGCACCTCCCACACTACAGGCAATTAATACAGCAGGATGCTTATATGCATAGTGCAGGGATTGCATAGCAGTGTGATCCATTCCTGTTTTTACTGCAAGTTTAATAAGACACACCCAAGCTTGTTACCTCCACACTGTGGCTAATCAAGCTTGTAGTAAAACCTGGAATGGGTGAAACTGCTATGCAATAGGAGTCTTATTCCCATCCCTTTAATGTTACTCAAAACAAGAAGAGTGATTTGGAAAGCGGGTTCTTTCATCCTTCATGAACACTACAGAGAGATGGTAATACAAATAAATATTCAATTTCACACTTGTTTTTTTGGTGCATTGCAATATTTCCTCTTTAACTTTTCAAAGTAAAAAAAGAGCAGATTTTTCAAAAGAATTTAACACACTAGGGAGAGTAAAAAAAACAAGAAGTCGAGAGAGAGAGAGAGAGAGCAAGAGAGCGAGAGAGAGAGAGCAAGAGAGAGAGAGAGCAAGAGAGAGAGACAGAGAGAGAGAGAGAGAGACAGAGACAGAACATAATGATCTAGGGCTGACTGTGCTGTGAATAGAGCTTTGGTTACCGTGGATACACAGAGGCCTTCATAACATGAAGGCCTCAGCGATAGCTTGCCTGACACTCTAGGATACAATTGGGTGAATATGAAAAACCATCACCCAGAGTAACAGGAAGCCTGACATTTACTAACAAGACGAGGGAGCTGAGATTTCTAACGGCAGAAGATGCAACAAAGTTTCGCATTTCATGTGTGCATTAAGCGCAGGAAAGCAGAGAGGCAGAGGAGATGCGTGTCCCCACACCAGATACAATCAAACATGACCCTGGGGCTCTAACACACACAATTACTGCTCATCAAAAGGGTTTCAGATGCTGTCAAATACCGTCCTGTTTTAATAAGGCTGGCCTTCTGAACCAGATTATTTTATATAACCGACTGCTCAGGACCTTTCAGCCAATCAGAGCGCACTTCTGACCTTCTGTGTTCCACAACCCATCATAGAGAAACACTATTCATGATGTCAACCATTACTGAATGAAATATATATATATTAATATATGTTTACACATAGGTCACACAGGTATACAGTAGAGTTCTCTCCTGTCCTCTCCAATGCTCCAGTTTCTTCTGCTCTCCAGAGGCCTTCAGCATGGAATTGCACAGGAGAAGAGGTCTTCCATTCAAAGAGACCTGGCTGGTTACCATGGTGCTGGCTATAAGAGTCTCTTTGCCCCCAGCACAGACCCACAACACCCCTCTCTCCCCTGAGCATTCCTCTAGCCAGACTCTGCTGGAGCTGGTAGAAGCTTAGCATAGCAAATTGCATTTTGATGTCTTACATATCCCTTAATAGATCTGACTCTTCATCACACAGTTTATGCAAGACAAATAGCTTGGTTTACTTTAACCCTTTTCATGCATGAAATATTGAAAATAGCTGAACACTGGAAGTGGGTTTGGACACATCATACATATATTTTGAATCTAAACTTGTGTTACATTTTTTCCATTGATTTATATGGGGGGGGGTGGGGATGGCAAATCCTCATATGAGGCTGTCATGCATTTGCATCTTCCATATGAGGTCGCCATGCATGAAAGGGTTACTGATGATCCATGGGTTATAAAACACATCAATAAACAAGAATTAGTCCCAGTGTATTGGTGCTCACAAGCCCCGGTCTCAGTTCACCAGCCTCAAGTCTCTCTCCGCTGTTTCCCTTGCAAAGTGTTTTTCTCTGCAGGAGAGAGCTGCTCCACGTCGGCACACTCAATTTGCAAGTCAAGCCTCCAATCTGCTTCATCAGTTTGGTGGCTCGCTTGGCAGCCTCCCTCCTCTGCGGGGTTGAGAGAGACCCAAGCTTGTCTTTAACCCTCGGCTTCCCACTGTCCGCAAGCAACAGCAGTAACACATCCTGGTACTGTACCGGCTGTCGGGTGCTGCTGATACTTGATGAACTATTGTTAGGTGTCAAAATCTTTAGCATTTAAAGTAAGCCAGGAAACTTTGTAGCTTTTTTTCCCCCATAGAGAAACTTTTGCACACACTGACTGGTTGAGCAGACAAGAGATCAACGCTGTTGTTTAGACTGGAAGGAAATAACTCACATGTCTTGCTAATTACAGGCCCCGTGAAGATTGCAACAAGCCTCATGATCGAAATCAGTTTCAGATACTGCAGCTACTTTATTATTTAAGAGAGATAAATGCCCCATAGATCAGATCCAGTGTCTATGCTCATGCTTTTTTATGTATTCAGTGCACATGTTTCAAACAGACAGCGATTCAAACACAAGCACAATGGACAGATGTTTTGCTTTTCCATGTTCCTCATGGTAAGACTGCACCACGCTTGTGCAGTGCCGTGGTTAAACCAAGTCTTTACCATGCTGATCTGCTGAAACCACAAGCAGGCTGGCTTTGTATTGACCAGGACCAGAAGGCAGTATAGAGTCCAGACAGGAACGCTGCATAGAGCACAGTTATTTTAATGGGCAAATGCTGGTGATCACACAAACAACCCAATGTTGGACAGTGTTAGAACGGGCTTGGATAGTATTAAAGGTCTTATTTTCTCCTGTGGTTTTAAACAGTAGAACAAGACGGTGATACGCATCTCTTACTGAACACGTTGAAGTGAGGGAGCCCCGGTGTGTTGTGACCCCAGTGAATTGCATTTGCAAGGCTAGTAACGGACGCGGCTTTCGTCCAGAAGATTGAATGCTCTCCTCAGTGCAATAATGCAATGCTGCACGTCAGACCCTGAAGAGATAACAAACACTCATACGGAACAGACAGTGCAGCAAACTGTGCAAACAAGGTCTGAGCTGGCATTGGACTTCCAGCCAGCAGAGTGTAAAACCAGGGGAAAAGAACAGCAGCAGATGTGAAATTGCCTTGCAAATTTACCACGGTAAGCTTCCTAAAAGGGCTGGTCAAAACAGGAAACAGGAGCGAGGATATTCTGTTTGTTGAGCACAATCTCGCACACATTGCAATAACAATGTGCAATAAATTAGCTGCAGGAGACTCTCGCTAATCCAGACTGATTGATGGTGTGAGCCACGCTTTCATTACGAGATGCATGGTGGTCACAAACCTAATTCAATACTATAATTCTATCATGTGTGGAAAACAAAATGACAGCAGTGTCTAGATGTTTTTATTCCAAGGATTATTACTTATAGGAGGCTGTGTGGTCCAGTGGTTAAAGAAAAGGGCTTGTAACCAGGAGGTCCCCGGTTCAAATCCCACCTCAGCCACTGGCTCACTGTGTGACCCTGAGCAAGTCACTTAACCTCCTTGTGCTCCGTCTTTCGGGTGAGACGTAGTTGTAAGTGACTCTGCAGCTGATGCATAGTTCACACACCCTAGTCTCTGTAAGTCACCTTGGATAAAGGCGTCTGCTAAATAAACAAATAATAATACTGATGAAATGTAAATATTAGCAACGTCAAAGACTAGACAAGGCGTTTTTAGTATGATTAATCGCTAATATGATCAGGGTCCCGGATTTGAGAGAATCTACTCTAAGATTGTTTTCCTTTATTAAGAAATGATTTAATTAGAATGCTAGAGTAAGCAGAGAACCTCAAGTACGCAAGACTGTTTGTGGATACGCACAGGAAAAACTACAGCGCAGTCTTCTGTGACGCAAAATCCCGCTGCACAGAATCCTCTCTGTAAACATCCTCTCCTGGGCCTACCCGTTTGTTTACCACCATCCATCCCCGTGCAGCCTGGTGGCGTTTCCATGGCACCACTGAGGACCACTTCCTGTCTCCAGGCAGGAAAGCAGGAAGTGCCCTTTCGCACTGTGAACGAACATCCATTTCCAGATCCAATAACTGTCTAGAAAGATCATAACTCCATTGTTACATAATCACTCTTTGCTTGAGATGGTCAGCTAGGTCTTCAAAAAAGGTTCTCCCTTTGAGGGCGTTCAAAAGGAAAAAAACAGGAATTTCCGGACGTTTCCTGGATAAATCTCTCTGAACCAACAACGTCACTGGCCGGCCTGATAATAATATTATTATTATTACTACTATTCTCACTGCTATTGTTGTTACTGTAATGATTTTTTTGTCAAACAGAGACTGAACTCTGCATGGTCGAGTAAACTCCCCATTCCTTATCTGAGCTGACTAATGGGAGGGTTGACTACAAAAAGTTACATTTAACACAGAGCTGCACGGGAATGTGTTTGATTAAAGACAATTGTTTCTGTTTTCAGGGATGCTGCTGCTTTTCTTTGACCAGACTCAGAATCTGGCACTAGCACTGAATACAAAATAAGGCACATTTCTATAGATCTTTAGTCTATCTCATCCAAGCAAAATTCATACATTTCTACGACACACCCGAAGTTCTCAGAACAAATAAGTCTTGTACCATAAGAGGCAGGATCAATTCGACATACTAAATTACAGGGTTGTTTAAGTCTTGGTAGGATTTCTATTTAAAACAGTTTTTTTCCCCCTCAAAAGACAAGGATTACCAAACAAACCACAAATTACAGGCTGAACAGAAGAGAACGAAACTGTAGAGCGGGTGAATTCATCAGCCGAAACCTTTGTCTGCTGGACTGTATTTGTACCTGTGTGATTGAGAGGATGAACCAGCTGCAACGTGACGCAATAAGAGAAGCACTCATCCCCCAGCTGTGATAAAAGTGTCACCTCCCAGCACAGCTCCAACCCAGCTGGGCGGACGGGAATGGATTCTGACGCTGCTATAATAGAGATCCGACTGGATTCAATTGCTGATTCAATTCTCATTGCTTTCGTAAGCAGAGCACCTCCATGGGGGCTAGTGACAGGTTGGCTGATGGTCAAGGCAGGCAGAATTATTATTGGTCCAAGGCCATGTATGTATTGCACTATAGACAACAGTATTCACAGTGGCAGAAGCGCAGTAAAAAGTGTAGCACTTGAAAGGTTAAAAAAAACCAAAGTGTATAAAATCAATACTGTTTCATAATCTAGCCAAAAGCAATCTGAAATGTAGGAGGCTAGGAGTGTATGACAGAAGTTTGCTGTGAAATCAAGGCAGTCATTGTGTTCACCTTGACAGCCAGCCAGGCGGACAGACAGCCAGACAGGGTCCCTGTTATCGACACTAAAACACCATGGAACCTTTCAGCACTGCATGAATAAAAAGAATAATAATAGTCTGTGCGTAATTGACGGACATCCTACCCCGTTTCCCGGATTATGTTTTAAATTTGATGTGTTAAAAACGAAAGCAGAAGGAAGTCGGACGAAGACCCCCAGCTTTGAGACTTGTCCCCTGACTTCATATCCTTTGCTTTCACCGCTGATCTGCTGCCCTGTGTCCCGCACCCCACACCCTGGTAACATCTGCTGTTTACATCCAGCCATCCCGTTACACCTCCTGACCTTTATACACGAGCGACAAACACTGCAGCCCACCGCTCTCACATTGCGTTTAGAAACAGCACTGTTTTTCCCCTGTGCTTTTTTTGATTGTACTGTCTGGACCAAGTTTACTTTTAAATGCAGATCTTAGTCCATTTCCTGCAGATTTTCATTTCTCTGACAGAGGCAATCGTTAAGCCCGTGTGTACCCCTCCTACCCCCCTGTCACGTCCAATCAACGCCCCTGCACTTGCAGTGCCACGATGTGCTGCAGTTACACAGTGAGGCTGTGGAGCGAAGCCGGGCACCGATCGTGCGAACAGTACTTCAGCTTGAGACGACTTTCGCTCTGCAATCACAAAACCATCTGAAGAGCCATTGTGTCCTGGGTCTATAGTTCTATCTCTCTCCCCCACTCCCACGTGAAGTGCCTCGGGCTGCAATGGACGCTCACTGCCTCCTGAAGTGTTCTCTACAGCGCGGTGGCATTGCCAGGGCTGACGTTAAGCAGGCTGCTGATCTCCACAGCTCAATAAAGGGCTTGTTGTGTCAGGATCTCTTCACGTTACTCAAATCACACCACTGTTCCAGAAACCTTGCTCAGTCAGGAAACTCATGCGGTAGGGACGTAGTGCATTGAGAGAAGATAGAAATCCTTTCCTTGCCGATCGTTGGACATCTTGTTTATAAAAAGGACAAATAAGAAACTAGCTATCCGACTGACGATTCAATCTGGTATTGGAAGAGCCTAAAATATGCTTCATGTTTGCGTGATGTGATCTGACGTTAAAGTGAGTTCCCTGCCTGAACCAGTTTACCCAGTTTACAGTCTGCAGGTTACTTCTCCCCAGTACTACACTCTTTTGTAACTCTTTACATTAGAGATAAACATGATACAGGGCAGGATCAAGCCAAGTTCCCCTTTTGACCGTTTTGCGAAGGACTCCGGCTGAATGCAGCATTGTCACTGGAACTCCAGCCCAATCAATTTCCTGGTTTTGGATCCAACACTAGGCGGGGTTAGTTAACAAGGGGCGTGGCTGATCACCAAGGGGCGTCGCCGTTGCTCGGCCCCACCCACCTGGACCAAGTTCCAAATGGTCTGCCATGTGCTGTTGATCATGCAAATTGTTTCTCTGAGGTTAAGGTCAGAGCAGAAGGGTTACATGAATGAATAAATTGAGCATGTGAGCAACAGTCACCCAACAAGCAGGACAAGTGACATAATAATAATCCTAATAATGAGCAATACAGGGGGTGCTTTAAACAAAACACTGGTCCTGGAGTACACGATATGCAAAGTGCCATATTTGCAAAGCGTCTTTAATCCAGTCTTAAATGAACTCTGAAACGGTTTCATTTGCTTTACTAGCAGTGTCACCTAACGCTGTAAGAGTCGATTAAAGACTGGAGTGAACGATTTTAATGTTGATTGACTGTCCCCAGTGAATGCAGGAAGAGAGAAGGAGACATGAACAGAGCCCGAGTCTTCAGCCAATATTTACTGCAGTTAAAAACCCTGCATTTTTTTGCACAGCATTGCGCATGCATTGGCACACACTTAGAGAAAAAACCATTCGGGTCTGAAAATGCTGGGGTGAATATTAAGTATACCCCATAACGAAAAATCAGCATTGGTACACTTGTACTGTATAAATACACACTCAACTGACTTTACACACAGTATAATTGCATGAGGGGTTATTGATTTGTGCAAACGTTGCAATGCTCAGTTCATTTGATTAGAAATGAATCACGGAAACAGAGTGGCATTGTGTAATCTGTTCTCAACCTTTAAATGAATACAGCAATCAGGAGCAAAGTGGGCTCTGGCAGCAGCAGCAGCAGCAGCAGCTGCTGTCGCTGGCTCCCTGATGGCATGCAAGCTCTTCCGCAGTCATTTAAGATGCAATGGTTTTCTCTTCTGTCTTCCCAGTCTCCCAGTAAGCAGTGGGACTGGGTTAAAGAGATGTCGCCTCTCATCAGAGGCAGTGGGTCCCTACTCTGGTTGGTTGTGATGAACTGCATTGCAAATGCATATTACACAAGCACAGCACAGTGAGGTGCTCCCCTGTACGGTGCTATAGTGTGGAGCCATCGCTATCATTCCATGTTCTTTGTGTTCTGCTAAGTAATGAGAATGAAGGAGCCGGTGGTTCCTTATATATAAAGTCCTGCCTTATAAAGTGGGAATACTGTTTACATATACATTACAGTGCAGCATAGTGTTCTCAAACTGTGCTGTACATTTTGTAGTTAAACATGTTGCTTCCTATCCTTTACATACTAAGCGTTGCCCTAGTTTTAATCACACACACGTCTGTTCTTTATCATGCTTTTACTGGCCATGATATCCCGCAGTAACCTCCGAAAACACTGCAACAGAGAAGTGAAAACTGCAGCCTCACAGTCTGTGTCCATCACTGACTTGGGTGTATTTCCTGGCACGCTACTGCCACGCAAATCCAATCACGCAGCAAGCCCGCTGTTGCTTGAAGTGCTTTCGATGCAGTTGTGTTTTGCGTAGCGAGCCGTGCTTTAAGGAAGAAGAAAAATCGCAAGCCGGAAAGTGTTAAGAGCCTCCCCCGCAAACAGTGTTATCAGGGAGCGAGAGGAAGAGACAGACAGATAGGCAGGGAGAACAGAACCCAGCCCACGCTCAGCTCTGCAGCATATACCAGGGGGAGGACTGGGGAAGGACTCTGAGGCCAGGGAGCATGGCTTCGGGTTTGCAAGGAGGCTGCCCAGGAACTCAGCTGGGATGTTGATTTCTTGCAATCACTGACTATTTTATAAAACCAACACATTGCTCCCGGTTTGCTGCAGGAGAGATGCTCTCAAATAATTATCGCTACGCCACAGTGTACGAAAAGCCAATAGTTTGAGATGTGCTCTAGCTGTAAGATTTCTGTAGATTAGGCACATCCTGTTACAGAGTATCACAGCTCCATCTAACTTTAACCACAAGATTGCTTTTTTTATAATTTTTGTGATTAACACAGCTAGACCATTTCTCTTTTCTCCAGGGCTTTAGACGGCTTCTATTCTTTGCAATTTGTATAGAATTCGTCTCAATGTTTTGCCTCAGTTACAGAGAGTATCTGCTTGCTTACTTGTGATTCATTCCAGTGTTTCCAGGTTATTTTTAGTTTTCGGACAGTTATTTTAGTTTTCTGACAGTGCAAACAGTCAAACACAACCCCTGAGGTGCGTTTCCATTTAAAAACTTGAGCGGAGCGTGATTCCTTCTCAAATGTCCCCTTTCTTACTAAGCAAGCTGAAGCTGTGATGTGCACAGCGAGCCTCTCTGGGGTTAAACTGACCTCAATTGAAATGTATAGGTGGAGCTGTTCTCTGTACAGAAGCCGCAGGTGGAAATGCGCTAGCGTGCGTCAGTCGGACATTGTTTTCCAAAAGATCCCTTTATTTGCCTGAAGCTAAAAGCAACAACAAAAGTTTAACAATGGTGTAAAATTCCGTGGCATGAAACTTGCTTTCTGCTGTGCTTATGTTCACAGAGAGGGCATTGAATGTATTCAAGGTTCATGACTTTACCAGACTGATTTAAAATGAAAAGAAAAAAAGATATTATGCTTTCTGCATTGGCTCTGGTGGAACACAAGAGTTCAACCCATCCCTAAGGCCATTTATTTATCAAAACTTGTTTTTACTACCTAAGGGAGCTACCTGAAAATGAAGGTACCTGCATGTTGTTATATTTTAGCCTCTGAATTTGCACTGCAGTGCTGCGGTGACAAGGAGGGAAGCATGGGAACTTCAAACAGACCTCGATACAGTATGTGTCTTTTTTATGTGTTTAATTTAACAGTAGGCGACCAGATGAGTGCTTGAAATTACCCCAAAAGATACCCGGGTATTTTTCGATAGTTACCCGTTTTTTTTTTTAAACCCGTGCCTTCCTCTACTTTTTTTTTACCCAGTAGCCATCATTCTTTTTTTTGTTTTGTTTTTTAATTTCTAATATACTGCTGTTGTGGATCAAAGCAGCTAGAAAAAGAGGAAGCACAGAGAACAGTTACTGCCCATATTGATACTATCAAGAAACACATGACAATTCACTTCACTTCCAGCCTGTGTAACAGCCGCCATAGACAATGATTTGATGGGTGAACCGTGATAACCTCCGGAGACTAAAGCAACACAGTAACAGCAAGATTAGACTTCGAATCAAAATCATCAAAAGAAAAGACCCGGACACAAACCAAGAACACTCTTTCTCAGATCAGAATCGGGCCGCACATATGTCAGGGCATGTAGAACCACCCAGTTCTGGTCCAGTCCAGCATGTGCCAGATGTTCTGTCCAGGTTCTGATCAGAAGAAACATTGCTCTGATGTTTATCCATTAGCTGTCCACGTTGCTTCATTTCGTACTATCAAAGCATTGTAGAGTAACAAAGTAACAAAGTAATTGAAAAAATATATATCTACTGAAAGCAATAATAACTGCCATCATTTCAAGCTCCTTAAATGTTTGTAAGACTGCCAGCGCCACCTGCTGTTTATTGTGGGTAACGCACTTTGATTTGAAAGTTCCAGATTCCGGTTCCAGCACATTTTCTTACACTAGAGACACATTTTTGGCAGGGTTTGGTTAGCACCAGGTGTTCAGTAAAGCTGTTTTCTTTTAGTCTTCGTAATGAATGCGCATTGTCTTTTATTAAAGTAGAAACAGGTCTGTTTTTAGACCTCAGTACGAGGCGCCAGCATGAGGTTCATTCATTTCTTTTTTTAAGAAAACACCTGTTCATTTTACACAGCCAGAGCCGAACAATACATACTAGTGCTGGGACTACGAACACAAGCGCTCAGCGCTTGAGAAAGGGACTGGGAGGCGAAAATGACCACAGTGTGGTCACTCTGCGATCTAAACCACACTGCAGCATAAAAGGACAGCCTGGATCTTAATGCATGGCTGACCTGAACCGCAGCTACCCCCACTCCCCCACCCTCCCCTTGCCACACATGTGATCCGGAGCAAGACTCCACAGCTGAATAATTGATGGCTGTTGTACACTGTACACTGAATCCATGTACCGTACAGCGTTACAACTGAGTTAAAAGCGAAGGATAGGAGATTCCCAAGGTGACCTGCTGCTGCTGCTGCTGCTGCTGGCTTGGAGCTATCTACAGCAGCACAGCCTCGAATACCTCTGCAAAATACACTCTCACACAGCTCTGCGTTTGCAGGTTCCAATAGCAGACAGGCTTACTTATTGAAACCCTTGTCTAAATCGCTCCTCCTTGTCACTGTTTTATTTCCTCTAGAACTGCCTGCTTCCCTTCCCCGTCCCTCTGGTTCTGTATACTGGTCCCTTTAAAAAAAACCACTAAATAATGCATACAGCCATTAACTGGGTACAGCAGATGCAGGATTGATGGGATCTTGTGGCTGCTGCTTGGTTATAGAGAACAGGCAGGCAATTGTGTCAAAACGTGGCTGAAGGTTATGAGGGGTTAATGCTTATGGATTGATGAGTTTCTGTGTTTCTATCTAGACTGTACTGCGATTCCCTACAAGAGCTGGCCAATGAAAGGTCATACCTGCTATAGGTAGCCAAGCCAATACATATAGATAGATAGATAGATAGATAGATAGATAGATAGATAGATAGATAGATAGATAGATAGATAGATAGATGTGATTCGGGGGTTAAAATTAATATACAGATACAGACACTAAAATCAAAGGGCATAAACCCAGCTTCATTAAGGTCTGTAGGAGTGTCCGACACTCTCTCCCTATGTAATATTGATCACGGTAACAATGCCTCCTTCACTCAGAGAGGCAGGGGGAGAGAGTCTAAGAGCTTGGTTCGATCGACCTACACTGCACCTCTAAGCTACAGCTGGACTGGTTTATAACCGCACGGGACTGGTCCCAGTATGAGGTAGTGTAGAAACACATGTTAAAAATGTTTTTTTTTGTCCTGTTCTGGAGGCTGTGTGGTCCAGTGGAGGCTGTGTGGTCCAGTTGTTAAAGAAAAGAGCTTGTAACGAGGAGGTCCCCGGTTCAAATCCCACCTCAGCCACTGATTCATTGTGTGACCCTGAGCAAGTCACTTAACCTCCTTGTGCTCCGTCTTTCGGGTGAGACGTAGTTGTAAGTGACTCTGCAGCTGATGCATAGTTCACACACCCTAGTCTCTGTAAGTCGCCTTGGATAAAGGCGCCTGCTAAATAAACTAATAATGAATCCCAGTACTACTAAATGATGATGACAAAAAAAGAACGCATCCACTTCAACAAGCAGTAACGCTGCATATTGTACAGCAGCTGTTTCTCTCCTTTCTGTCAATGACTGGCACGCCACAGATACTGTAGGCTATTCTAGGTGACAGTCCCACTAGATTCACTCCATTGCTTATATTAATGGTTATAATGAAACAGCATGTACTGCAGAAGCAAACACACAGGGAATACAAGCATGCTGCTGTAATGTGCGTGTGTGTGTTTTGGTAAGGTAGCAGGTGTGTGGCTGTGGAATTTACAGTGGAAGGGTATGATAACAGCTGAAATAAGGCCACACTGGCTGGCTAAGTTGACCACGGTATTGCTGCATGCTTTTAGTTGAGTCAGGTCAGCCACTGTTACTAATATGCTTGCCCACACGTCGCTATTCTTTACAATGCTTACCTGTGTTTTCTTACACTCTGCTGTGTTCTTGCTATGGGAAACGCCCTCCCTATTCTGTTATGACCCCAGCCCTCCCTCGTTGTGCACAAAGGCTTATTTCAATGCATTGCCAGTTTGAATTACAAGCGCGCTCCAGCGTGTGCGCTGATTCCTCCGCCGATTACAATATCAGGTTCCTGGTTTGCTAAGAAATATGCAGATTTGGCTAACCGTGGAACTAAATGAAATAACGGCCGCCTGACACACGAGGCTGGAGAACGCATTTAGAAAGCCGTCTGTGGATTGAATCACCGCTCCCCTGGCAGACTAAAAAGAAAACACGTGACAGACATCTTTTTTTTTTTTTTTAAGAGCAGGGTTCTTTGTAAATCTAATGAGAAAACCACAACCAGCACTAAGCGTGAGACAGCTGAAGCAGGGATACGGCAACGAGGGAAAGCGTTTACCGCTGGGGTGTCAAGTGACATTAGAAATCTGGACCTCCACCTGTTCAGCCGACATTCAGACTCACTACAGGAGGGGCGGGTAACAGATCCCATTGCATAGCCGTTGAAGCCATTTGTAATGGCTTAGTCACACCACACCTGAGCTCCGTTAAACACATCCTGGAGGCTGTAGGCTCACTTGTAACTAATTAGGCTCACATATAGCCTGCTAATGGTTTGAATAGCAATATGCGGTCTTTGTTCCTGTTATGACAGTGGGGTTGCTGTCTATATACACACAATAAAAAAAATAAAAAAAAATTACTTGGACCTCAATGCAATTCACTTTTTTAGCTGGAACATAATAATAATAATAATAATAATAATAATAATAATAATAATAATAATAATAATAATAATAAACTCAATCAGTAGCTAGCATTCTAATGTCCTTCAAATATCAGCATTATTTATATGTTCCTGCTTATTCATGCATCAGTCCAGTTTGCAAACTTGCTTTAAAAAGCACAACAAAAATATTAAAATATGTCATTTGCATACGCACCCCTGCGTCCGAACGCGGCTCATAAAATAGAAATTACGCACAGTCCCAAGGTCACTGCGTCCCGCGGCGGAGAGGTGCTGAACCCATTCCTTCCTGACCCAGTGTCTCACTCTCATCAGTCTACAGCACACTGGCTACACTTCCTCCTCCATTAAACGCCACAGTACGCTGCCTTTCTGTCTCATAATCGCTCCTCAAGCCACCTTTCCAATGTTTCGTGCCCCATTTACTACGAGCGTGAGAATCCGCCAGCCCTTCCCCGTGCGGTGCCCTGGTACCGCGGTCCGTTTAAAGAAATGGGCCGGTGCCAGGTTCGGGGTCGGGTGTCTGTGAATACTAACAGTATCCAGACAGTTTCTGCTGCTTCCCAGGAATGCGGAGATCATTAACACATTCATGACAATAGAACAACAACATCACAAGTCAAATAATAATAATAATAATAATAATAATAATAATAATAATAATAATAATAATAATAATAATAATAGTACCTGTGTATCCAGCATCATCATCATCATCCTCTCAGATGCATAGCCTCTTCCTTCACTGTCTTTATGCCGTGTAGTTTTGGACGAGTGCTTGGCTGTCTATTTTTTACGATCTCCTCCACATTTTGTGTGAGTATAGATTTTTTTTTTTTTAAAAACACGGCACAGATCGGCCGCGCAGCAGATGCGTGGAATTCCAGTTACACTGTTAAGACAGAGCGAGGTGGATACAGAGCTGGAAAATCTATTCACATGAACACCCAACACAGGAGAAGGATGTGAAAACGGTATTCCATGTTAAAAGCGGCAGCTGGGAGTCAGTCGCTGACCTTAATCTAACAATATTCGTTTCTTCCGCTGCTGTCAGAAGTGGCTGGACATATTTCATGAGGACAGCTGTGACATTTGTCGTCATTAAAAAAAAAAAAAAAAAAATTGGTCTATATAATTTATTAAATGTTCTTTAATTTGCCACAGCAATAACTATATATATATATATATATATATATATATATATATATATATATATATATATATATATATATATATATATATATATATTATAGCGTTTCTCTCTTTATAATAATAATAATAATAATAATAATAATAATAATAATAATAATAATAATAATAAAACAGGAAAACAAGTGTTAAATTACATACGCTAACAGGTTTCTATATTGATCCAGGTTTCTATATTGAGCCACGGTCTTGTAGAATTACAGTATATTAAATGCCTCCCATTACAGATCCATTAGCGCTCAGCGTTGTGTTTCGCTGTCGTGTTTTTCATAATCTCTTTTTCATTGTGAGAGTCGGCTTCTGACAGCATATACTGATTCACCCGTGCTGTACCGTCCACACCACAGCTACTACTTCGACTACTAGCGCCACTGCCACTACACTACACTGTTTTCTTACAAGCACTTTGGGCAGTTGTTTCCTGTGTATATATGTATTAGATATGTTGATCGCATGCAGAACATCTGTCCATCATCTGCACGCATGCGAGGTGCACGCTCATCGTGACGCTGCGATCGCGTCCTGATCATGAATTTATTATCATTGCAAAGATTAAAAGCTCTGCTATCTAAAAAAAATAATAATTCATTACAAAAAACGGTTGATAGAAATGTTTTTTGTTTTACTGGAAAGCGCTGTAGTTTGTTTTCATTCTGCAGCTGTAATGCTCTGGTTAAACCGCTGGATGCCGCTTGCACTGAAATCCAGATTTCCGAGTCAATTTTTCCATTGATTTCCACTTAATCTGATTTCCTTTTTCAATCAGGAAAAACAAAAACAAAACACAACCTTCTGTTCATAAAGCGAAGTGTATTCTTCACCTTAGCGTGGTCCCATCGCCAAGTCACAGCCTACACGTGACGAGAATTATTATTATTAAAAAAAATATATATATATATATTATTTATAATCTTTTTACAAGATAACATGTAAAAAAAAAAATGGCTTCTTCTTTATCAAAATGCTTTTTTGTTTCAGTTACAAAATGGACGGTCTCTTTTTCGATGTGTCTCTTAAAAGAACAGAAGTATAAAACGCTTTGAAATGACAGCAGAGGCGATGGAAAAAAACAAACTCCCGTCTTCTTGAAAACTGTCAAATGTGTGTCTCCAGGTCACTTTTTTTTTGGATAACCGTCTGCACAAAAATAATAACAAATCTCTGTCCGCTTTGGACGCCTTTGATTGGAGCGATTAAAATCCCTGACGCCCTTTGAATAGGTTGAAACAGCAGCAGTTTGCACGGGTTTGCAGAGCGTGCAGCCCAGGCTTAAACCGCAGCGAGCTTCGCCTGCTTGCTTGCCCGATGATGCGCTCCAGGGAATCCCCGTGTCTCTGCGAGACGGTTCCTCGGAAGATTGGGAGGGAACGACCCCAGGGCAGAACGCTGAGTACGATTTACACTCCACGGAATGCACACGCGTGACTGTACTGTACAAGAAAAGAGATCCTCAGACAGGACGCCCACACTAAACCGAACAGCCTCCAGTAATGCAAAGGATTATGAAATACACCCAAACAAACAACTGCCTCGTCTAATTTTTTTTTTTTTTACACACTCGCTCACATCGCACCCCAGCAGCTAACCTGACGGCTCGCACGGGACGGGGTTTGCGGCTGTGCTCTGCCTTGCATTATTAAAAGACTGACCCCGGTATGACTGTACGCGTTTAATATCCCACTCTGAACGGGAAGTGAGCGGACTGGACTCGGCTCTCATCCAGGTTCCAACGCGGCTCCCGTTACTGTACCCAAGGAGACTTCATTAGCACTGCTCCTGCCTGATCAAAGCGTTCATCATCCGCCTGGCTAATTACACCCCCTCTCTTTCTCTCTCTCTCTCTCTCTCTCTCTCTCTCTCTCTCTCGCGCGCGGGGTCAATGGAGTGGAAAGGTCAAATTGTCTCATAATTTGAGTGGAACCAGGAAGTCTCAGCTTTGGTTTGTGCTATTGTAAGGTCTGTGTGTGTCTGCATGAAGCTAAAAAGAGGAGAGGGGGATTTCCGTTTCAAGAGAGGCAGAGACTGGGAGGGGACCAGCGACTCCCACAGCGACTGGCTTAACCACTGCATGAAAGAGCCAGGCTCGTTTGCACAGGCAGTTCCAGAGCATCTAACCTAGTCTCACTTGCAGGGCGTCAGCAACATGCACACTGAGACGGGAGACATTTCCATTCCCCGCTCTCTCAAGCACAGAACCGCCAGTGACACACACGCGCTGTCACACAGTGTGTGTGTCAGACTCTCAGTGAGCCTTTTTTTTCCACCTGTCAGGGAAACAGTGCAGCCAGCACAGCAGGATACAGCATGCATGGTACAGGGGAGCCTGAGATCATGGGACTCCTGACTCTGAGACAGCAGCAGTCACATGACCAGCCGCGCTCTTCTGGGAATCGGAGGGAGGCAGACACACACACACAGAGCCGGGGAAATCGATGAGCAACCGTGCCAGAGAGGAGGAGCTCAGTCACCCCTCCCCGGCCCAATCAGACAGCAGGACCTGCTTCTTAACAGACGGGGCGTCATCCAGCCAGAGATGGATTCATCATATTGTTAAACTGGAAACCTAGCTCTATATAATGCAGGTTCACTTCAGAGAATACACAGTATTTATTACAGTGCCTTCGTTCCACAGGAGCCTGGTGTTAACATTCAGTGCGGTTTACTGATGAGAGAATGAGAGCACTGTGTGCGAGCGGTCGCTATAGAAACAGGCAGCTCAAGGACTGCCAGCTCCCACGTCTCCAGACCAGACAAGAGAGCGACAAAGAAAGAGAGTGCGTACAAGCTGTCTGGATGTTAAGAACTGTACAGTAAAGCCTGTTATCCAAACTAATTGGGGCCAGAAGATGGATCGTGACTGTAGTGAGCACGTTTTCAATGGCAGCTGAGCACAGTACACAAGATGACACATTAAGTGGGGGGGCTGTGCGGAAAACAGCAAGGTTTGAAAGCCAAGGTCTTCTAGATTTAGAGGACAGTCCTAATAAAGGTCATTTCACACTTCAGTGCTACCCCTGCCCATCCCTATTCCCAGGGAGCCCACACTTACAAACCGGCTTTATTGATTAACGATCAGCCAGCTGGAAATCAATAATCCCCCCGTTTTACTGGGCTGGAGGATGCTTTAGGAATCTGGACAGCTCAAATAAGATTAAAGTGAGATCATTAAACACGCGGCGTCCGTTGTGTTCGAACAGATCGAGTCACAGTGTGTGTTTTATTTTGGCAGTGGAAGGTGCTGTGTGAATTCAGAGAAGAGCTGCACGAAGCTATTACTCGATTGGATGAAGCTCTCCACAGGTGAGGCTCGCCGACTGGGCTAACCTGGTGAAGCAGCAGCTGCTGGAACAGTAAATTAGCCCAATCCACGCCCATGACCCTCACCTGACTGCAAGAACCCCAGAGCGCAATCCGAACAATCGATAATCGGTTTGTGCAGCGTGACTTCAGACATCTATAACAAGGAATGATACATAGAGGAGTCAATGGGGTACATTTCTGATAACGCCTCCATCACTGCTGAGATGTTTGGGTTCTGGGGTTAAACATACACAGGAATAAACCATTTGCATCAACTTCAAAATGCTTTTTTGAATCATTTTTATTGTATATTTGCAAACACTGTATAAACATTTACACTCTCAGTACGCAGGTCTGAGACTACCTATATAAAAACCCTACACGCATGCAAACCAAGGAATGAGCACACAAACAAAAAAATAAGAATTCAGAGAATCAACACTTGAAAACTAAATGAGACCTGTTTGCTTTAGCCTTTTACTGCCTGTTGAACGCAGTCCTGTCATTTTTTAGAAAAAAATATTATTATTACACCCACACCCCAATTAATGATCCCAATCACGCAACACAATTGATTCTTGTCGTACACTAAGGCCGTCACCAGATGGCAGCATCGAGCAGCAAGAATCGCCATTCCCTAACCCACCGCAAGGTGAGAGAGCATTGAAGTTGCCGATTCTTGTCAAATGAGCTCCCTGTGGTTCACAGACATGAAGAATCTGAGCCTGTTTTCAAACATAGAACCCGTTACAGACAATAAAGGGTTAAAAGAAATTAGTATCTCATCCGCCTAACTCAGTTCAGCTCATCTTTTTTTTAATCTCTCAACTTTTTAATTCCAACCACTGAACTGACTCTATTTGATTTTATTGTACTGGACAGTCCATGTGTGGGAAGCTAACAAAGGAGAACCAGGCCAATAGTGGGAGCCGGACCCAAAGCAAAGCACCCTGAATGAAGAAGAGACATGGACAGTGTTTAACATTGTCACTAACAGTGCTTTACCGTGCCCAATGACCCATCCCCATCAGGATTACCAATGCCTCCTTCAAAACAACAACTCGAATTCCTCATCACTTAATTCAATGTGGGATTTATTTTCTTAAATCAGTGTATTACATGTCTGAGGCAACGGCCATTTCACGTCGGGCTTCAGGACTGTCCTGCAACGATGTCATCATCAACTGTGGCCAAATAAACCGTACTGTGCTCTCAAGAGTCCTTTCTTAAGAATTTTACAAATGTAGATTTCTTACTGGAAACTGTTCGGTGCAGAAATGCACTTAACAGAATGAAGAATAAATACTGCAGCTGCAGAACACAATTTGTCACTGCACGGGCGTGCCCATCAGATACCAACCGTGCCCAACAAACACCAACCGTGCCCATCCGACACCAACCGTGCCCATCCGACACCAACCGTGCCCATCCGACACCAACCGTGCCCATCCGATACCAACCGCACCCATCCGACACCAACCGCGCCCATCCGACACCAACCGTGCCCATCAGACACCAACCGTGCCCATCCGACACTAACCGTGCCCATCCGACACCAACCGTGCCCATCCGACACCAACCGTGCCCATCCGACACCAACCGTGCCCATCCGACACCAACCGTGCCCATCCGATACCAACCGTGCCCATCCGATACCAACCATGCCCAAGTGGAATTGTGCAACAGCAGGTGATGCCACGGCCAAACGCAGCACTGCTATCTGCAGATGCTGTTAATGCTGCTTACTGGCCCATTGATAAAGCCAGGGACGAACAAGATGTGCGGGCTGTTCCGTTTCGCTGGCTAACACTTTCACATTTTGTTCGTGGATTCATAAACTCGTTTCTGTAGCAATTTACTTGCAGTCATTTCTACTGGCCAACAGAACCGCACTGAATCCCTGTAGCTAGACCGTTTCCACTAGGCTCCAAAACCGGTTCTGTAGAAACGAGGTACTAGCGCTGGAGTGGTCAGGACCAGTGCTCAGTGTGACAATACAGAAATCAGGAAGAGTACAGCTTTGGAAGCTGACTTGACATCAACGCCTAGGACCAGCTGGCGGTTACTGTAAGCTATTTTCTGGCCAAAGAATAGGATGGACTTTACTACCCTCTTTGCCAGTTTTTCTTATTCCCGCCCATTAGAATAAAAACATTTAAAAACTACCCCCTCATGTTCAACAAATTCAGCAGAACTACCGGCCGTAGTGTTCTATTGGATCCCTAGCACACGAAGCCTACGACCCGGCACTGAAAACGAAAATTTAAAAAAAAGGCACATTTACACCACCTGTAAAATGACGAAGAACAGTGCAACACAATCAACGACCTGCAATCACAGCACCCAATGCAAGGCACAGCGAGACACAGAACCACTACAAAGATTAGCCATGTTCCTTTATAGCGAAGTGCTGTCCGGAGCCTGAAATCTGCTGCATCAACGTCTCCCTACCCCTCGCAATCCAGCAAGCGATTTTTAACGCAAAGGACTTAGTGTTGCTACGCGTAAGAGGCACCTTCCTTTCTGTGGTTCTATAGGGCTAGTTCTATAGGGGTTAAGGGTGTCACCCTGTGTATATAGGAGGGCTTGTGTATATGGGGCAGTTGCAATATTGTGCCTCTGTAGCAGGGTGTACAACATATGTAGTTCCAGAGGTGCAGATCGCCTGCCGCAGCTCAATAAAAAGTAGTGCCTTCAGCTTTGTAAGCAAGTGTTCATTCAGACAGGGCTGGAGATCACTGATCAGCCTTCGTTAACGCGGGTATGAAAACAGAGCAGTGCACCCGAAACAGCAGCAGCAGTTAAAGGGTTAACCACCACCTTCGTTTTCTTCTCATTAAGCGCTCCGACTGTCTTGCAAGCCCCTTCTCGGTTTTTTTTTCCCCTTTGGCTGGATTTCCAGACTCCTCCTTTTCATTTTGAAATCGAGGTGCAGGTTATTTTGCCCTGCCCCACCGCGCTGCAGAATCACACTCCCTTTGCAGCAGGTATTAGCTCCTATTCTCAAATCAGCAACTGACCCAGGGTGGCGTACCAACAAGCCTCCAGTGATTATCACTCTCCTTCGAGCTAAACATTAAACTAACCACCACCCTAGCATGGGAGATGAGGCCTCTTTCAAGGATTAACATCCACCAACTCATTCGTTTTAACCCTGCCAGCTGCACAAGAGCTTGTTTTTATGCAATGCCCGCAATGCATACCCGAGACTTTAAAACAAACAGACCCAATGAGCTTTTTCACAAGGAGTGCAGAGTCTCCAAATCGAAGGAGTGTCCGCTTCTAAAAATTAGACTGTTTTGGCTGCACATAAATGAAGACATTAAGGAGGTCCCAAAGCTGAAATTGACCCCCTTTTTTTTGTAGTAGGATAAAGTTTATATATAATCATATAGTTGGGGGAAAAAAAACAACAAAAAAACATTTAACTTCCACCCAACACACTGTACTGATATACAGGAGTGCACTGATATAGCAGAGACACCTAAATGCAGTGCAATGCCAGCTTGTTAATTCTTCATGTGTTTCATCTTTCTAGTGTTTCTATCTCAGGCATTTAGAAACACGACACACCTTCAGGCTGAATGCTGGACAGGCAGCAAGAGAGACTCAGAGACAGCTTAATATAGGAGGAGCTGGGGAACCTCTCGGAACTGGAACCCAAATAGAATTCCCAAACTCCCAACGTTCTGCATCAGAATGACGACACCAAAGACCAGCACCAATTTCAGGGATACCTCCAGGCAGCCCCAATTCACTGTTTCATCATTAAAAAACATTAGGATTAATAGGATCTAGACAGAGCGCAATAAAAACAAACAAACAAAAACAGCAACTGACCCAGAGAAACCCCTCTGTAATTTAAAATGGAGCGTTTTCAAACCTTGTGTGGGTGTTTTGCTTCTTTTTTTTTGGTTTAAATTCTTCAGTGCAAAATAAATACAGTTTGAAAGGGAATACCGTCTGGATCGGTCGCCAGAGAGAAAACAGTCGAGGCACAGAGCTAGCGAAAGAGCTCCCACAATGCACGGCAATGTGGCGTCTTCTCCCAGAACGCACTGCTACACTGTTGTGTCATCGTCATCTTTCTTTGTTTTGTTTTTTTCGTACTGATGGTTGGCTGATCGAAGGGGGCTGTGCAGAGGGGGTGGAGGGGGCCACGTCCCTATGCACCGTCCTGCAGATCCTTTGCCTTCTTCAGGATGGTGTGCACGTCACAGATCGGGTAATCCTTCAAACAAAGACAGCAGTCAGGGCCGTCCTCAATGGGAGATCGAGTACAGCGACAGTTATACAGATATCGAATGAAACAGAAATGCCAGTCAGGGATAAAGACTTCAAGACACTGATAAAGACACCTGTCAAGACGGTTGTAATGGTTTTTTTCGACAGATACAGATGATCCAATCAAATATAAAACAATGCTACCTGTCCAGGGATGGAAATAAGACTCCTGTTGCATAACAGTTTCACCCATTCCGGGTTTTATTACAAGCTTGATTAGCCAGTATATGTTAACAAGCTCAGGTGAGTCTTGTTAAAAACTCATAGTGAAACCAGGCATGGATCAAACTGCTATGCAATGGGAGTCTTCTTTCCATCCCTCCTCCTGTCAAAAGTCTTTTGCATTCAGGCAATGCAGTGCCAGTACGAAACTGGATATTCCCTGAAGGCCCTTGATACTGATAATGCCAAGAGTCAGAGAGATTGCCAGCACACCCTGTGATCTCCATTACCTGCAGCAGTCTCATGTTCACTGTGAAATCTCCGGCCAGCAGCTGGTCTCGAATCAGACTGAAAAACAAAAGACACACACATTAACCTTAACGCACGCACCAGTTAGGTTCAGTTGTCCCAATTCTGTCTTTAGTGAGCAATTTTCCCAACTTGGGACATGCAACGGGAGTCTCATTCCCATCCCTAGACAGACAGCAGGACTCACACGAGCATGGCGCAGCAGACCAGGATGAGGAAGTCGAAGCGCTCCTGGTCAGAGAAGAGGGAGTCCCAGATTCGGATGACGTCGGGAAGCAGGAACTCCTGGGACAGGAGCAGGGTGAGCCAGCGGAAGGTGAAGTACTGCGGCTTGATATTCTGCTCTTGCTGCAAACACAAGGACAGAAGCTGCATGAACCCCCCCGGCACGCTACAATCACCACTGAACAGCTCCAACAAGATTTGGGACACAATAATAAAATGCAGATCAACTCGGGGGTGGGGCATTTGTTGCCCCAGTTTTAGGATCACCATAAAGATAATAATCTTGAACTATAAGCAAAAGGTTTAATTGAGTAAGCAGTTTCCACAGGTGCTGCGGTACCCAAAATATTATTCATTTAGCACCAACACAGAACGACTGGGTGGTTCAACTGTACTAGAGGTCTCAGTGACTTCATTTTTAAAGGACCAAGCAAAATCCGCAGTTTTGGTTCGAGTCGGGAGACGTCAACGTGCAAAATAAAGCTAAAAAAAAAAAAAAAAGACACTTAATGGCGCAGCACTGGAGTGGAGCAGGGCGGGGTCTGCTGACCAGTTTGAGATAGAGCTCGGCGTCCTTCTGCTTGAGCGTGGAGTACACGCTCTCCATCTTGTACGTGATACCGCACTGGGAGTCGTCCAGGCTCTTGATGAAATTATCCCGGTTCTCAGACATCAGGCTGGTGAAGCAGAAGAAGGTGTCTGCCTCCGCGTGCTCTGAAGGGACACAACCAAGAGACAAAGAGGCAGAGATTACATCGCAATCACAGCTCCGCTGTCTTACAGAGTCCTTTCACAGAGTCTTTACGGGCACTCCATATTAACGTACACTAGCCAATCCACAAATTAGGTTCGATAATAAAACACAGCGCTCTGTTTATATTTGACAAACTCTGTTAAATACCGTACTGTCTGGTTATTACACAAGAGATCTCAAAGGAGGTGCCCCCCCCCGCCCCGCCCCCTACCTTTCCACTCAGTGTTGGGGTCCGTGGCGAAGGTGTAGTAGATGGGTCCCACGACCTCGTTCATTCCCTGCACGTACGCGATGCCCGGGTTCAGCTTGGCATAGATGAACAGGATCCGCTCCACCACCTCCCAGTGTGCCTCACTGCCGCTGGGCAGGACCTCGTACTCGTTCGACGGGTAGGTGCACACGGCCTTCCCCGGGGAGCTCACCTGGACGGGACAGGGGGGCGACAATGACATTCTTAAAGGATTGATTATCTGCCCTTAGAACATTCTGAAACTGGAAACATGTATCAAATTTATATTAAACTTCCTTTTGATATTGGGCAGCAGTGTGGAGTAGTGGTTAGGGATCTGGACTCTTGACCGGAGGGTCGTGGGTTCAATCCCAGGTGGGGGACACTGCTGCTGCTGTACCCTTGAGCAAGGTACTTTACCTAGATTGCTCCAGTAAAAAACCCAACTGTATAAATGGGGAATTGTATGTAAAAATAATGTGATATCTTGTAACAATTGTAAGTCGCCCTGGATAAGGGCGTCTGCTAAGAAAAAAATAATAATAATAATAATAATAATAATAATATTACTACCTGTTCTACCACGGACTGTATTCTCAGTTATGGATGAACGCAGGAATGGAAATAAGACTCCCGTCGCACAGCAGTTGGATCCATTGCTGGTTTTAGTGGGACTTTAAATCAGACACACCTGAGCTTGTTACCGATACACTAATCAAGCTTGTAGTAAAACCTGGAACGGGTGAAAGTGCTATGCAAGAGGAGGAGTCTTATTTCCCAAATCACTGAGACGGCTGCAGTCTTACGTTGGTGACCCCGCTGCGGTTCCTGGCCACAGTCTGTGCCTTCAGGGAGGTCTGCTCCACGCGCCGCCGCAGGGTCTCGTACTCGTTCTGGGGGTCGAGGATCAGGAGGCAGGGGTACTCCGTGGGCCGCTGGAAGAACGCCATGTCCGGGTAGAGTCTCCTGCGAATCCAGAGCAACGCGTCACAAATCTACTCTGCAGCACTGCTGATGTTAAAAAAAAAAACTATAGAACAGGGATGGAAACAAGACTCCCATTGCATAGCAGTTTGATCCATTCCTGGTTTTCGCTAGGAGTTTCATAAGACGCGTGCCAGAGCTTGTCCCATACACTGCGGCTAATCAAGCTTGCATTAAAAAGTGGAATTGATGAAACTGCTATGCAATAGGAGTCTTATTTCCATCTCTGAAACACTGCTGCTGGGCTGGTGGATTCCAGATTCTAGATTCTAGATTCTAGGACTACTACTGCCACCATGGATAACAATGCACTGAATAAAGTGCTCAATATGGGCTGTTAGCTTCCGGAGGAGTTGCATTAAGAAAATTGCAAAACGCAACACCAGGACTTGTGAGGAGTGGCGCCCTTCAAATCAGTCATCAATACTTATTATTAACAACAGCCGACGCGTTTAAAAAATACCAATGATAAAAAAGTTGTCTGTTACACTCGAAGAGAGAATTCCCCGTACCTGACGTCTTTGTCTATCTGTAGCAGAATCTCGTTATCTTTGAAGTAGGTGTTCCATTGACTGTCTGGGTTCGGATTGAGCGGCTGCATGAACGAAATAAATACAGAGTCATTTTAAACAACGTGTAACACGCGTGGGATGAATACTGTTTCAGCATGTCACCCCCCACCCCCAACCCCGACCCCGACCCCACCCGATTTCAACTCACATGGTCCTCCAGTGTCACGTCCTCTCTGGAGAATCCCAGATTAGCCTTGGCAATTCCTGGCTGGATAATCATCTCCCTTAAAAACTGGGTATAGATCTCCCTAAGAAAAAAAAAAAGTATTTTTAATTACTTTATAGTTGTTATTAAAATCATAGAGGAAATGTTTTTTTTTGTTCTTTTACACAATTAAAAGCTAAATATAATAAACAGCGTTACAGTATGGATATTAAAACCTAAGTTACTGGTCTTGTAGACTATTTTTGAACACTGCTGTATATTGATACCAACAGATCCATATGCCACACAGTACTATGGATCCTTTCACCTCCACATATAACTTCAGTGTGTCTTACTAGTGAAGTTTGTTTTTGTGCAAGAATCAAAATCTCCCTCCACCTGTTATATTAGTTCAGTGTGTTCAGAGATGCTAAACACATGTGAAAAACAGCATCAAACCAGATACAACAGTTTGCATGGTTATTTAATAAAGCTGGCAGACTTTTGCAGATTTTTTTTAAGAGCTCAGTTCTGCAAACCGACCACAAACGGGAACACTAGAGTGATGTAATCTGAAAAACAGTCAATAAGACGCACCCTTTACTCTTTCGAAGTCCTACTGGAAGTGACTCTGCGGCAGCAGCTGTTGATGCACAGTTCACCCCCTAGTCTCTGTAAGTCGCTTTGGATAAAAGCGTCTGCTAAATGACTCATTAACAATAATCTCACATCACGATCATCCCTTGTGATGTATGGGAGCAGCCACTGCTTACCTCTGTTTCTTTAAGAACGAGTCCCATATCGCCTGCTCTGTGGGGAGGTAATTTAACAGGATCTGGAAAGAAACAAGACATTCAGTCACAGCCCCCCTCAGCTCCCCTGTAACTCCAGGTGCAGCGTTATTGACAAGGAGTGAAGTGGAGAGAGCCTCACCTTCCAGCAAAGAGCCCGCAGCCCGCCTTCAAAGGGGATGCCTGCAAGAACAAAGCACAAAGAACCGGTCACTTCTGAGCGCGCTTCCAGGTGGGGTCTGTTTGATTTGTGTAGCTTGATAAACCGCATCCTTTGGGGGATGTTTGTATGTCAACGGCAGTTAAAGCCAAGGGCAGCTGAGCTTGAATTGGGTGAGAATTCGCTCGAGACGGACCCCCCAGTCACATTTTAGGTCAGGGTACCAACTTGGATGATGTTTTTCTTATGATAAAAATACACAATACTCCGAATCTCTTCAAATGCACACTGAGATACAGAAACATCTGCGTTGCAGAAGATCTTGAAAAATAAGAGTCAGGAATAAAGTAAGGATTCAGTTTAATAGATAAACTGCATTTCCCCGGCTTACCACTGAAGCAGAGTTCACGCAGGTTCTTTAGATTGATTTGGGGTTGGCTCAAAGCAACCTTGAACTCTTGAATCCTGGAAATGAAAAAAAATAAGAATCTGCATTTTCAAGAAAATAAGAAAAATACACTCAAAAAAGCCTTTTAAGAAAAATCTGAATGACTAAACTCTTGCTCCAGTGCAGTTTGCAACCCTATTATAAAAATTTAAAAAAAGTAAATAAAACAGTCAAGGCTTCAGATTTTTAAACACAGAATTCAGAGTTAGGGACTTTATCAAGCACCAAAGTTTTGTAATGTTAACATCTGTATATTTATTTTTTGTAAAAACAGTTGTGACATTTAAAAAAAAATGCTCAAAATGACAGACACCGTTAAATCTACAAATGAATGCTTTTTCTACTGGCAGTACTCTTAAGATGGCGCTCTTATGGTTCACTGATTAAGTTTCATTCTCATCACATGTCTTTTGCATGACCCTTGGAATGTCATAAAGGCAGGAATGCGAAAAAAAGAATTGAGAGAAACTTAGAGAGTCTGAATGTTCTGAGAATCTGGAGTGCACAGACTGAGGTTCCGGAACGTAGTGAAGATTCTGAGAATCTGGAGTGCGCAGACTGAGGTTCCGGAATGTAGTGAAGATTCTGAGAATCTGGAGTGCACAGATTGAGGTTCCAGAATGTAGAGAAGATTCTGAGAATCTGGAGTGCCTCAGACTGAGGTTCCGGAATGCAGGGAAGCTTCCACACGGAACAAAGTCTCAGTTTTATAGACAGTGTGCCAAAGTTAGCAATCACACACTTTAATTAGAGTATATATTTAGATACTTTTGAAACAGGTTGTGTTTGCAGACACGCAGCTGGTTGAGAAACAGCCCTTCTTGGCAGGAACCCTTTACACAGAAACAGCAGCACAAGCAATAAAAAAAGAACATCTGATATCAGCAAAAAAGTCTACAAGCACTCCCTTAATGGGAAACATGCTTTTAACATGCTCCTGTGACAATTTGGAGCAGGAGGCAATCAAAAGAAACACACAGTAATCTTTTATTTTACCCTCGAGATTAGAGCAGTGACCTTGGCATTCCTGGACAAACCCGCATTCTCGCGATCTACGCCCCCATGCCTAATTGGTCAACGGCACCCCGAACGCAACACCAGAACAATCACAGGAACGCAAGAGCTGCTTCGTTGTTTTGCTTTTGCAATCTCTAGACTTTTCTGGATGCCTGTTCTAGAGTTTCTGTACATAGGCTTGTCCTCCCACCCACCCAGTTAAGGAAGATTTGAGCCTTTGACCTCCAGCTTTGTAGTATGTTTGCAATCCTCCCAAGTGACTCGGAGATCCACCGCTTCAACGCTGAGTTTTAAGCTGGGTCTCTAACTGGGTTTAAGTGAAGCTAAATGATCTGAGATGAACAGAAACCGCATTTCAACTGACAGGGGGCGATGCAAGAAGAACTCCATACAGCAGGGCAGCACAACCCAGAAGTTCTGACTGCAAACTGGCTGTATAATAAACTGGAGGTCAGGCCAGCAGTTCAAATCCTGCATTTAGAGGACACTATTCTTTATCAGCCCAGCAGGTTGGGTACACAGATTGCAAGAACTTTGAAAAAGTAAAACAAACCACCAAAAAACATTTCAAGCACAAGTGTGTTTATTTTCAGAGTGTAGCCTAACTGGATTAGGCAAGTATGCAACTGCATTTGTCTGTAGCAGGATTTCCAGCGTCAAATCTGGTCCAATACAATATGCTTTTGTGCATGGCTATGAGTGAATTCATGAATTAACCAGTACATTTCTTGTACTTATTTCTGACACGTCACACTGGCTCGCCAAGAACAATGCAGCGTGCTGTGTAGTCAGAAAACACAGCTGCAAATCAATTTTTTTTAAAAAAAAATCAAATTCCGAAATTCCTATTTAAGTATTAAATCAGGTTAGTTTTTATTTCGGTCCCAGTCTTCAACAGAGCGCTATCTGTTAGACAGACACGTCAGGTATTTCATTTTAACATCTAATAATGACATTTGTCAAGTGGTTAGCGCAAAGACAAGCCTCCGATTCAAATTGCAATATTGCTTTTTTTTTTCACTTATCTAACGCACACATCCCAAACCTTCGAATCTTTCAATCGAATCTCCAGTGTAACAAAATGTTCGATAGCATTCAACGATACAACAAATACATCATTTCTCTTCGTATTCACACTGTCCTTAAATCCAGTGGTGTGACACAAACGCGTTTCCACACTGCACCCTCCTTCAGAAACATCGACAGATATACCCCACAGCGAGCCCCCCCAGTCCCACCAGAAAGAGTCCTCCCCATTCTCCGGCGCTTCACGAAAATGCATTGCTCCAACTCCGGAGCTATTTATCCTCCTTTTCTACACAGCCACCCATTGCACGGGGCTCGCCGACGATTTAAACGCGTTAAATGAACCTCCCCGCTGCTTCGCTCACCTGCTCCTGTACGAACTCGACATGTTGACTTCCTCATCTCCATCAGCCGGAACCCCGCATCACCACAAAAAACAGTCCGACGGGGAAACGACGTCCTGCAGATTGCAGCCCTAAACAAAACCATTGAAATAACACCGGGGGGGACGAAATGTGATATTTGTGTTACCTTCTGCCATGTAAATCGTTTTAATACCAATTTCAATGGCCGTCGTTTCTTTTTAACGTGTGCATTGTTAATAATGATGTTAGTGCTAAGATGCTCATTCCGTGGAAATATGTAAATATTACAGCACAATACTTGGGAGACCCGTCAGTGTATTTTTATGTCAAAGTGTAAAGCGCTGTACTGTTGAGCTCCATAAGCATGACAAGCCCATGGAAGCACAGTAACCATTACAGAAAATGAAGACACTGCACTGTAAAATGCAGTATTTTTACACATTATTTTGCATGCAGTAACAGTTCGGCGCTGCCTTATTAAAGTAGCAATAAGTTATTGCGTTCAACAATATCCTACATTATGCACATTTGAATATATTTCTGGGGGGGGGAAATGAATCGCTTTTGACAGCTGCTTAGTGTGTTACACTTTATTCCTGCTCCCGGAAACATTTCCTTTCGGGAAAAGACTGACCCGGAAATGGACGTGGTTTTGTTGACAGTGTAGGAGAGCCCGAAAGAAAAGAACAATTGTCGAATTAAAAAATAATAAGAGATTGACGACAGACTTTCACCCCGGCCCAGGCTTGGACAGGTGTGTATCTTAAAGGGGGTGCTTTCGTGCTGGGGTGACAGATCCCTCAAAACGATCCCAGGAGCTTTTAATTTCGACTCTGTATCGCCGAAATATATCCTTTACTGCTGTGTGTGTTACACAGTGTCAGCGACTGGACCATCGCTCGGGCGATACGTTATTGTCACTTTTACTTACAGTGGCAATAAAACAGACATTAAAAACACTGCTATTATGAATTCTTAGCTTCGTAACGCCTTTTTAGTCGCAGGGAACCCGTTTTGTTGTGTGTGTGTTTTTTTAGACAACTACAAATCAAGCCGCACCGGTATTTTTAAGTTTGCAAGCGAGAGAGGTGATTGTCGACTCTGGAGAGAAAAACATAAACCAAACAGAAACTATCTATCTATCAGAGTAGAGGCGGCGAACCAGCACTCTGTAAGGTTTATTAATTTATTTATTTCTTTTACGGTTTAAAATGTAATATTTGAATAAGTAAAGTAAACGATGACGTCTTTACTTTTCACCACAGAAATCCAAGGGTACGACAATTTCAAAATCGTCAAGTGTCGGGGAAAAAGCTTTATTTTATTGTATTTATTTGTTTATTAATGTATTATTTAGGCATAAAGTTTCGTACCGTGTTATATGGGACGCTTGCAATTGTATGTATTTCTCCTATGAAAACAAAACAAAAAACGAAAATGAAAATGAATGTTTAGTAGAAATGTTATATATCTTCCTGCCCGGCTAAATAAGGTGGTATTAAATATGTTATTAAATAAATAAAAACATAACCCTTCAATTCGAGGATTTTCTTGCTGTCAAGACCAGGTGTTTTTTCTCCCATATACTGTGTATTTATATCCACACTAGAAATCGGCAGCTACCCTCGCCGTAGAGCTGCGTGCTCCTTCGGGACACCTGGGTCATAGCATTTGTAACGCTGGTCAGCCAAGTCCAGGGTTTCTGTGGTGGAGTGTCTGTCCTAATGGGCAGAAGCTGGCTCATCATCACAAAGTCTTGCCAGCAGTCTGATATTAATGAGTCCTCGAATGTAACAAAGCATTTCCGTTTGGAGGAGTGACTGAAAAAACAACAACAAACAACTACATGTAAAAAATGCATGGAGTATACCCTGGTAGAATAATTTAATTAGGAAGAAGTGTTAGATCTTTGTGTTGCATTATTATTATTACTATTTACAGCGTTCCAAAGAAGATCATTTCCAGGATTCCCCTTATCTCTCTCTCTCTCTCTCTCCTGACCCACTCCCACCCAATGCTCTTCTAAGCCTGCCCCTCCGCCCCATCCCGCCTGGCCCGTCATTCTGCTTGCCTGCGACGGAGAGGAGTAGCCATGGCACTGGACAGCCCGGACTCGCTGATGGCCCTGTCCATCGAGTACTGCCTGCGCAACCTGGAAGGGACGCTGTGCTACCTCCTGGACAACGAGACCCTGCGGCTGCACCCGGACATCTTCCTGCCCAGCGAGATCTGCGACAAGCTGGTGAACGCGTACGTGTGGGAGGAGCTGGGGCGTGCCGGGGGTCGAGGGGGTTACCCTTATTTTAGAATTGAAGCCGTTCGGTGCAATCACTAAATCAGCGCGTGCTGAACTTTTGGTAGTTCCTGGAAGCGGGGGGCGAGGGCCTGTCGTTGTGTCCGCCCCAAGTCTTATCGGGAATGCTGGCATGGTCAAATCTTTTAAACCAGATTTTAAAACCTATTAGTCTGATCAATGGTTTTTTATGAGAAACTGTATTGTATTTTAACTGTATAAGCACACATCCACACATAGAAATACAATTTTTTTTAAAAATTGCATTCATTGCATCGATCCCTTATGATGTTGATACATAATCAATGCCAAATGTTGTAGAATTATGATTTTCTGAATAGGAGAAGGCATACGGTGATGAAAAAAGGATCATTGTAAAACACTGTGTCAAATAGACCGGAAATATGATAGGAGGATTAATTAGGTCTACTACAGTATAAATAGGTGCACAAAGTGTGCTCTGTTTTCACAGCGTTTTTTCTTTAACCTCTTTCAGGTTAGTGTCTTGCTGTCTTTTTAAAGCTGCTCAAAGCTCACTGAATTGAGAGATCGTGTATGCGTGTTCATTGTTAATGTGCAGTGTGTATGGACTGATGGCCTGTGTCGGGTTCCCTGCAGGTACATGGAGCTGGTGCACGCAGACCATAACTTCGAGCTCCATCAGAGCTTCTTCTTGCTGTTCTCCGACCCCAGGAGTACCCGGCTGACCCGGGTCCAGCTGAGAGAGGACACTGTGCTGGACCAGGACCTGGAGGCCATCGGCAGCCAGGTGGGGACATTGAAAGACAAAATGAGCAACCATTTTATGCAGTTCTGTTAAAGTTAAATCATTTCCCGCAGTTATCATTGTGTTTGTTTTTTACAAGCCGATAGGAAGCTTAGTTTCATTTTAGTATCACTGTAGGGCTTGAAACATGGACTAGACCTGCAGCTAGCGCTGGGTTTCAAAACTAGCCTGGTTTAGGTACCAGCTTGATTAGCCCCAGTATACAGGTAACAAGCTCAGGTGTGTCTTATTAAACTCGTAGTAAAACCAGGAATGGATCAAACTGCTATGCAGTGGGAGTCTCATTTCCATCACTGAGCTATAAGAATGATTTATTTACCTTCAAACTCCTGATCATTTAAATAATATACTTGGTAGTAGTTCTCAAACCCAGGACTGGGTGCAGGGCTAGTGCGAGTTTCAAGCCATGCTCCTGCACTGAAAGAGCGTTCCTTCATTGCCTTCTCCCTCATCAGGATCTGATTGAGCTCCACCTCACCAACTGCGAGAAGCTGACTTCCAAGAGCCTGCAGACGCTGAGGAGCTTCCGGCACACGCTGGTGTCCCTCAGCCTGTTCGGCTGCAGCAACCTCTTCTACGAGGAAGAGAACCCGGGGGGATACGAGAACGACGACCGCCTGGTGAACCCCTCGCGCCAGGTGCTGGTCAAGGACTTCACCTTCCAGGGCTTCAGCCGGCTGCGGCTGCTCAACCTGGGCAGGCTGGCCGAGGGGGTGGACGTGGAGACCCTGCTGAGGCCCCTCAGCAGCCTCACCTCCCTGGACCTCTCGGGGATCAAGCTCTGCAAAGCCGCCTTCCTCACCCAGTGGAAGGACAGGCTGTCCTCGCTGGTGCTCTACAACATGGACCTGTCTGAGGAGCACATCCAGACCATCGCAGAGCTCATACAGCTCCGGTACAGTATGGGGGAGCAGCCAAGACTGCACGGCAAACCGGAAGTCTTTCTCAAGGTCTTCGCTTCAATTTAGAAGTAGGAGTATGTAAAGAAACTCAAGGACAGGTGTTTCGACTGGAAGTCTTTTTGAGTGTCTTCAGTTAAACTTAAAGGGTTAAAAGCGAATGCGATTTTATTTGGAAATACAGAACTGTTTTTCTATGCTTGTGTCAAATTCTCAGATAGCCAAAATAAAAGGAAGCTTTATGATTCCTTTCCCACAATGACTGTATTGTAACATTGCCAGTTTATTTTATTTTTTTATGTACAAAAAAAACCAAAAAAAAACCTGAACTAAATGTTTGGGGAATATCTGCTACCTATTCCTAGTTTTCAAAGACGATTTTTTTTTTCTTTTTCTCCCATTTCAGACATCTGGATATATCTCGGGACAGGCTGTTGAGTTACTACAAGTTCAAACTGACCAGGAAGGTGCTGTCCATCATTGTCCAGAGCCTGGTCAACCTGGTCTCGCTGGACATCTCGGGTCATGTGATGCTGGAGAACTGCGCAGTGCCGCAGATTGAGGAAGCCATGGGACGCCCCAGGTAGCTACCCCAAGGAACTACCTGATAGCTTAAACAAAACCCTTGCGAGTAAACCCTGCTGTTGTTTATTGAATAGGGATTTGATCAGCCCATACCCTGCCGGGATGAGCCACAGCTACATTTTACAGCACTGTGGAATCAGCCTGGATTGCCTCACCTAACCTAAGTGGGTGATACAGTCCAGGGGATTCCCTGATGCTGTAAACTGCTCTAATAAAACCCAGGGTCGATGTTTCGTCACATTGGAGTTCTGGCAAAGTGTTTTTTCTTTTTCTTTGTGATGTCTGCTGTTGAAATTTCCCATGCGCACACCGTGTGCTCATCCTGGCACTGCTGTGTTTCAGTATGGAGCCCTCAAAGAGCAGCATCTGCCCCCTGCAGGCACTGAAGAGGCCGCTGCAGTTCCTGGGGCTGTTTGACACCACGCTCTGCAACCAGACTCACATTCCAGCCTACAAGGTAGGTAGGGCCTTCGAAAGAAACAAAACCCCGGCCGGGTGCAGCTACTTGCTCATTGTTTTGGAGATTGGGGAACCGGTTTAGCAGCGACCACACAGACAGTGCGCCAGGTGGAAGTATTCGAAGGTCTGAGTGTTTTCAGTAGAGACGAGGGAAATTCGAGATGTTTTTTATGCACTGGCAGACTTTCCCCCTTACATTGGCTTGCCTTGTGTTTTCTTAGTGGGAAATCTTTCTTTTCATTTGTATAACTTGCAGATCTTTCCTTAATCCCTTGAGAAGCGCTGTTGAAGCAGCCGTCCATTTCCATCCCAGCCAGCGAGAGCTCCACCACTGTAATAAAATCAAAAGCTTACAGGAGTTTAAAGAAATCTTTGGCCTTTTTTTTTTGATCACGTAAAACATTGAAATCTCGCAGACCGGCGCCGTCCCGCATCGGTTCCTAACAACCCATCGCCATACCTCTTTGCGTTTTTAATTCGCTGCTCTAGTTGCTTCCTACAGCGCTTAACCCTTCCCCCTGTTTCCTTGGGTCCGCAGGTAACAGGTGCCAAGAATGAAGATCAGATCCTGAACGCGATTGAGGCGTACACAGAGTATCGTCCAGAGATCGCATCGAGAGCCATAAACCACCTCTTTGACATCGCTCGGATACAGCACTGCAGCCAGCTGCTCCGGGCACTGCAGGTGAGCAGCTCCCCTGCAATACATTTCTTTTTAGAACCGTATCTATCTTGAGATGCAGTGTATGCAAATGCCCTGAGGTCACTATAATAAGAGAAGCAGCACAGGGATGGATCTCCGATTGCATAGCAGTTTACACACAGTCACTGATTTAAAGAGAAACGTGTGTGAGACTCGATCGCGCTAAACGGATATTGTCTCTGTGTCCCGCTCCCCCAGCTGGTGATCGCGGCCCTCAGGTGCCACAAGTATGACAAGAGCATTCAGGTGACGGGAAGTGCGGCTCTCTTCTACCTGACCAACACAGAGTACCGCGCGGAGCAGAGCGTCAAGCTGCGCAGACAGGTCATACAGGTGGTGCTCAACGGCATGGAGTCCTACCAGGAAGTCACGGTGAGGAGGTATCCGGGTTCGAAAGCTGGGGCAACACGAAGCCTTGGAACTTGGTTTCAGGAGACTAGGTTTCAGGCCACTGCACGGCAGGGTTTTTTCATACAGCAACCTCAAACTAGGTCTCCTGGAACCAGGTTTCCAAGCCGCTGTTCCTGAAAAAGGGTTTTTCTCCAGGTTTAATAGTTGAAATAATTACCAATTGCCGTACACCTGATGAAGACACGCTGTGTGTCGGAACGTGTCATTTTTAGATTTGTTCATCTCCAATCAAAATGTTTTTAAGTAAACAATGTAAGAAGATTTTGCTACACGACATCAGTGGTCATGTCTTAAAGAATGCAGAAGAGTTTTTTTTTTTGTTTTTTTTGAGTGTGCGACCCGTCCCGTCTCCACAAATATCCAATACTCAATAATGGCTTTACCATTGCTAAGAACTTTACGACCTTGTGTAGACATTCTTTAATGACTCATGTTGTTTGTTGTGGTTCTCCCCCTGTGCTGGCGTGCCATGTCAGCTGCCACGCTGCAGCGCATGACCGTGAAAGCTGCTCTCCGTCTCCCCCTTGCTGTAGGTCCAGAGGAACTGCTGCCTGACCCTGTGTAACTTCACCATCCCGGACGAGCTGGAGTTCCAGTACCGGAGGGTGAACGAGCTGCTGCTCAGCATCCTGAACCAGTCGCGCCAGGACGACTCCATCCAGCGCATCGCCGTGCACCTCTGCAACGCGCTGGTCTGCCAGGTCGACAACGACCACAAGGAGGCCGTGGGCAAGATGGGCTTCGTTACGGTGCGGGCATCACAGGGGGATTCATTCAGTGTAGAGGTCCATTTAAGTCAAAAGAAAAGAGGGAGTTCTGTAGCTAATAAGTGAATGTAATAAATCGTACTTCAAAACGGTGCAAATTGATTATAAAAGAGCTACACGCCCAGTCTTGTACAGTCTGGTGTTTCATCTCTCATTACCAGTGCAATCTCTATACCGTTGTCTTTCATTAGGTTTCGCATGTGCTGTTTCCTAGAAACAGAAAGTTCTTTAAGAGCAACGCCTTGGTCCTGTATAACGAGCTGTTCCTGGCTTGTGCCGTGCTATGCCTGCGTGTATTCCTGACGGAAGTCACGCAGAGGAGAGTTAAGCATGTTTGTTGGTTTTCTCTCTTCTTAGACCATGTTGAAACTGATTCAGAAGAAGCTAGTTGACAAGATGGTGAGTAGGAATGTTTCAGAAGAGCCTGTGTCGTTTGTTTGTGTGCCAAGGCTATGAAAGCCAGCATCTCTTAAGTGTGAATGCGACTCTCTCTCTATGTTTTGGATAGATTTGAATTAATCAAACAGTGACTGTATTGAAATGAACTGACTAGACCCCCACCCTGTTTTGAGTTCAGAAGCATTGTGGAGAGATGACAGACTTCTTGCTTGATGATCTAAGGCTGGATCTTCTTGCTTGATGATCTAAGGCTGGATCTTCTTGCTTGATGATCTAAGGCTGGATCTTCTTGCTTGATGATCTAAGGCTGTATCTTCTTGCTTGATGATCTAAGGCTGGATCTTCTTGCTTGATGATCTAAGGCTGGATCTTCTTGCTTGATGATCTAAGGCTGGATCTTCTTGCTTGATGATCTAAGGCTGGATCTTCTTGCTTGATGATCTAAGGCTGGATCTTCTTGCTTGATGATCTAAGGCTGGATCTTCTTGCTTGATGATCTAAGGCTGGATCTTCTTGCTTGATGATCTAAGGCTGGATCTTCTTGCTTGATGATCTAAGGCTGGTTCTTCTTGCTTGATGATCTAAGGCTGTATCTTCTTGCCGCTCTCCACAGTGTGATCAGGTGATGGAGTATTCCTGGAGCGCACTCTGGAACATCACAGACGAGACTCCGGATAACTGCAACATGTTCCTGAACTACAGCGGGATGAAACTCTTCCTGGAATGCCTGAAAGTGAGCTGTGGTTTTTATTTATTTTATTTTTAATAATAGTTTTGGACTATTTTGGGATTTCCGAATCATATTTTTTTTGTCCTCTTATTTACACGCGCAGATTCCCTTCCTAATTAAAACTCTCTCCTCTGATCTCAATAAGTGCATTACTAGATTTGTTATATTCACATATAAAAGTGGGATATTTTAACACTTGCCTGTTTTTTTTGGCTGCGTCTGCCAGGAGTTCCCAGACAAGCAGGAGCTGCACAGGAATATGCTGGGGCTGCTGGGTAATGTCGCTGAGGTCAGGTGTCTCCGGCCACAGCTTCTCACGCCACAGTTCATCACCGTGTTCAGGTGAGCGGAGGGGACAGGAGGGGACTGGAGTGGACGAGGGAAGTGTAGCTTTGAAATACGCACGAGGAGCACTCGTCACTCATTGCTAGATATATATAATTTACCTATTTTTATAGAAGACAAATGTATGTATTGGAAACGTTTTCAAGAACGTTGCCACTTTAACTAAAAGTAGCACTGGTGGGAATTTCATTCCGCGGAACTCGACACAGCTTCTAGGTCAGGTGGATGCATAGAAAGCCGTTCTCTGAAGTATTTTGCGTCCTGTCCCCTGTCCCCGACAGTAACCTGCTGGACAGCAAGGCGGACGGCATCGAGGTGTCCTATAACGCCTGCGGGGTCCTGTCCCACATCATGTTCGACGGGCCCCAAGCCTGGACCATGGAGGAGCCATTGAGGGAGCAGGTGATGGATCGCATGTGGGCCGCCATTCAGAGCTGGGATGTGACCTCCAAGAGGAACATCAACTACAGGTAGGGAGCCGGAGCACACGCTGTGGGGAGCGTCTGTGTGTAAGTAAGGGGTGTTCAGAAGCCTGTGATGTACTGTGCAGTTACTCATCCACGTTGTTCCCCGCGCAGGTCTTTTGAGCCGATTCTCCGCCTCCTCCCTCAGGAATTGGCTCCCGTCAGTCAGCACTGGGCCACCTGGGCGCTGTACAACCTCATCTCAGTCTACCGTGAGTACAGCACAGAGGGAAGCTGATCTGCTCTTTGCATGGCTGCTAATATATTAGTGAAATCCCTACATCACCACCACCACCCACGATCTTAAAGCACCTCTTCCCTAACTTTTAAGGCCAGCGTTTGAATATTCAAAGTCACTAGCAGAACTTTTACTGCGGGCATGATGTTTGTTTTGCATCCTTTTTTACACTTTGGAATCCCACTTTGTTTCATTTGAAATTCGGATAGGCTCCCCACAGGTGTGGATCACTGCTGTTGATGGGGCACAGTTACCATTGTGAGTGGAACAAGCGCAGAAACGGCTGCTGGGGTTTGTGTGGATCGCTGTTCTACACAGTCTAAGAAAAAGCAGCGATTACCACAAACCCAAGCAGCTGTTTCTTCACTCGTTTCACTTGCAATGGTAAATTAGCCTGATCAACACCAATGACCCTCGCCTGTGGAGAGCTTTTCAGAATAATTATTTCGTGCAGCACTTGATCGGAATATCAGTGTCCATCTTCAGTACCCAATGCCCCTAACTGCCCCATGCTGAACCTCAGGACGCGTTTACAGTAGACGTTCCAGTGCTACCAGGCAGCCTGTTGGATCTCTTTCACTGAAGCCTGTGTTAAGGATGCAGATTCTGATCTCTCTGTGCCCCCTAGCTGACAAGTACTGCCCGCTGCTGAAGAAGGAAGGGGGGATCGTCCTTCTGCAGAAAGTGTTGGAGCTGGGAAAGTCCAGGCAGGAAACCAAGGAAATGGCTCGGTAAGGACTTGATCGGCAAACTTAATATTAACAGCGCTGTGTCGGATATCTGAATATTCAAACAAGCAGTTTATGAACCACTGTGAACGTCATGCAGCAGATATCAAAGCCTAAATGAAGTTTGAAATAAATAAGACCCATTCTGCTACACAGAAGACTGTGGCCCTTTCTTTTTTTTTTTTTACTTATACTTTTGTTCTCCAGCGAAATATATTCTAATAATCCTTTACATTTTGAAAAAATGTTGTTGTTTTTTTGCAACAGTCTTCCTAATGGTATGCTTATTTCGGTTCTTCAGGATGGTCGTTGACCAGTGCAGCAACTTCAAAGAAGACCACATGGACACTACAAGGTAAAAAAGAGAAAAGAAAACGGCAGGAAGGCGCCAGAAAAAAAACAAACAACAAGAGACTCCCCACTTTTCTCAGCAATGTTTTTTGTCTTTCACAATTTACTGTTATTACGGGAGGAACTTTTGCTTCTCAGCCACGTTGCCGGAAGGAACCTCCACAGGAGACACCAGCAGGAGATGCAGGGAAGAGGGGCATGGGGGGGGTGGTTTTTAGTGTTGCACAGGGCAAACTTTACATGTACAAGTGATGATTTTTTTTTTTTTTTTTTTTTAAAGAAAAAAAACATGGGAGTTGTTTGTATCTTTAATCTCTTACTGTGTTTAAAAAAAAAAAAAAAAAAAACATGCTTCCGGTATTTCTCCAAATGTTTCACCGCTCTTGGGTAAAAGACCTTGAATAAGCTTTGACTCAGAAACAGGCCCAGGGGCAGAGACTCACTGCTTGTCGAAATCGTGTTGCTCAATTTCCCTCCCTCCGCAGAGTTCCAGTAGCTGGCCTGATAGCTTTACACACTATTGCCTTCGTGCTTTGAACCCGGCGAGTGTGGCACTGTTGTTTTGTGGCTATGTGGCCAGATAATCCACGCAGAGCTGCACGAAACGATGATGTGATCATTCGGATAAGCTCTCCACAGGTGAGGGGCATTGGTGTTGGCTGGGCTAATTTACCACTCAAGTGAAGAAACAGCTGCTTGGGTTTGTGTGGGTCGCTGTTCTCCACAGAGTCTTGAGAAAGGCAGCGATCATCACAAATCCAAGCAGTTGTTTCTGCAATTGTTTCACTTGCAAGGGTAAATTAGCCCCACAGTGACCCTCACCTGGGGAGAGCTTATCTGAATAATGGAATAATCGTTTCCTGCAGCACTAAACCCACACGTCACGGTCGGCGTTTAGTGGCACTTTTGCACATGTAGCGGATGAGCGTGGAGATTAAACCATCCTTTCACCCCCATGGAGGGTGCTCCTCCTGGGCAGGGCTGAGGGGTTGAGTTGGGAAGCACGTTTGCATGCTTGCTCTGCCCTTAGGTCTGGTTGATGTGGAAATGATTTAATCCACAGGCCATGCAGAACTTGCATTAATAGACATTCATCAGCAGGGGTCACAGCTGGGAGTGATGGAACCTCCTAATGCAAATGCAGAATGCGCATCAGAAACACATTGAACACACACATGCGCACACTTAAACACTCGCAGAAGATCTGTACACGTTGTGAATATAACGGGGGGGGGAGCGACAGATTCCAAACAACATTTTATTATTGAAGCAGTAGCTGTCTCTGCCCTGGCCTGGTTTGAATTCTGTGGTTTGATTTTTTTTTTTTTTAATATTATATATATAATACAATCTAAACTTTTTTGTTTGTATTTTATGTTTTTGGTTTTTTTTCTGAACTTGTAAAAACTTAGCGGGTGATGCACGGCTGCTGTTTTTACTTTGACGAATCACGTTTCAATGTAAATGTATCTCCTTGTAAAACAAAAAGGTATCTCCTCCAATGATAAATGTTTATCGTTTTCCCCCCTCTTGCTTTATGCTGTACCGTTTTAGTAAGATGAAAGTGAATATAAAGAGTTTGACATGTGTTTGGGCTTGTCTGTCTGCATTCTCACACACATGTCCACCCCTGCATGTCCTGGGATAAGTGATATGCCTAAAAATAAATAGCACAAGAACCTCCCCTAACTATCACATGTTAAAACCTCTGAGGCTGGTGCTCAGCGAAGCCCAGGAACACATTGTGTTTTGCACTGCATACTGTATAGGGGTGGGGTTAGAATGACAGTTCAGCTTTCTCTGAAAGTCACCTCAGAAATAAATCAATAAAACACATCAAAATGTATTCCTTTGCTTCCCTGGAATGAAGGAGATTGCATTCCTGGATTCCTTCCATACCTTAAAGCTGAGGCAAAACAAAAACACTTTTTTTTCAGGAGAGTGACCTAGTCTGAGGCATCCCAAAGTACTGTATTTTTTTTTTTAGCATCATCATGAAAAGTGTAATTATAATTATTTGCTAGCCCTGTATTTCCAAGGCTCTGTTTCCGCCATGCGTTCACGGCTCATTGCTGCAAGCCAATCTTATCGCGCTTGTTATTTTCCAAGGGCATTGTGGGAGGGTTATGTAAAAGAATGATGGCAGCCGCCTGTGGTGGAGCATTTGGACGGGTTGGCTTGCAGTTTCTCCGGACCCGCGGCGGTATCGCAGGTCCTGTTAGCTCGCTGGTGCCGCTGCAAGGAGCGGGGAGGTCGTATGGAACCGGGGGCGGTTCGGGGTTCCGATCCAAATGGTTTTGGACTCTCCCGGGTCGGAGAGTTAGCGGCAGGGTGTTGGGATGTGCGTTCCTGCTCGGTGGAGGAGGATTGGGATTGTACCAGACAGTCCAATTCTGTTTCCACAATCAATTCGCGCAACAAATGGCACCGCAGGTATGAGACCGCAACCATATGTATAAGAAAAAATGATAACGCTAAACTGTTGCATTTTCTATCTCCGCTATTATCAGTAGTCGTACATCCACGTGTATTGTGTTTGTATTGCAATAAAACAAACTGTCAGTTTTGTTTTTTAGATTTAAAAACAAAAAACGCATTGACATTATTCTGCAGGATACAATATCGACGCAGCACGTAATTGAAAATGTATTTGTAGCGTTAGTTTAAAAAGAGAAGTTTGTGTTTTTGAATCTGGATGACAAGAAGTTGTTTATTGATTTAGCTTCGGCAACGTGCTGCATTCAGATAATTTGCTGTTGGTGTAAATTGCTAGTCTTGTATAATGTGACTTGTTTTACTGAGTGTGCGATTTTATTTGTAGAAGTGTTTGCTTTATAAGGACATTTGAATGTCAATATTAATTTCCACCGTAGCTACGTGTTTAAGCAATGCGCGGTGACGCGTTTTTTTCGCTTGACCCATGTGCATACACGGAAGTTTGTTTTTCATTGATGACGTTGAATCCGAACGCCTGCGTTTGTGTGCGCGTAACACCCTTTTGCTTCGGTCCAGTCTGACACGGGTGACCTGCGGCTGACCTTGTACCAGTATAAGACCTGCCCTTTCTGCAGCAAGGTCCGAGCCTTCCTCGACTACCATGGGCTGCCCTATGACATCGTGGAGGTCAACCCAGTCATGCGGAAAGAAATCCACTTCTCCCAGTACAGGAAAGTGCCCATCCTGCTGGCGGACGACGGCGAAACATTGGTGAGTACCACTAGTGTCTGGATAACAAATAAACCGTACAGTGCTACTGCAGATCCAGGTGCATCATTCACCAGAGGACTGTGTAGTTCTGCCCTGTTGGTTACTGTTTTATTGAATGCCAACCAGGACTTGCTAAAAAAATAACTATAACCATTGCTGTGTGTTGTGATGAAGTAAAAAGCCATCTGCTAAAGTGTGTGTTTTTTTGTGCGTTCCCAACAGCAGCTGAACGACTCGTCTGTGATAAGCAGCGCGATCAAGACGTACATGATATCAAAGTAAGAACATCTCACCTCTACGACGATTTCATGTATTTATACCAATCCTTGATCTTGCGGTGGACACCAAAGGCTATATCTTGGCAACCAGTTGTTACTGATGAAGGCTTGTTGGCATATTGATGAGCAGCTTTATCAACATGCTGCTGTTCATGGCCTTTGAAGACTGTGAGTGTAGGTCACGGTGTGTTAGCTACTGTCTCCTTGCTTCATCCTGCAGGGATAAAAACCTGAAGCAGATTCTCTCGTTCTACCCTGAGATGAAGTACAAGGACGAGAAAGGGAAGGAGGTGACTGAATACAGCAACAAGTACTGGGTGATGCTGGGGGAGCAGGACGTGGAACAGCACTACCCTTCCAAAGAGTCCATGAAGTAAGTCCTTCAAGGGATCCGCGGTGTGTGTTACACCTGCCGTGCCTCATGCCTTCCATCCATCAGGATGAAATCTGTGTGTGTGTGTGTGTGTGTGTGTGTGTGTGTGTGTGTGTGTGTGTGTGTGTGTGTGTGTGCTAGCTCCTGTGCGTGTGTGGGTGCGTGTGTTTGTGCTGGCTCATGTGTGTGTGTTTGTGCTGGCTCCTGTGCGTGTGTGGGTGCATGTGTGTGTGCTGGCTCGTGTGTGTGTGCTGGCTCCTGTGCGTGTGTGGGTGCATGTGTGTGTGCTGGCTCGTGTGTGTGTGTGTGCTGGCTCCTGTGCGTGTGTGTGTGTGTGTGTGTGTGTGCTGGCTCCTGTGCGTGTGTGGGTGCGTGTGTGTGTGCTGGCTCCTGTGCGTGTGTGGGTGCATGTGTGTGTGCTGGCTCGTGTGTGTGTGTGTGTGTGTGTGTGTGTGCTGGCTCCTGTGCTGTGTGGGTGGTGTGTGCTGGCTCCTGTGTGTGTGCATGTGCTCCCTGGTATTGGTGTGATGTGCTTCTCTCCGTGTGTGTGTCAGTCATGTGTGTGTGCTGGCTCGTGCGTGCATGTGTCCTCCCTGGTATTGGTGTTGATGTGCTTCTCTCCCCTCCCATCCCTCTCAGGGAGGAGGTTAAGTGCAGGCTCCTGTGTGTGTGCATGCGTCCTCCCTGGTAATGGTGTTGATGTGCTTCTCTCCCCTCCCATCCCTCTCAGGGAGGAGGTTAAGTGCTGGCTCCTGTGCGTGTGTGTGCTTCCTCCCTGATATTGGTGTTGATGTGCTTCTCTCCCCTCCCATCCCTCTCAGGGAGGAGGTTAAGTGCTGGCTCCTGTGCGTGTGTGTGCTTCCTCCCTGATATTGGTGTTGATGTGCTTCTCTCCCCTCCCATCCCTCTCAGGGAGGAGGTTAAGTGGCGACGCTGGGTGGATGACTGGCTGGTTCACCTCATCTCCCCCAACGTGTACCGCACCCCGACCGAGTCGCTGGCCTCCTTCGACTACATCGTCCGCGAGGGCAAGTTCGGCTTCTTCGAGGGCTTCTGCGCCAAGTACCTGGGCGCCGCCGCCATGTTCATCATCAGCAAGAGGCTCAAGAGCAGGTACAGGCGGGGGAGCTGGCTGGCTGGCTGGCTGACTGGAGGGAGCTGGCTGGCTGGCTGGGGGGAGCTGGCTGGCTGGCTGGGGGGAGCTGGCTGGCTGGGGGGAGCTGGCTGGCTGGCTGGCTGGGGGGAGCTGGCTGGCTGGCTGGGGAGCTGGCTGGCTTGGTCTGGGGAGCTGGCTGGGTCGGGGGAGCTGGCTGGCTTCCATCAGCTCGAGAGGGACGTGTGGTTCCAGGCTTCCTTTTATTATTTTTGATTGATTTTGAAGGCTGTAAATTTCAGTTTTTTTAATTGATGTTCAATATACAAAACATATAATGAAGGAAACTAAAGCAGACCCGCGTTTCAGAAATCGGGATTCTATGGGGGACATTAATGTAAAGAAACTGCTTGAGAAGATGTATTGTGTCCCTGCTGTGGCTCGGTTTGCTCCAGCACTGACTGCCCACCCTGCGCTGTGCTTCCATTCCCAGACACGAGCTGCAGAGCGACGTCAGGCAGGACCTGTACAAGGCCGTGAACGACTGGGTCACAGCCATCGGCAAGAAGAGGCAGTTCATGGGAGGCACTCGACCCAACCTCGCTGACCTGGTAGGAACATCTCTGTGCGAAACCCCTAGAAACAGCACTGCAGTCCAGAAAAACAAAAGGATCTGCCCGTATTCAGCAACAACCTTTGTTGAAACCCTTTCGTGCTTCAAATACTGGAGGTTTTGGACACACTAATATATATTGAAAATGTTCCCCGTTTCCCTCCCCAGGCGGTATATGGGGTGCTGCATGTGATGGAGGGACTCCAGGCCTTCGATGACATGATGGCCCACACCAGCATGCAGCCCTGGTACGAGCGAATGGAGATAGCGACCGAGCAGCACCAGGGGAAGCACTAGCGACCTGACCTGAGGCTTACAGAACAGAGGAGGGCATGAAACAGGCACCAGAATCGCCTCTGTGTTCCAAACCTGGAGCCCTGGGAGCTGCAATGGCTACAGCTTCACCCATTCCAGGTTTTACTGCGAGCTTGGTTAGCCACGTTGTAAAGGTAACAAGCACAGACAAGTCTTATTAAACTCTCGTAGTAAAACCTGGAGTGGATCCAGCTGCTATGCAGTCTCCTAACATCCTCTGTTCTAGAAACCTGGCTGCCCCCTCATCCACCTCCCTAACGGAACCCCAGATTCTCATTATCTTCCTGGAGACCCCAGCCTTAGATTTGGTGTGGGTCAAGATCCTTTCTCTTGTTTTCTGGCAAACTTTAAGACCATGCCAAACCCTACAGGTTTCTAATGAAGGACACAAACTGTTCACAGTATCGATTGTGTATTGTTGGTAATCCTCCAGTTTCAGTAGTAATTTGCACAGGACATGTTTTAAGAATGGTAAAGATTGAGCAAGCTGTGTTTTCAATTAAATTATAAGATGCAGTGTGTCTGCCATCCTGTAGTTCTTTTCTAAACTGTAGGGATTGTACTACTGTGATATTGAGAATGATCAGAGAGTCTCTAATGAACATTTCAGATTTTTTTTTTTGTCTGTAAATGTATACAGGCTTGTTCTCCCTGACAATGTGCAGCAGCTCCTCAATATACAGGAACCTATTCCAGGATCTTCAGACTAACAGGGCTCCACGCTGCCCTCCGCTACCTCAGTCGTTTCTATTACACACCATGGTTATCCATGTAGAAGCGATCATAGTGTAGTTCTGAGCTTCAAGGGTTCACCTTCCTTTCAGGATATCAAAGAGAAACTGAGAAGTTTTATCAGCAAAACAATCCTGAAGTCTTGAAAAAGGCACGTGTATATATTTGAATAACTTATTGAGCTGAAGAGAGCATGTTTTTTTTTTGTATTAGCTTTAGATGTCTAATCAGATTTTCGTAGCTTATACTGAGGAATCCATGCAGAACATTAAGGATTGTATACAGAAAACGCAGGTGTGCGCAACTCCTCTGAGATTTATAGCTATCGTTAGTTAATTAACAAGGTTTGATCTAGGATCCCCTGGGATTACACCAACAGCCTAATTTTAAAGGCATTCCCAGGGTAACCGTGGCGATGGGGGTTTCGTCCACTGCTGTGAAATGCTGTAAGATAATCCAGCTGTGGCTGATCAGGGCAGCCCTTTAGACTTGGAAGCAGGTCATGTTCTCTGTCAATGAAGTTTAACAACAGTACAGGTGGCCTATCGCGAAATATCGCGTTTATTTAAAAGCACTTAATTGTTAATATTCTGCAATCTATAAATACTGTAAAGTGACTTTCTAAAAAAAATAAAATGTTGCAGGGGTGGCTGTGTAAGGATGCTAGGAGCAGACCCTGAATAAAGATGAATGGAGTCTATTTGCTTGTTGTGTCTTTATTATTATTATTATTATTATTGCAGTTTAATTTTAGATCTTGGGTTTAGAGTATACAAGTTATTTAAATAGCTGATTGTTTCATGGTGTGACGGAGTTTCTATGACAATCTGAAAAGCTTCAAAATGTAAATTAATCGGCAGAATTCAAAAGGTTGCCTTATAACTCAAACTGTCTTTGCCAAGGAAATGTGCAAACCCGGAGAATGAAATCTGAAGGGCAGAGTAATGCTGAACTACAGAAGCTCCCGGTGATAATGATAAACAGACACCAGGCTGACATATTGTAAAACTCAACCTGGTGGTGACATCAGCACCAGCTGAGCTCTGAGCTGAGGTGTGGCACCTTAGGGGTTAACGTCAGTGCCAGTTTCGGATAGTGTTGTCAAGCGCCTGTCAGCCACAACAGCCAACACGTACCACCGCTTCAAACCGCTAAAACCAATAGACTTGTTTGGCTTGGATGCCAAGGTAACACAGGGAAGCTCCCGGTTGCCACCGGCAACAGTAAAATAGAATATCCTAGGTCAGACCTTCTCCCCCAATCAGAAGCCGACAGAGCAGTTAAATAGATTTGAACGGGCCAATGAGGTGCGAACAAGGAGCGTGCCGGAAGCAAGGGCTGCAAAGCTTGAACAGCAGGAGAAAGGAGGTTGAAATTAGTTTTGTTTATTTTTTCGCATGGTAAGAAATGCTTTTTTTTTTGGTTTTGTCGAGCGTGTCATGGCATAGTTGTTCTGTAATCGGTGCTATCAATTTTAAACGTATAAATAATAGTACACACAGTATCCGTACTGTTTGCAGAAATGAACACCACAGAGACATTTTCGTTGGTGTTGGTTTAATTTAACATTTAAATTGATGAATGGTTGTACACGGACATGCAGTTACTGGTACTGCTGGCACATTGGCTATTACAATAAGGTTACGAACGGTGTTCAATTATTGGAATTACATGCACCAAACTCCTCGTATTCATAGTCATTAGGTTCATGCTATACAAAAGAAAATAATAATGTCAGACAAGTATTTTGCTAAAAGTATGGAGTTTTAGTTGTTTTTCTTAAAGGCGGGTTTGAAATTCCATTTTGCTTTACGTCAGCGGTGACACCGATTAATAAAATGGATTATTCTAAGTGTAAACACTGGGTTCGAGATGGAGGGGATTCTAATGCAGAACTTTGCATTGAAGCTCGTGTTACGAAAAGCTAAAAACGACCTTTGGGGAATGTAAACAATGTGTGCGTTCTGGTAAAGCGATGCAGATAAATTCTGTACATTCAAACGATTGTGGTGCGCTGCAGCTGAACAGCAGACTTTACACGGTGTGATACCTGGCTACTGTGTAAATATACAGGGCGTCTTCCCCATCCAAGCTGATTTGAGTCTTAAAAGACTGTAGCTCGGTGCATTAGGAACAGATTTTCATCAATTGCTAAGTTTGCAAAATCTATTAAAATGCAAGGGTGGGGAAAGAGCATTATTATTAGTTAGCAATGGGGGTGGGGGGGGAGTGACAAAAACTTAGTAAACCCCCCCCCATATTTTCTTCTCAGAGAAGAGCGATGAAGACCCGCGCCTCGTCCCCCCCTCTGCATGTCCACGTGGACGAGAGCACGCCTGTGCATGTTCACGTGAAGAAGAGTCACAGGACTTCACCGTCCAAGGCTGCTCAGGTCAGTATCGTCATCTACAGCAGTGGTTCTCAAACTGGGGTCTCCCTAAAACTCCCGGTCATGGTGAGAGAAGGCTGTGGTCTCTCTTCACTACAGTACAGTTTTTCTGGTGTGTAATTTGCCTTTTTCAGGTGGGAACCTCTGATCTGCAGTATGGGGTGTAAGATTCAGAACTGGAAACCTCAGTAAGGATGTAGTTACGGATGAGTCTTAGAATGACGTTGCTTCTCGGTTGGGTACAGTACCTCTCCAAGTTTCATTAAGCATCTGACCACCTGATCTCCCTAATGTCTGCGTCCTGTTGTATTTTAAGCTGAAGATCCGGGAGGCAAAGCTGAAAAAAGAGACCGGGAATCTCCGAGCGACGGCCAAAGTAAAAACACGAATCCCGTGGATCCCTCCCGGAAAGGCTTCTGTCCGGGATGCAGCCTACAACTGGGAGGTGGGTACTGTGCAGTCCAGTCCCTTTGCAGTACAATGTTGTCATTTCATGTCCCAGCCTCCCAATGTGTTTGTAGAGAGATGCTTTTGAAAAAGCCCGGGGGAAATCGCTAGGTGTTTAGATGCTTCCGATTTTAGAAGCGGGTTGGCACACAGACCAGGAGCGGAAGGGCCGGCTTTGGCCGCCCCTGCTTTCGTGCCCGGATTTCCGCAGCTCCGTGCTAACGTTGTTCTCGTGATGCCGTCCCTCAGGGGCCGACGCACCGCCTGGAGATCACGCCGGCGAGTGACGATCCCGCTCCCTCGGCTCTCCGCCTGTCCGACCTCTCCACTGACGAGGAGGACACTGTGCATGGGCGCATGCAGCAGTACGAGAAGAAGATCGACAGCCTGATGAACCAAGTGGGCAGCCTCAAGAGCCAGGTGAGCCGTGCACTGACTGCCAGAGCAGAGCGGACCCTCTCCCGCACCCCCTGTTTAGCCTGTGCGGGTCCCGCAGGTTTGTAACGCTTTGCCTCTTGTGTTAAGGTGGAGCTGCGCAAGAAGGAGCAGCTGCTGGAGAAGCGAGGGGAGCAGCTGACGGCCTCGAAGCGCGTGATCGAGGAGCAGGAGGAGGAGCTGGCAGAGGTGGAGAGGGAGAACAGCATGCTGAGGCAGAGCATCGAGAAGATGAGGGAGGAGACAGACTACTCCAGGTACCAGACTCCACTGGTGTAAGAGTTGAGCGCCACAGGGATGGAAAAAAGACTCCCGTTGCAGAGCTGTTTCACCCATTCCAGGTTTTAGTAGGAGCTTGATTAGCCACGGTGTGTAGCTCACAAGTGTGTCTTCTTAAACTCGTAGCAAAACCAGGAATGGTTCAAACTGCTATGCAAGGGGAGCCTCGTTTCCGTCCCTGTATTGAGAATATAGATCGGGACTACATTAGGTACACCATTAGATTAAGTGCAGGCTTTGCAAGATGCCTGATTGAATTGGATTCAGAAACAAACCTGATCAAATCAGCCCCTAAGTGAAGTTGTTGACGGCTCTGTGTGTGTGTGTGTGTTCCCAGGCTGGAGAAGGAGCACCTCCTGAATGAGAAGGACGCTCTTCTGAAGAAGCTGGTGGAAACCGAGATGGATGGAGCTGCAGCATCCAAGCAGGTCTCAGCGCTCCGGGAGACCATCGGCGCCCTGAAGAGCGTGAGTGCATCCCCACTGCGTTCAAGTCCCAGGTTGCAACAGAAGCAGCTGTCTTTATTCATAGTTAACCCACACCATGCATTCTCCACGCCACAAGAGAGTGCACAGCAGTTTGATCCATTCCTCGTTTTACTAGGAGTTTAATAAGACACACCTGAGCTTGTTACCTATACACACTGTGGCTGATCAAACTTGCAGTAAAACCTGGAATGGGGCGCGATGAGCCCCAGTGTGTCGAGGTAACAAGCTCAGGTGTGTCTCATTAAACTCGTAGTGAAACCTGGAATGGATCAGACTGCTGTGGGAGTCTCATTGCCGTCCCCGGTGTGTTGCCCAGCCCTGCAGTCTGGCCCGGTTTGTAACTGTGAGCTCGCTTGTCTTCACCAGGAGAAGCGAATGTCCGGCGCCGAGGTGAACCTGATCGCCAGGCAGAAGGAGCTGCTTGTGCAGAAGCTGGAAACCTTTGAAACCACGAACCGGACCCTGCGCCACCTCCTGAGAGAGCAGCACAGCCGCGAGGTAGGAGCGCGACAGAACCCAGAACCCAGAACCAGAACCCAGAGCCTGCGCCGGGGCTGGGATTTCCTCTGGGGTCCTCTGGGACTGTATCCACCAAATTCTGCTGCATTCATTGCAATTATAATTACAATTGCAATACAAAGTAACACAAACAAATACACACATTAGCACGTTAACTGTAAATAACAAAGTAATGATCACAGGTACAAATAGAGAAACGTACTATATCACTTTGAAAACACAAGAATAATGATCGAATGACAGAGATTAACAAAGAAATCCACAAAGATCCAGGGCAGGCTTTCAGAAAGGAAGAAAATAACAGTGTAACGCTAACAAGAAACGAAAAAGCAGTTCACTGGATCTGAGCAGTTTAGGAAAAAATCGCCCTTGCGCTTAGTAATACCCAAAGACTTCTCATCAAAACGATTTGTCTCGCTCTCAAGTTTTGTTTTTTTTACCTACTATTACTGCATCTCTTATGATTTGACCATCAACGGAACACATAAAACTGATGAGGGCGTTGGTCTAAAGACTTGTCATCCTGCCGTCCGATCTGAGCAAATCCTAAAGAAACATTTGAGTCTAGCAAGAAAAGCGTTTCAAGTCTTCTGGACTGAGAAGTTTGGTTTAGTTTAACACTGCTGGTGTTGCAACGCTTCAAACTGTATTCTGTCGCTCTGTTTATTAACTTGTGGTTTGCAGACAGATGCAATGAGGCTGGCCGAGCAGAGGGAAGTGCTGCTGAAGAAACTGACCGGCTATGAGGCAGAAAACACTGTGAGTATCCCGTGCAGGGCTGGGTGCTGACGTGCGGGGAGAGAAACCGGGCCGTCATGAAGCTAATACCAGACTAATAGCTGATTTTTTTTTACCTACAGCTGTTGTATTTTTTTTCCAGAGTCTGCTGATGAAACTGCAGGAGAGGGAGCAGGAGGTTGATCAGCTTCTTACTCAGGTGGAGACAGAAAAGGTAACAAAGAGTTCACTTGGGGAAGATCTCTTCCGAGGAGAAGTTAAGAAATGGTACAGATTGCGATCAGCACTCCGAGCAAATCGATAGCGAAGCTGAGCAGGGTCATTTAATAGTTGTGCTTTTCCCCCTGCAGGAGAACGCAAGGACTGCAGGAGAGCTCTCCAAAACCCTGGAGACAACCCGCGCTCACTTGCAAGGGCAGCTCCGCAACAAAGAGTCCGAGAACAACCGACTGAACGTCCAGATCAGGGTAAATATGCCACCTTCTATCCACCCGGAGAGCTGAGATCACACAAACTCATTACACCTGTAACCTGACAAGAAGCCGGGTTGCGGAAGGCTGGTTTGTTAACCTAATGGTTTGGGGGGGGGGTGGGTTTTGTACTGTCTCTGAGACCCCTCGTTTCCTCTTTCCTCCCACAGAACCTGGAGCGGACGATGGCTCAGCAGCGCGGGGAGATGGACCACCTGCAGGAGCAGCAGAAGGAGCTGAAGAGACGCGTAGAGGGGGACAAGGAGGCCCTGAAGAGAGCCACGCGTGCCCAGAAACAGCGGGCTGACCGCAGCGAGGACACCGCGGGCCAGCTCAGCGCTCAGCTCCTGGAGAAGGTGAGCGAAGCACAGCAGGCTCCTTCAAATCAGTCCCAGTCAAGATGAGGGCAGCAGAACGCAGTTGTGGTTTTCCAGGTTCTCTGTCTTCGTAGCCCTGTGTTAGCTGAGACCCCCAGTTTGGTAACCCGGCCCCCCCCACTCCCTGCGTGTGTCTCTTGTGTCTGCAGGAGACCCAGCTGGCGGACGCCTTGTCTGCAGCAGAGAGCTGGAGGAGCCGTCAAAGCCAGGCGCTGAAGGACAGGAATCAGATGGAGATCGAGATCACCGTCATGAACAAGTGAGGGCTGGTGCAGCACTGCTGTTACAATTCCGGCTTGAGAGAGATGATGGGGAAACGTACTTGTGTGTTGAATTGACAGCGATGCTGCTGTGCTCGGGCCCTGTTCATTCAGTGCGCTCTCTCTCTCTCTCTCTCTCTCTCTCTCTCTCCTCCCCTTCTCCGCAGTCGAGTTACACACCTGACAGAGCAGCTGCACAGCTCGGAGGACAAGGCGCGAGCCGAGAGGGACGAACTGCTGGACAGACTGCACCGGCTCACCTCCGAGAACACCTCCTGCAAGCTGGAGAACGAGAGGCTCAGGGTGGGTGCGAGGGAGCGGCCAGTAATGGCACTGCGCACCAGCAAATCGAATCGCAGACAGTCCTGTTACTTTTTAAATGTCTTTCAGTCAGCTTTTGGCTATGTCTAGCGTGCTGGGAATATCCATATCCGTGTTAGAACAAGGACCTGCAGATTGCAGATGTAAAGGAATGTTTGTTTTCCTCTTTAGGCTAACGTGTCCACTATTGAGGACAAGCTGACCCTCTCCCAGTCTGAGATCCAGCAGCTGAAGGCATCGGTCAAGCAGTACGGGAGTCTGGTGGACAGCTACAAATCCCAGGTGAGTCACTGGGGGTGGGGGGTATTGATTTGTATTGGAGTTTAGTTAGCTTAGTCAAAAAGGCTTGTTTTTTAAAGTTAAATACATGCACCCTAACCTCTCCTCTCCTCTCCTCTCCTCTCCACAGGTGTTGAAGACTCGCTCAGAGGCGGACGAGTACTCCCTGAAGCTGGAGCTAGCAGAGGAGGAGGGCCGGCAGATCCGCGAGGAGCTGAACAAGGAGATCGATCTGGTGAGGAGGCAGCTGCAGGGCCGCATGGCAGAGCTGGAACCCCTGCCCGAGCTGCTCAAACTGACCGAGCTCAAGCTGCAGGAGTCCCAGGAGCAGGTCCAGAGCTGCGACAGGAGGACTGCCGAGCAGAGCAGCGCGCTCACGGAGCTCCGGGTCAAGGTGAGGGGGGGGAGCGCTTCAGAAACTCAACCAGCCAGAGCCCCCCGGGCAGGGCTCAACCCCAGTGCTGACCAGGAACAAAGAAGAGAAAAAAGCCTCCATTCGCTTCCTGTTCCGGACTGGTTTATAATCTGTGATTTTAATTTATTCTGATGAGGAGGATTAACTGGTGTGTGTGTGTGTGTGTGTGTGTGTGTGTGTGTCTGTGTGTGTGTCTGTGTGTGTGTCTGTGTGTGTGTCTGTGTGTGTCTGTGTGTGTGTGTGCGTGCGTGCGTGTGTGTGCGTGCGCACACTTCTACCTCTGATAAAGAGGGGTTTGCTGTCTTTTCCCCTGGGCTGCAGGTGGAGCAGCAGGGGAGTCTGGTGGAGAGTGTCCGAGAGAAGAACCTCTCCCTGCTGGAGGAGAACAAGCAGCTGCAGCAGAGAGTGGAGAGCCTGGAGAGGTCAGGCATTGCTTGGAGGGAGGGAGGGAGGATTTTAATGATCTAAACAGCGGCTGATCTAAACACAGCCGCTCTGTGACTCTATATTAATCCAGCTGGGGTTTTATTAACATTCTGCGAAAAAAAGGCAGATGATTTTTAAAAAAAATCTTTTCAATGTGTTGTGAGTGTTCGTAACCCCTCTCCCTCCCCCGTACAGGAAGCTGGAGGAAGCGAACCTTCAGAACAGAGACCTGGTCCAGGTGATCGCCAAGCGAGAGGAGAGCATCCACCAGAACCAGCTGCGTCTGGAGGAGAAGACGCGGGAGTGCAGTGCCATGGCACGACAGCTAGAGGCAGCCATCGACGATGCCAAGCACCAGGTGAGGACACAGTAATGACCCGGGAAACACTGCCGTCTTTAAACACTGTCCTGGGGGCATGGCTATGGAGTCCTGTTCTGAGGAAGAGGGTACCATTGTGATATTGTTTTAGTGCTACATTATCTGCTCTGTTGTAAGTGATGCCCTGATGCAGAAGTGTCCTTGAACCCTGGGTTGTTCTGTGTGTTCTCTGTGGACCAGGTGGATCAGAACAGAGACAGGGCAGTGTCCAAGGAGCGGGCGAGCCAGGCAAAGGTTCTGGACCTGGAGACTCAGCTGAGCCGGACCAAAACCGAGCTGAACCAGCATCGCAGGTCCAAAGAGGATGTAAGGAGACCCCGTTTATTCTATAAGCGAATATCATGTGGGTCTGGGGTGTCTTTCACTGTAGAAGAGAGGCTTTTTTAACATTAGAACCCTGTGCTCTCTACTCGGTGTAACATCTTTACACAGGATAGGAAGTGTTGGCACGTTGGTGGATTTGCCAGACCTTGCAGACAGCATCTGCTTTTTTTTAACTGTGGTTTGTTAGAAATTCAGTTCCATTCTAGTCTGGGTTGATATAGAGGGCAGTTCGGATGCCTTTCTGATGGTCTTGCGTCGGGGTGCCCAGAGTGTGTTTGACTGTTGGTTTGTTTGTTTGTTTGTTTGTTTGTTTCTGCCATTGTTGTTCCCCAGGCGGATCGTCGGTTCCAGAGTCGTCTGCAGGACCTGCGTGATCGTCTGGAGCAGTCAGAGAGCACCAATCGCAGCCTGCAGAACTACGTGCATTTCCTCAAGGCTTCCTACGCCAACGTCTTCGGGGATTCAGCGCTGACCTCGTCCACTCTCCGCCCGCCCTCCCCGATCTGAGGGGCTACCCTGCCTCCTGCAGCTCTCTCAGGGGGTGGGGGGGAAGCGCCCTTCCCCAAAATCACTGAGGGAATCCAGCCATCCATATATATTGTGCTAGTCTTGTAATATCATTTTAGCATGGCACTCCCACTTAATTTAATTCAACACAAAGAATGCAGAAGAAATAAAAGTAGCGTGAAAATGAAATCAACTGAAATTATCTTAACATAAAAAAATTAATAAATTGGCAGCAATTTACCAACCGTGCTATCTAATGAACCTCAAATGAGCCCCGTTTTAATGCTGTTGATATAAATCAGGTGGGGCTTTCATGCTGCATTGTTTTTATGTGTTCGATGGGGTCAAAGGTTCAAGTTTCTTGTGTGTTGTACAAATATCGGATTTGTTCCTACGTTTGTTTGTGTGTATTTTTATATAAATATATACTGTACATAAATTGACAATTATTTGTAAAAAAAAAAAAAAAATTCATGACTGTTAACATTGCTAAGTAAATCCTCTCCTTTTTAACTGCTGCTGTCTCCTTGCAAACCCTGTGATTTACTTTTCTCTAAACAAAAGACAGACGTCATTTAAGAAAATGCCCGCATTTTAAGAATTCCGTTTTTTTAGGCAGTGGGATTTGGGGTTAAAAGTGAACATATCAGGAAAATTCTTAAATAAATTCAAATAAATAATCACAATATGTTATGCATTTAAATCTAGACGGAAAACCAACATGACATGCATACAGGTGTTTCTATATAGACCACTAAAACCTTCCCAGCAGAGTTTGAGCTCTGTGGACGTGTGTTAGTGGCAGTGTGGTGTTTTGCTCTGCTCAGAATCCAAACGACTTGCACCCCTTGTTCAAACACGCCTGGCTAGGGACGTTTTGGAAGCTCGCTTGGGTTTATGCTATGCAGGCAGGGCGGGCAGAATTTGAATTTTTGCAGCAGAATCATGTGTTCTATTTAGAATAAGGAAGCATGCAAATAATACCAAGTGTATTCCAAAAACGATTCCATCATACAGCAGGGATCCCAGAAACCAGAATGAAAGTGCTATGCTATTTTTCCACCCGGGGGCGCCAGATCTTTATTTAAAAACACTCCGAATCACAATAACCCGGAAAGGGAAGTGGAGTTTCATTCGTTGGTACAGTGTCAGTGCCGGAGGCTGTGATAGTAGATACTGTCTGCGGTGGGTGGAGTGACTTCTGCACCGTATCTTCAGAGTTGCCTGTTTAGTGTTCACGAATTTAAGCAATGCCTGCCGAGAGTTTGCGTTGGGATACACTCGAAGCCCTGAAGAACTCCAGCAAAGGGAAACTCAAATACAACACAGACTGGCTGGAAAAGGGCGAGGTATAGTGAAAGCTCAGTGTAACATGCGCGTTGAACTGTCTGTATGCAGATTACAGATGTTTACAGCGGCTGTATTTTGTGGGCATCACTTTTATAACGAGTTTCGGTTTAGTTTACGAAGAGACTGTGTGTCTGTCTGTTTGTCTGTCTATCTGTCTGTCTCTGTTCAGACGGTAAACAGCGTTCAATACAGGATAGTTCAGGGTTATTTTCATTGATTTGACTTGTGTTCCTGCTCTTTATATTTTTCCTCATGCAATTATCCACTTTTTGGTCCCAAGCTCCAAACTAAAATGAAAAAAAAAACAACCCAAACGACAAGCATTCTGTCATATTGCTTTTAAGTGACTTTCCCAACCAATAAGCCATGCAGACAGCCAGACAGGGTGACCGGGCTCTGATGAGAGAGATGACCAGGCTCTGATGAGAGAGATGACCGGGCTCTGATGAGAGAGATGACCGGGCTCTGATGAGAGAGATGACCAGGCTCTGATGAGAGAGATGGCCAGGCTCTGATGAGAGAGATGACCAGGCTCTGATGAGAGAGATGACCGGGTCACCAGGCTCTGGTGAGAGAGATGACCAGGCTCTGATGAGAGAGATGACCAGGTGACCAGGCTCTGATGAGAGAGATGACCGGGTCACCAGGCTCTGATGAGAGAGATGACAGGGTGACCAGGCTCTGATGAGAGAGATGACCGGGTGACCAGGCTCTGATGAGAGAGATGACCAGGCTCTGATGAGAGAGATGACCAGGTGACCAGGCTCTGATGAGAGAGATGACTGGGTCACCAGGCTCTGATGAGAGAGATGACCGGGTCACCAGGCTCTGATGAGAGAGATGACCGGGTCACCAGGCTCTGATGAGAGAGATGACCGGGTGACCAGGCTCTGATGAGAGAGATGACCAGGTGACTGGGCTCTGATGAGAGAGATGACAGGGTGACCAGGCTCTGATGAGAGAGGTGACCAGGCTCTGATGAGAGAGATGACCAGGTGACTGGGCTCTGATGAGAGAGATGACCGGGTGACCGGGCTCTGATGAGAGAGATGACCGGGTGACCAGGCTCTGATGAGAGAGATGACAGGGTGACCGGGCTCTGATGAGAGAGATGACCAGGTGACTGGGCTCTGATGAGAGAGATGACAGGGTGACCGGGCTCTGATGAGAGAGATGACAGGGTGACCGGGCTCTGATGAGAGAGATGACCAGGGTGACCAGGCTCTGATGAGAGAGATGACCAGGTGACTGGGCTCTGATGAGAGAGATGACAGGGTGACCAGGCTCTGATGAGAGAGATGACAGGGTGACCGGGCTCTGATGAGAGAGATGACCAGGTGACTGGGCTCTGATGAGAGAGATGACAGGGTGACCAGGCTCTGATGAGAGAGATGACAGGGTGACCAGGCTCTGATGAGAGAGATGACCGGGCTCTGATGAGAGCGATGACCGGGTGACCAGGCTCTGATGAGAGCGATGACCGGGTAGTCCAGGTTTTACCGCGTCCTCGGTTTAGCTCCTATGACAGTGTGTGATCCTTTGTCTTTGCAGGGTGTACTGGAGAGTGTGAACACGACCCCCAGCCTCTCTGCATGGGTCCTCCGGCAGCTGAGTTCTCGATCGCCCCAGAAAGCAGCCCCCTCCAGCCCCGTCTCTGTGACCGGGCTCTCCGCAGAGCCCTCCGCACCGGCCCGGGACCCCTCCCCTCCAGCAGAGCCCCGAGGCGCGGTCGACTGGGAGGAGGTGCAGGTGAGCGAGGGTCCCGTCTCTCACTCCTGTTCTCACACGACCTTGCCCACAGCAATCCAGCAGCAGCCTGTCTTAACTCACTTAAGTTCAGCAAGGCTCAGGAACCCTGCTGTTTAATTTTTGTGTTTTGGTGTTTGTATATACAGGGTGATTAGAAGGTGAGTTTACCACATCAATGCACCGTGTGTATAAAATAAATACATAAACAGAGAGACAGAGAATTCTTAAATAACGAGTTACTGCATTGAGTTTTACTTTTCTTTCTACACAGCTGAAGAAAGGCTTTTGTCTGAAATGTACTTAAATAAATAGTTTTTTGTGTGCATCCAAAAACAACATTTATATTTATTTTCATGTTTGTACACTACTGTTATACCTCCTTTCATATATATATATATATATATATATATATATATGTGTGTATATATATATATATATATATATATATATATATATATATAAAAAGCAGGAATGGCAAGACTCCCATTGTATAGCAGTTTGATCTATTCCTGGTTTTACTAGGGTGTCTTGTGGAAGCTGTGTGTTATTATTTCTGAGATTCACGCTGTTCCTGGTTACTCCCTGAGCTCTCTGGCTCTGACTCTGTCTTCTCTGGCTCTGGCTCTCTCTTCTGCGACTCTGGCTCTGGCTCTCTCTTCTCTGGCTCTGACTCTGACTCTGGCTCTCTCTTCTCTGGCTCTGGCTCTCTCTTCTCTGGCTCTGACTCTGGCTCTCTCTTCTCTGACTCTGGCTCTCTCTTCTCTGACTCTGGCTCTCTCTTCTCTGGCTCTCTCTTCTCTGGCTCTGGCTCTCTCTTCTCTGGCTCTCTCTTCTCTGACTCTGACTCTGGCTCTCTCTTCTCTGGCTCTCTCTTCTCTGGCTCTGACTCTGACTCTGGCTCTCTCTTCTCTGACTGGCTCTCTCTTCTCTGGCTCTGGCTCTGCTCTCTCTGACTCTGGCTCTCTCTGACTCTGGCTCTCTCTTCTCTGACTCTGGCTCTCTCTTCTCTGACTCTGGCTCTCTCTTCTCTGGCTCTGGCTCTCTCTCTGACTCTGGCTCTCTGACTCTGGCTCTCTCTTCTCTGGCTCTGGCTCTCTCTTCTCTGGCTCTCTCTTCTCTGGCTCTGGCTCTCTCTTCTCTGACTCTCTCTTCCCTGGCTCTGACTCTGGCTCTCTCTTCTCTGGCTCTGACTCTGGCTCTCTCTTCTCTGACTCTGGCTCTCTCTTCTCTGGCTCTGGCTCTCTCTTCTCTGGCTCTGACTGGCTCTCTCTTCTCTGACTCTGGCTCTCTGGCTCTGGCTCTCTCTTCTCTGGCTCTGGCTCTCTGACTCTGGCTCTCGCTCTGGCTCTGACTCTGGCTCTCTCTTCCCTGGCTCTGACTCTGGCTCTCTCTTCTCTGACTCTGGCTCTCTCTTCTCTGGCTCTGGCTCTGGCTCTCTCTTCTCTGGCTCTCTCTTCTCTGACTCTGGCCCTCTCTTCTCTGACTCTGGCTCTCTCTTCTCTGACTCTGGCTCTGACTCTGACTCTGGCTCTCTCTTCTCTGACTCTGGCTCTCTCTTCTCTGACTCTGACTCTGGCTTTCTCTTCTCTGACTGGCTCTCTCTTCTCTGACTCTGACTCTGGCTCTGGCTCTCTCTTCTTTGGCTCTGGCTCTCTCTTCTCTGGCTCTGGCTCTCTCTTCTCTGGCTCTCTCTTCTCTGACTCTGACTCTGGCTCTCTCTTCTCTGGCTCTCTCTTCTCTGGCTCTGGCTCTCTCTTCTCTGACTGGCTCTCTCTTCTCTGACTCTGGCTCTCTCTTCTCTGACTCTGACTCTGGCTCTCTCTTCTCTGGCTCTGACTCTGGCTCTCTCTTCTCTGGCTCTGACTCTGGCTCTCTCTTCCATGGCTCTCTCTTCTCTGGCTCTGACTCTGGCTCTCTCTTCTCTGGCTCTGACTCTGACTCTGACTCTGTGCTTTGCAGGGCGATGCTGTGGAGAACACTCAGAAGGACCCCGACCCCTCCATCTCCCTGCTGTCTGCACGGGCCACGCAGGTGGAGGGCTGCATCCGGGTCTGTGAGAAGAACCACCGGGACAAGGCACAGGTAGGGAGGAAGCACTCTGAGGATCAAGGCAGGCAGCAGACCAGGGTTCAATCCCAGTTACAATTACAGCAGAATCGTAGTTACAAACATACTGCAGTAATTACAATTCTAATGACACAAACAAAGCAACGTCGACAGCTCCACACAGTAACATGCTCACTCTGTTTATTCTAAAGAACCACGGCAGCACTCCCAGCTACAAACACAGACACATGCTATAGAACGGTTTTATCAAACAAATGGGGTCACTGAAAGTGGTTGTAAATATGGTTCAGTTAGTGATTTATTTGTCATGCAATCATTGTTCTTGTAATCGATCAATTGCACTGCATAATTACAACTGCAGTTGATCAATTAATTTATGAATTGCAAAGTTATAGTTGGAATGGAGCCCAGGTCAATTCTGAGGATCTAAACAGCGGCCAGTCCTCAGGTTTGTACATTTTAACAACGTGCAACCCCCCCCCCACACACACACACACCTTCCACACATCTCAGCACGACACCAGAGGTGGACTTTTCATATCTTTCCACCATCCCTACAGTATCTAAATGCACCTCGTAGAGGCCTGACGGTGTGGTGTGCCTGTATGCTTACTGAGCGAGTCTCTGTCTGCCTGTCCGTGCGCAGGAGCTGCTGAGGCAGAGGCTGGAGCTGCAGGAGGAGATGGTGGGGGCGATGGCCAGCCGGGAGTCGGAGCAGCTCAAGAGATTCGAGGAGCTCATGGAGCTGAAACGAAGGCAGGAGTACCAGAGCGTGAGAGACATGCTGGAGCGCAGGTAAAACCAGCCCAGGAGGGGTAGAAACCACAGGATAGCTCAGCCACTAATCCTTCATTCTTCACAGTACGGACACACCTGAGTGTGTGTGCGCTGTGCAAGAACTGCCTTCTCTAACTGGAATCAAATGGTGATTTGATTGCATTCATTAAAACAAACAAAGAAAAAAAAACTGTGTGTCTGCACCTTTTACAATAGTTTGTTTTTTGTTGTTGGACTACAGTTCCCAGGAGGCTCTGGGGCGTCAGGAAAAGCTGAAGGAGGAGCATCGCCACAGAATGAAGGTATCAGAACCCCCCTCCCCCTCTATCCGTCACTGTAACGAACACACTAAAACTAGCATGGCATGGAAGAAATCTCTCTTGTCATTAAAAATGAATACAGATCTATGCAGGGCACAAGTTTGGTGGAGAGTGTTTGATCCTGAAGCATTTTGTTTAGCAGCGCCACAACCTTCAAGATTGGGGTGATCAGTGACCATGAGGTCACTGAAGTTGTCCATTTCTAGTGTCTCATAGGTAGAGCGATCTTAACTTGAGAGTCGAGGCAAAGACTTCATAACGCTAAATATACATTGTGTGTGTGCCTGTGAGTGTGAGAGAGAGAGAGAGATGTGCCACTCCATAAGTCTGTCCCCTCTCTCCTAGATCCAGAACCTGAAGCTGAGAGAGGCGGAGCTGCAGCGCCTGCGGGAGGCGGAGTTAGAACGCCAGCGGCAGGTGGAAGGGCGGGACAGGCTGCGCAGGCTCAATTCTGTCCAGGAGGAGGTGCTGCAGCTCAACACGCTCATCGACCCCAACTCTGTCCAGGCCTCCCTCGACCTGACGGGGTACAGCGCGCGCGGGAACCAGCTCTGCGGCCACGTCTCCGAGATCATCCGCACCACTGCAGAGGTCAGAGCTGACCACAGGCTCTAGGGGTTACTGAAAAGGGGCGGTTTAGAACATTCCCCAGCACTTGTTTCTAAGTCTTTATGAAAGGCGCACACGTTATGGTGTATTTGCTTTTGAATAACGAAGTGTTCTCAATGCATCGATTTTATTACCTGGTATTCGATTTAGGAAGTTGATCTCTGATTGCTCCTCCAGTAAACTCCCTTCGATTTCGTCCCTCCCTCTCTCTCTCTGCTCCCAGGGAGAGTTCCCGAGCGCGGAGGACATGGCGAGGGCAGAAGGGGCACTGCAGGAAATGCGCACGATGATTGGCGGCATGCGGCAGGACATCGAGGCGGCCCTGGAGAAGAAGAGGAGGGACCTAGCGGAGGAGGAGGAGAGGAGGAAGCAGCTAGAGCTTCAGAGGCAGCAGGAGGTGAAGCCTCAGACTGCAGCGCCCCCTGCTGAGCAGAAAGGGAAGCAGAGGAAAGCAGGTGACTGGGAAAGAGGGATAAGACTCCCGTTTGCATAGCAGTTTGATCCGTTCCTGTTTTTACTATGAGTTTAACAAGACACACCACAGCTTGTTACCTAAACACTGCGGCTAATTAAGCTCGTAATAAAACCTGGAATGGGTTCGTCCTTGATTGTTAAAATAAAACAGCTAAATTCTTTTTTGCAATGATTTTTTTTTTTTTTCAAAATGGATTTATTTTCATCATCAGTAAATGATCCTATAGGTAAAATGCATTCGTTGAAGCGTATCCACCTTTTGTGCTGGGAATCCAAGTTGAATACAAAGTTGTCTTTGTCCAGGGCTGCAGACCTCAGCTGAGGAGAGCACTCTGAAGTGGTACAAGGAGCTGCAAGAAATATCCAGGCAGTGTGCCGCTTCCTTTGAGGAGCTCAACAGCAGCAAGGACATGCAGGTGCGTGTGTGTGTGTGTGTGCATGAGAGAGAGGAATAACGCGTGACGTGTGGGGATGCAATAGAAATCTGCCTTGGAAACATCCCTGCTACTGCGTTACTTTCATTGAACCATCGAATGTCTGTGTTCTGTTCCCATTTCTCTGCCCCTCTTGTCCTTGTGTGTAACATTGTTGATTGCTACACTTTACAGCGCATCTCTGTTATGGTTTGCACCTATTGATTCCTTTCCCCTCTTTGGCAGTCTTACGCGTTGATTTTTTGTTGACTCTTGGAATAGAGCACTATACAATGCTTTTACTGAAACCGGCGAATGACAGAGTTTAAAAAAACAAAAACAAATTCCTTTTCGGAGGCTTGGTGATCCGGTGATTAAAGAAAGGGGCTTGTTACTAAAAGGCTCCGGGTTCAATCCCGGCTCAGCCACTGACTCACCGCGTTTGACCCTGAGCGAGTCACTGAACCTCCTTGTGCTCCGTCCTTCGGATGAGACGTAAAACAAACGAGGTCCTATTGGAAGTGACTCTGCAGCAGCAGCTGTGATGCATAGTTCACCCCCCCCCCCCGAGTCCCTGTAAGTCGCTTTGGATAAAAGCCCCTGCTAAATAATAAGTAATGTGCATGAGAAGATGGGCTGATCTGTAGAGATGAAAGCTGCACAGTGATGGGGAGAGCTGTGAGTTGATTTCAGAGCCTCTTGTTCTTTCTGCACCTGTTAACGAGCGTGTTCTGATTTCCCGATTCTCTGCAGACCAAGAAGCTCCGCATGGAGCTGCAGAAGGCTGCCTCGATTCCAGTCAGCCAGATCTCCAGCATCTCAGGTCAGCGAGCTTAAAGAGACTCCTCTATCTGTCAGTAAGGCTCTTACACCCTTCTTCAGCTTTCAATGTCACACGAGCGTTTTTAAAAGAGCTGTGAAACAGTAAAGTTATAAGTGTTAAAAGCTGTCAGGATGTTAACAATTAAAAGAACAATGCCAGGTACATTATTTAAACAGTTGTAGCAACACGTGGGGACGTGTAATGCTATATTTTTCAGAACCCCGCTACTCACTCTAAGTACTGACATCCATTGAGAGTGTATCTTTATTAATATTTAATATTGCCTCTGGATTTTTAGCACCGCTTCTTAGAGGCTTGTCAAGCTGTTTGCACAAGTCTGGAAGTCATCCTTTGCCATTGACAGCCTTCTATCCTAAAAAAAAAGCATGCAGCGGGAGTCTTATTTGAATCCCTGACTTTACTGAGCGTTTGCTTAAACGGGATACCCACCAACCCCCCTCCCCCATCGAGCGCTGCGTCCCGTCATTAAGCATTCTTCTCTCGGCGATGTTCACCTTGCAGGCTCGAAGCTGAGGGAGATCTTTGACAAGATTGACGTCCTGCTGTCCTGTAAGAGCGTCCAGTCGGCGGGGCGTCCCGTCTCCGCCAGTCAGCACCCCCAGGGGCTGGACTTCGTCAGCTACAAACTGGCAGAGAAGTTTGTGGTGAGAGTCTGAGGCCGGGACGGCACTGATGAGTGATACAGAGACACAGGGGTCTAGGTTCTTAGAGTGGGGCCGTGTGTTTCTCGGAGGTCGTGTGCCCTAGTTGTTTGTTCTGAGGTTTTGATTGCTGTGGGGCGTACTGTGTGTTTAGATGTATTATTATCCAGTTGAAAGGATCTGCAGTTATGCCAGGTTCATTTTGACATGTGAAAAAGTTAATGCTAAAAGCTGCCCATAAAACATTTCTTTTGTTAAGAAAATTCATAATAAAATGAACATCCCCTGTGTTATAATCCGAAGCAGGATAATTAAAACCCCATTTATTCTTCCTACTTTCTCTGCCTGGCCTTTAACATCATGGCTGGTTGCCTGTAACCAGGAAGTGACCTCACTGTCCGTCCGTCTTTTGTGTCGTTCGTCACCCGTCCCCCCAGAAACAAGGAGAGGAGGAGGTTGCTTCCCACCATGAGGCGGCCTTCCCCATTGCGATTGTTGCCTCTGGAATCTGGGAGCGCCATCCCAAGGTGGGGGACCTCATTCTGGCTCACCTGCACAAGAAGTGCCCCTACTCCGTGCCCTGCTACCCCCCGATGAAGGAGGGCACCTCCATCGAGGAATACCAAAGGTAAGGCCAGCACCAAACAGCGGGCAGGGCTGGGGAGAGAACACTGGGAGTGATATTTTAACGCAGTGCTTACCAAGGGTTTAAAAAACACCTCTTACCAGCTTTATTACAAAACAAGCCAATACATAAATATCTGATATTTATAAACAGCAATAAAATACCTGTCAGTGACTGCTTTTGAACGTTGGGCTGCCACACCAAGGTATGGGTATGGGTTGTGGGTTTACATGTATGGATGTTAACGTTATAGATTTGAGAATATGTTTGTGTTATAAGATTGCATGCATGTTTAAAGTTTTAGAAAGAAAAAAAAAAAAAGTAGCTTTGAGATCTCTGTCTGAGGAACGCTGTTCTCACAGTCGGATGAAAAAAGCTTGTGTAGGCTGGGAGACCGGTGTTGCTTGTGTAACCTGCTGCCCCCACAGGATTCTGGGATATCGCGTGGATGACATCGGAGTGGAAGCTCAGGACAGCTTCCTGAAGAGAATGTCCGGGATGATCCGCCTCTACGCTGCCATCATACAGCTACGGTGGCCCTACGGCAACAAACAAGCGGTAGGGACCAGGGTCTGGGAGGGGAATGTGAAATTCCACTGGCCACCTGCAAAGTGAATCGGGCGATAGAAACTATATATCTAATTCGGATGAGACCGAATAAAACCGAAGTCCTACTGTAAGTGACTCTGCAGCAGCAGCTGTTGATGCATAGTTCACCCCCGAGTCCCTGTAAGTCGCATCTCCTAAATGACTGACCTAATAATAATAATAATAATAATAATAATAATAATAATAATAATAATAATAATAATTAGCCAGCTTATCCAGTAGCTGGTAGCAACATTCTTCAACACATTGAGAATAACAGAATGGGTGTGCTTGAATGCATTAACATTGTGACTTCTCCAATCCCTCCTCCCCCACAGGCAGACCCCCACGGGCTGAACCACGGCTGGCGCTGGCTGGCACAGATGCTGAACATGGAGCCCCTGGCTGACATCACAGCAACGCTGCTCTTTGATTTCTTGGAGGTAAAGAGAGGGAGGAGGAGGAGGAGGAGGAGGGGGGGGGAGCTGTGTATTCGACTCTCTCTCTCTCTCTTACGATTCTGACAGATTGCTTGTGTTTCTGCTCCCCCAGGTTTGCGGGAACGCCCTGATGAAACAGTATCAGGGACAGTTTTGGAAGCTGATTCTGATGATTAAGGAAGAGTACTTCCCCAGGTACTCTATAATAAACTGAACGATCTCTCGCTTTGAAGCGGGGATCGTCACTCGTTGTGATTAGACTCCCATTGCAGAGCCGTTTGATCCATTCCTGGTTTTACTACGAGTGTAATAACACACACCTGAGCTTGTTACCTGTGTACTGTCGCTGATCAAGCTTGTTGTAAAACCTGGAATGGGTGAAACTGCTCTGCAATAGGAGTCTTGTTTCCATCCCTGTAGTGTATTTCCTTATTTTTTTTACACAGAGACTGCAGTATAGCTTTTCCCCCTCCACAAAGCAAAGGTTTTCCAGCTTCCCTGTGTTGCAGGAATAAGTGACTCCACCTGAGCCTCACACTCACGTTCAGCTTCAAACCATTACTGAGGCTTTCATCTGTGATAATCTCAATCAGGTGCTCGCTATGGACGGAGGCTTTACCTGGCTGTGTTCTTTACTGTTGACCCTTCCTGATCTGGTCAATACACACAGAGATATTAGTAGACTCTCTGTTTCTCTCTTTGGAATGCATTATATCCCACCAGGTTTGGCCCCTGCATCTCTGCGGGGTAATTGTATCTGGCATGAGCTGATGTTGATTTGTTTTCCTGGTCTGTAGGATCGAAGCGGTCACCACGACCGGACAGATGGGATCAGTGATGCGACTGAAGCAGTTTCTTGAGGTACAGTAAGCGCGGGCCGATTCGTCGTGTTTGCCACAGTAAAAACGATCCCGTTTTTGCAGGATATTAATTGATCCCTAGAAAACACGAAGAGGAGGTTACTGCTGCTGTTGCTGACGGGTTGGGATCAATTCCTGTTTTTCGATCCCAATTCCTTTTTTAAATCAGTTCCAGTTCCTTCAAAGGAATTGATATTTTAGAGTCAGAATAATTGTTGTGATTGTTCATCTGCTTTCATTCAAAGCCAGTTTAATTGCACCTCGTGATGTATTTGTGCTGCAGACCCAATGTGAAGCTCCTTAGCAAGCAATATAGAAAGCCCGATTTTTATTATTGTTTAAACTTATATGTTCTTTTTTTGTATGTTTCTGTGTGTTATTTTATTTACGTAAATAACATTTCAAAAGTGATCAGAATAAAAAAGGGGGACGTTATTTAATTCCAATAGTCCTCTTCTCTGAATTTCTTGTCGCTCTGTTTTGTATCTCAGGACTGCCTCAAACGTCGTGAAATTCCTGGACCGAAGGGCCATCTGAGTTCATCGTTCTGGAGGTCCTGAGCGGGGTGCTGGGAGGGCGTTTGGGCAGGAAGCTCTTGACTGGAAACATCTGGGAACTGCAGCTGTGGTGCTGACGTTACCGAATCTGAAACCCCTTTTGGGATCTAAAAAAAAAAAAAAAAATAGCAACTAGGTGATCTCAATGCAGCAGCACTGGGCAAATATAGTATGAAATCGTCCCAGTGCAAAATCATGACGTAGAAGTAGTTGTCTTTTGTTATTCTTTGTACTTTATACCTTAGACTTACAGCTTGGAACGGGGCGCCGAGCCGAAGCATGATCTCATAGCCGTGCAACACTGCTTGTGATCTGTGTGCATCTGTAGAGCCTGTTCTTTAAAACAGAGATTCCGATTACACATGCAAACCAGTAACTTGACTAAGACTTCCTTTGCACAGCAGTTTCAAACATTTTCCAGGTCTTACTGCGAGCTTGATTAGCCACAGTGTATAGGTAACAAGCTCAGGTGTGTCTGATTAAACTCGTAGGAAAACCAGGAATGGATCACACTGCTATGCAATGGGAATCTTATTTCCGTCGCTGTCACGTTTGCCCAAAGCTGTGATTGTGTTTTAATGATCGCATTGCAGGGGCTTCCCTAGAAGCAGCGTATTCTGTTAAAGAACAACTCCTTTTTTTTTGTTTTTTTAACAAAGAAATATCACAGATCTTTTAACAAATATATTCTTCTTTTTAGGTTTTGTATAGCATGTTCTGTGTCACACCTCACATCCTGGTGATTTTATTAAAAATGTTAAACCCATGATCCATAGAGCTCTCAAACATGTCTTCTTCTCTCAGAGCAAAGCCGGTGCACTACAGTGTGTAATCGTAAACCTGCCCTTGGTGCAAGAAACGCTAACGTAGAACAGTGGGGGCAGTGTTGCAGGGGGGACAGGTTATTGGTTACACTCTGGTGTACGAGCTGTACTTAGAAGTAAGCCATGTTTGAGAGCTCTATGGAGACCCTATGGGCGCTATTGAAAAATGAAACAGAAAACAAGACACAATGTTTCTAAACAAGAAGAATACCTTAGTTAAGGAAATTGCGATCTTTCAAACTCGTTCCAGGTTTAATGGTTTTTACCCACAGCCCTGGAGCAGGTGTGGCTCATCACTGTAGTGAATGAGGAGCACACTGCCAGCGACTTTCCTCAGACGCAGGGGCATGACCAGAAACAGCAAGTGGAGCTCTCTGCTTCCCTGACTTGGGGTTTTGGGTGAATCTTGCATTGCATGTGTTATTTGAATCTCTGTTTAATATGGTATTATAAACGTGGTTGTGCCAGTGGCTATAGTCTGCTATGCTCAGTGGATTTAGCAACAAAACTTGAACATACCTGTAGTTACAGGGATGTATATAAATATGTATAAGCTACTTTTTTGCGTAGCCCTGTCAATATTACATTTTTTAAAAATCTTTTGCTTTTTGTGAAATGGCGCTCTGTATTATAAATGTTTGTGATTTTATTTCTGGGTTTAAGTACCTAAGAGGAAGTTTAATGCATATATCCTCTCTCATTGGTTAAAAAAATTGCCTATTTTAAGAACTTGTGATGTTTTGATATTTTAAGTTTCAGAACTGTAGAAACACAACGGAGTGGCCATACTCTGCAATATCATTTTATTTTTTTTCAAGTTTTTTTTAAAAAACGTCAGTTCCTCTTATTTGATTTAACTGTATAAGGTGTAACTGTTAAGATGTGTGTGTGTGTGTATATAGATTATTATTTGAATGTGAATTGGGGGCATGGTGGGCTTCTCTGGGACTTCACCACCTCTCCCCTTTTCACCCGTTTTGATTCGTTGAATCGTGGTTGTTCAGGAACAACACTCTGGGATCTAAGGGTTAAACCCGCCCCCTGAAACAGATCAGTGAATTGAGACACTGCATTGAATTCATGAAGGGGCAGCCAATTCAGCTCAGCCTGGCGGTGCCACTCCGGGCTCTTAGTGCGGGCACATTTAACAGCTCAGTGTAGCAAAACCTGAGTCAGCAAAGTGCAGTGCGTTGTCAGATGGGTGTGCTGGCTGGGATATTAACAACAACAAAAAAAAATCAATGAGATCCGCTGTGCTGCAGGAATGCAGGAGGTGACGTGATCCATACAGAAATTATACAAAGAATCCGGGGAGTGTACCTCATCTACACCAGATATATATAAATGCTGTTTTACATAATAGAAGTCTCTGGGACCTCCTCAGCAACCCCCTGAAGTTCCCCGGACCACCGTTTGAGAACCGCGGCTCTAGAGAGTCTAGACGACGGGGGAGGGTTAGGAGGGGGCACCATCTCTGTTTTAAATCAGGAATGACACATAACTGTCTGGCTGGTTTCACAGACCCTGAGTCACGCTAATCCTGGACTACCTAGTGTTAATATAGGTAAGGTAGTTCATGATCTGGGTTTGTGAAACCAGCTGTCAGCAGTATGTGAGAGTGTTTGAAACCGCCCTGTACTGCCGTTATGTACAGACGTGACCCCTGATTCATTCAGGGACGTGGTACTGTACTCCACAGAAACTGTATTACCTGACCGAGTGATTGATTTCTGCATGAATGTAATTCACTTGCTCTGCGAACGAGCTTGTGTGTGGAAAACAAAAAAACCTGTTAATAATGTACGTATTTTAATAAGGTGGTTATTAATGTGAAAGATATGAAATGTGTCACATGTAAACGCATATGTTATTGTAAAAACTGGTGTATGCAAATGGTGTAAATAAAACCCAAGCAGTGTGTCTGTAGAAGAATGTGTTTGTTTGTTGTTAATGCAAGCATTGCCTGTTTGTGTGCGTGTGTGTATAATCTTTTATCATTTGAGAACTGTAAAATATGAAGGAATATGAAGAGCTAATACTCCGTGGGCTTCATTGAATTCTTGAGGCAACAGTGAGGATTAAACAACAAGAGAGCTGTTTAATTGACTAATTATGTAGAAAAACTCTAATGTCATTTCAGTGGAAATGGAGGGTTTATGGTTTTTTGTTTTTATTATTACCTACTCTATGATTGGTAGTTTTTTTTTATAGTTGTGGATGACTGCTAATGTGCTAATTACTAGAAGATATAAAATAAAAATCACAAAAGCAGGTGTCTAAAGCATAATAATACTGTGTTTTTGTTCAGAAGGTCCTGGAACAGTAAGAGTGCGCATGCGCATTCGTGGACAACCGTCTGTCCTCCCCACCCCCCCCCTTACACGGCTTTTTCCGTCAACCCTCGGTTCACGTTCGGGTAGTTGCTGCGGTGTATGATGTCACCGGCTCGAGCAGAGTATAAATTCTGGTTCGACGGTTGAAGCGATTCATTCACGAGAGTGAGAGGCAGCGCAAACGCGAGCGAGCTGAAGCTTTGCATACATTCCTTAAATAGTACAGGTCGCAGACTTTAAACAGCAGGTAAGAACAAACACATGTCTGTGTGTTTTGGCAGATCAAGCCGCGTATGTGGAGCTTTATTTTTTGGGTTGTTGTAGACTGGTTTGTTTATACATTAAACAAACCAGCAGATTTCACAGACTTTGCGCTTTTTGGAAAATTAAATTTTAATATTTAGCTTATGTTGCTAAATGAAAACAGAATTTGTTTGTTTTTCGTCTTGTTTACTGATTTTCGTGTTGCAGGCGACACTCCCTTCCTCGCCTATTTTTTTTAGCAGCTTTACCGATCATGTTTATAATGTTATAAGTACATAATCATCGCGTTAAAATATGTACATTGACTTCAAAATAATACCAACATGTATATTTGTGTATAGTATATCACGGTATTTGGTTTGGTTGTTAGTTGGATGAATTCACCCGTTTTTGTTAGCAAAATTACGATCTACATTTTTTTTTTCGGAAGCTAGTGTGCAAATTGATACTGCTGTAGCTAAATTTAATATATTGCAAAAAAAAATTAAAAATCTTCGGTTTCCAAGAGTAAAGAGTAGGGTTTTGTTTTCCGGTTGAAAATCGAAAGCTTGTTATGAATGCTGCTGAATTTTCCCAGCTGGAACTGGAAACGGAGGCTAGCTCGGGCGCAGCGCAGACATGTTGTATTTATTAGAGGGAGGAAACAGGACCCGCCCAGCCTACAGGAATTTCATCAAATTCATGGATACGGCTTAGGGATATCGAGTTACTGTAAGAAACATACTGTAAAATGTCGATAAAGACTTACTTACGCCGCCCATTGAAAAAATTCACTAGCCCGGCGTCAGACCTGAGCGAATACATTGCGACCGGCGAGCCTTGTTCAGGGCGCGCCGTTATAAACACGTATGACAGCAACCACGGCAAATGGCTGCCTTTCTGTGCCAAACTGTCACTGTGACTTGTTTAACTGAGACAACCTGGCAAAGCTGAGGTTCACTCAGGCGCCACAGTCACGGTTTAGCGTTGCGGGACTGATGGGAATAATGTCTGCGTATACAGAGAGCAGCAGCAGCAGCAGCAGCAGTCTCTCCAAGTAACACCAGATGAACATAAGCCCTCTGCTTTAAGTTCATGGACTGCCCGTATAAAATAAACTAAGAGCAGCAGGTCTATTCAAATCTGTAGAGTATTTTTAAAATAGGTTTGTGTTGCTATATAAAGTACTGGGATATGTAAGGCCGCACCCTCCCCTCCCCTCCCCACGGCATGGTAGGGACCCTTGATGGGAGCCCACAGCTGGGTCTGTCTGTTAAATTGAGATTGGGGTGCGTATCAAGGCGAGCCTCTCCGGACCACACTCCTCTGATCTGGAATGCATGCAACGCCTGACCGAATCACAAAGTCAATTCCTCACCGATCTGGTACTTCAGGGCTGTCTGATGACGAGCCTGATTTTAAATTAGCGTTTTATTTTGCAGAGTTGACGAGTTAGAACAAGCATGTTTTCTGGTGTAATCATCTCTCTATGTTTGCTCTATTCCCCTGCGCCTTGCTTTCTGAGGCTCTCTCTAGGACTCTGCTGGGGTCAAATCTTATTATTGGGCTGAGCAGCCCCCGCCCCCCCTCCTTTACCTACACTTCTTATTCCTGGGGGGGGTTTGATATGATTTCACCTTCATGGGTTAAAGCACAGCAACTTTACTAAAAAAACAAGGCTGCTGTGGACCGTGACATTTTTTGCCATAGTATGGAGGGCTGCTAGTTAACCATTGCTAGTTAACAGTGCTGGAAGAGGCTGGAAAAACCGTTTAGATTCCAATCGTTTAACTATGGACTCTGGCATGTGGAAATTGCATCTCTCCCTCTCTTCCTCTGTCCTTGAGAGCTGGGCAGGACTGGACTGCTGAAACCTGCTGCTTCCGTTAACCCCTTCCTGCTGGCTTGTAAGGATGAGGTCTCTGTTCTGTGTGCATGGGGTCTCAAATCTGCATTGCATGCGTGTTCTCTTGTGAGATTCAGTTTCACTGGAATCGTCTTGGTGTTGAACTGTTTTTTTTTTTTTTCCCAGCACTTTGGCCTGTGTTAAGCTTTGGTATTAATTGCCCCAGTCCTCCATACACACAGGCACACGTCCTTAAAGTGCACATGCATGTAGTGTTTCTGTCATGCACTGAATGTGTTCTGTAGGGTGATTTTACAGTTTGGATTTTACTCCTACTGTACGTGCCCAGAATGCATAAGAAGTGGCTTGTGAAGTAAACGCAGAGGTCAGAATGCTACGATGTGTAGCTCTCCAGCAACACAAAACCGACAGCTCTGCTCTCCTCATGCGTTTGCTATTGCTATAAATGGATATTATTTTCAGTGGCGCATGTGCATTATTTTTTTCTGATGTTGCGCATCTCTTTTGAGAGACTACTTTGAATATTGCTTCCAATACATCATGTTGTGTTTTTAAACTGTTTAGTTTTATTGATGGTTTGTTTTTTTCCTCTAACAGTATTGTTGTACCCTATAGCCAGCTTCATCACCTGCTACCATGCAGTCCACGTTTCGTAAACCCAACCTGAAGGTATCATTCGTGTGTGTGTGTGTTTGAATTAGGAATAGATTGCATTATGAACATTATATACATTAGAATAAACGCTTACTTTGGTTTCTAGTATCAAAAAGGCCCCAGCACCCACTGTGTGTGTTTCCCAAGGGGAGCAGAGTGCTGACAGTGCATGGGCTGGGGGTGTGACTTGGCTGTGAGTGATTCTGCGCTGTCATTGCAGAGGCTCTGCGGCTAGCTTTGTTTGCAGGAAGCTCTTGACATCAGTCCCCTTGTTTTTCTATTCTTCCTGACTGTCCTGAGTTGCACATGGATAGTCGAAGGTCTGATATCGATAAAGCTCTTTGTGCAATAGCTTGCAGATTGCTCTATAGGTCTCGTGTGATTTTTTTGCACGCACGCCAAATGCAAATAGCAGTCCTGCAAAGTGCAGTACTCCCGGAACGCTGCCTCTGTCTGATCTGTGTGAGATTTGACATTTCCGTTTTGATTTGAATTGATACCCTCTCTGTGCTAGTGCATGGGTTTAAATTGATGTGGGATTGCAGTGGGTATTCTGCCTTTTCTTCTTGAGTAACCTCTGATTTGCAGCCTCTAAATTCAGGTAACTAACTTCATATAATTTTGGTGTTAACTGTAATACATCGGTACCGCAGTACTTGTAGGTACCTCAGCATTTCAGACTTGTACCATGGGTGTTATGGCTTTACTTGTCTGACTTCAAACACCTTTCCAAACTGCTCTACAGTTCATGGAAACATCAGTACAAATACTATTACTGGTAGCTTTGCAAGTCCTAAAACTAATACTTTTCATCTGTGCTAGGGCTGTGATACTCCTTACTGTCGTAAACTGACTGAATATTTTCGGTCTGGCAGCAAAAATATCAGCTCCCTGGATGAGAGGAAAATTCTCTTCCGATAGGCTTTTAAAAGTGCGGAAGTTAATTGCCATTGATTGGTACTCGGTTGTAAAGGTGAGGGAAGGACAGATTTGTTGTTGGGTTTTTTTTTTGGAAATCAACACATAAAGGAATGGATTTATTTTATACCTGCTTTGTATTTATCTTAAAGGCAATTCCGAGTACCAGCACACCCCTAATCTGTCTTGAAGTGAAGTTACAAATACAATCTGACCCCTAGAGATAAAACCTTACCATGCCACGCAGAGCTAGGGTTAGCGATGTCATCGAGCCCTGTTCCTGTGTGATCTGTGGCTGCAGCTGTGACCACTGAACGACTCCAACACACGAGACAATAGCCTCGTATTTGTTTGCGGCTACCAACGGTGGTTTTGTAAACCCTACAAAAAATAGTTTTTAGATTCTGTATCTGGGATTCTGTTAAAGACATGTGTCAGAGCGATTTGCATAAGGTCTCTGACGTGCAGTGAAAGCCAATGCATTTGTTCTGGTCTGCACAGTTTTGCTCGGATTCTTGCTGTCGCAGTGACTGCACCCTGTCTCTTCAGACTTGCATCCTCTCTGTATTGAGCCCCCACATCCTTTAGACTGACTCGGAGAGAGGGCCATTTTCTTGATATGCTACAGTAAACGCCAGCTGTGCATTGCAAGCGAGTGTCACATTCTTAGAAACCTGGGCAGGGTGACGCGGCCACAGGCACGTTCTCTAGCTGTGTCCTTTTTGCACAGTATTTGACCTTTGTTAGGTCAGATGTGGTTTTGATGGATTATGTGGCTGTTAACTGATGCCGTCACACTGTGATCAGAGCTCTGTTTGAAACCAGCTCTCAAGATAAACAAAAAAAGTCTGTACATTTCCAATCCAAGAGGATAGACGACTACTTTACTTCAATGATATTTTCATTCATTTTTTTGTTTTTGGTTCTTAAACTACGGAAGAACAAAAGGAATGGTCAGAAACTGTCCGATCAGTTTGTTTAGGCTATCCCATTCGCCATTAGAGACAGTATAGAACTGTTTTTTAAACAGTGTAACAGCAACAGCCTGGTAACCCATTCCACACATGTTACTGCTCTACACAAGTTTGAACCCAGTTCAAGTGGTAAGAGACACATTTAAACTACATCCAAGATGTGAAATGGTCACCAACTTGCCTATGCTTGCTATCTCTCTTCCTTATTGCTCCACCTGTGCACAGCATTGCATAACTGCTCTGCAGTGATTTCATTACAAAGTGGAGGGTCTATAAATACCGCTGGTGGAATGTGTACTGTGCAGCTGAATCAGTGTGGTGTGCTTCAGAAGAACAGCTCCTTATTGAAACATGCCTAGCTGGTCTAAGCTGTCGCAGTGGGTTTGGTTTGAACACCCTGAAGGTTTTAAAGATGTTTATGGATGGTTAGGTGCTTGACTGGCAGGTGCGTCGCTATCATGACTGCATTTCTGACGGTTTCGAAGGGGGGAGTCTGTCTGGAGAACAGTCTTTTCACCCTGACTTCTTCCCTGAAGGAAACGGCGCGGTTATCGGATTAGTCGTGTATCCCTCCAGAAAGATGTATGCATGTCCTTCCAGGCGTCTTGCTGCTGCCCATGGTGTCCCTACACCGTCTATTGACGATGTTATGGCAGGTGTTTTAACTGTTGTGTTCAACCCTTTATATCCTGAATTGATTCCATCACTATGAAAACAAATTGTTCATGTGACTAACTTTGGATGGCTCCCTGCCTGCCTGCCTCCCTGTTTTATTGATTTACTGGTGTAGTGTGTGTTGGAGCTCCTCCTTGTGTGCTCTGCCTGGCTGGAAGCTTCTCGCTGCTGGCTGGCTCCTCTTTATCAGGCAGAGCCAGGCTGCAGAGGGAGTGGCTGTGCTCCACTGTGCTGTGACCTCTGATCGCTCGGAGCCAGCTGTACTGTCAGGTGCATACAGAACGGGGAGGCGCTTGGAACCCAGGCAGCGTGCGAATGCACCTATCCGGGCCGGATCGATGTGTGTGGGGTGTCGTCAAGGAGTACAGAGTCAAGCTGTTTTGGATATAGCTCAGTATTGTGTTACTGAATGCACTGCCTGGAGACTTCTGGTGCCTGCATAGTGACTGTACTATACAATTAGATTCCATCCAGATATTCATTTGATTTCACATCCATCATTAGATTCCTCTCAAGCAGACCTGGGGTCGTTTATAATTACAATTACAGCAGCACTGTTTGCTGAAGTTACAATTACAGTGCTATATTGTTCAATTACAGCTAGTTTATAATTATGCTGCAGTATTTACAATTGCAATCAGATGTAAAATAAACAACTCCATGCATTAATAGATTTACTCTGTTTATTCTAAATAACCCAGTAATAATCACAGGTGCAAATACAGAAACATGCAACTGTATATAAGAAATGGGGTCACCAAAAGTGGTTGAAAATACAAGAATAATCGCATGACAAATGCGTGTTTGAACTGCAGTGGATCAGTTCTATGGTATAATTAGTTACCCAGGTGTGCCAGGGTTCAACTACGCATCCAGTTCCATTGTGCAGTGAATTCCAACTTGCACCAGTGCAGTTGTGATTGATCCCAGGTCTGTTCTGAATCCCGTGTACAATGGGATCGTCCCTGCTGTTGAGTTTGTACACACTCTAGATCGCTTGGTAGTTGTGGCGCAGCACTGTGAAAGCTGAGCTGGTTCCTACTGCTTTTGGCCGCACACAAACCAGCTGCTGTCAGCTGATCCAGAGCGTGATAAAAGCCAGCATGTTACTGCGCTATCAAAACCCACTGCACAAAGGATCTCTCTATTCAGGGGACCTGTGTGAACAGGGGATGGTTTCTGTCTGCTTGGCTGGCTTGGGTCAGTGTGCTGTTTGTGGGGAAGAAGTCCTTGAGGCAAATTGCATATTTACATGATGGTCGTCTTGGGGAGGAAAGTCCTGGGAATATGAAGCTTGAAGGCTTTTTGAACTGTGAATCTTTGTTTTGCAAGTGACGTTTTATTAATAAAAGATTTCATTTTACATTTGTGGTTGAGATGGAAACAACAACTTCTGCAGTTGATGCCCCAAAGAAATACTATAGCCAAGCTTACTTTTCATGGCTTTATTTACAGCAGCCAGGAAATGTTCACAGTCCCAGGTCTGTGAAATCCATTGACCTGCTAAGCCCAGCGATCCTTGTTTTGTTATATTTTAACTGTCAGAGTCTGAGTATTGTCAGAACATGCCGTTGCCCCCAGGGTTAACACCTGTCCAAGTGCCTTTACTGGTATTGTGATTGGAGGAGCGTCTGCAGGCTGTCGAAACGTTTTCAGTGAGGTGACATTGCTGGTTCTGCAACTTGATTGTAGCGGTTTCAAGAGGGGAGAACAGCTGCTGTTTTTTCACTTTCACAGTTTTAATCTTTAGTTTTTGAACACAAATATATTTTTCATTGACCTTTTTTTTTTTTTTTCCCCCCATTGCTTTTATATGGCATTCTCTTACGAGGTCATCATGCATTTGCGTCTTCCATATGTCCCCTTATAAGGAAGACTAGATTTTATTTTTTTGTATCCGTCCTCCTATGAGGGTGCCGTGCGTGGAAGGGTCAAGGAGATCAAGTACTAGTTCAGTTGAAAAAAAAAAAAAACAATAACTTGTCACGGTATGAACTGTAAAAGGAACTTTGGCTTTTTTTTGGGGGTGGGGTTCAAAGTTTCCTCTGATTGCCTGTAAATGAGGGTGGGGGCTGCGTCCTGTCTGGCAGACAAAAAAATAAAACAGGAACGCTCCCACCCTCCCTCCCCTATTCTCATGTGTCTCCTCTCCTCATGCTGGAGGTCTGTTAGCCTGCCTGCTGGACTCCATTTGCTGGACTCATTGTTTGTTTAAACACTCTGGAATGCAATGGATGATGACTTCATTCACAGCTGGGTCTCTAATCTGACATCGGTTGCTGAAAAATGTGGGTGGGGAGGAGTGGATAATACGCTGGAAATGTATCTAAATTGGGAAGTTAAGAGCTAACTGTGAAGGTTAAACAGGGCAAGAAAGAATTCTGGGTGGGGGAGAGGGAATGTTTGGATCCTGTTGTACGTTTATTTTATGGCGCACGTTACTCTATGAATCCAGTGAACTGTTTCAGCACTAAATTACTGTTCTTTAGTCCGGGCTTCCTATTTTAAGAGGGCTAGAGGACTGCATTGGACCTGCGTGGGAAGCAGTGTTTGTTTGTGTGCTGCTGCGCTGTGAACGGAGAGGGCTGTTTGATTGTAGCTGCCCTGTGTTTCCTTAGAGGATGGATACGAGCGGGGTGAAGGTGCTGGAGACAGCGGACGATATCCAGGAGAGGAGGCAGCAGGTGCTCGATCGCTACCTGCGCTTCAAGGAGCTCTCCGGGCTGAGGAGGCAGAAGCTCGAGGACTCCTACCGCTTCCAGTTCTTCAGGCGCGACGCGGACGAGCTGGAGAAATGGATCCAGGAGAAGCTGCAGATCGCCTCCGACGAGAACTACAAGGACCCAACCAACCTGCAGGTGAGCAGCGGAGGGACATGCTGGGGGGTGAGGGTGGCGGTGCGGTGGGTCCATTCCTTTTTTTTTTTTTGTGGTGAAACTTGGTAAGGACATTCTTTAGCATGAGTTATTGAGAGTATCAGAATCTGTTTAATTACAGAAATGATATGCGGTCCGAACGAGTACTGTAATTTCGAGACTTGATATTTAAGATCTGTTCCAGGCTGGCATTTTGTTTTGCTGTATACTGTGCATCGGTGGCCTCTGTCATTCCATTACAGTTCTGTAATAAAGGTGGTGAGGTGCAGCAGCTTGCCCTGCAGTTCTGATGGGGTGGTCTGTTTGGGTTTTCCAGGGGAAGCTGCAGAAGCACCAGGCGTTCGAGGCTGAAGTCCAGGCCAACGCAGGCGCCATCGTCAAGCTGGACGAGACGGGGAACCAGATGATTACCGAGGGACACTTCTCATCCGACATCATCCGAGTAAGTCTTTACATCAACAGAGACGCAGTGCAAAACACAACGCTGTGTGCAGAACAGAGGCTGTGAGGACTAGATTTATTTACGCACTGGAAATTTAATATTTTTTTTATTGTAAAATTCGCTACTGCTGTTCAGTTTTTACATTGCGTATTCATAGGTCACAAAATCTGGGTCACTAAAAGTGTGCTTTGGACTATTTTTATAGACAATTCTAGCTGCTTTTATTAGTGCTGTGCCTTTTGGTACTTTGCAGCATGAGAATTGGAACTCAGTTTATTGAAACCAGCTTCTGCACCAAAACTGTTCCTATTGCTAGCACAACTCATGCAAGCAGAATAAATTCTGTTAGATTGGAAATTTAGAATGGATCTTGCCTTTGCAGTAATTTTTATAGAAGCCTCGTTGAGTAAGTGCAGCAGCCTGTACTGTAAGGATGCCAGCCTGCTTGGTTTAGTAGTTGAGGACAGTAATGCACTGGGTATTGTGAATATATGTTGGTTTGTAAAACCGAATCTTTTGTCTGGTTCAGTCCTTCACGCCCTACCGGACAGCCCAGCGACCCCAAGTAAAAACTGTCAATATCAGTAATTACTTGAAAGTAGGTGCCTGGTTGCTGTGGAAATCTCTTTTTGAGTGTCTCTATTTCCTTTTAACAGAGGTGGAAATAAGATCGGAGTTCGTTGTGAATGTTCAGGGGGAACGTTTATGGAATCTAACTTGACGTTTTCTTGTGTGTTTCTGAAAAAAGGTTTCCCCCTGACGATCACAAATCTATCGTCAATTTTGTATTTGTCTACCATTTCTGGAATTTTAAATTTGTCAGCCTAAAACCTGCAATAGGTGAAACTGTTATGCAGTAGACGTCTAATTTCCTAAACGTTGGGTTTTACACGTGTGCGTGCTTCATGCAGCCAGCATGCTTGTGAAGTTGTGCGCGGGTGTGCCCTGTGTGTGTGTGTGTGTGTGTGTGTTTTAAAGCCAGTCTCTCAAGTGCTGCCGCTGGTTTTCTTCCAGACCCGTCTGGAGGAGCTCCACCGGCTCTGGGAGCTGCTGCTGCAGAAGACCAAGGAGAAGGGGGTGCGGCTGCTGCAGGCGCAGAAGCTGGTGCAGTACCTGCGCGAGTGCGAGGACACCATGGACTGGATCAACGACAAGGTACGACCCTGGGACCAGCAGCCGCCAGGGGGCTGCATACGTGCCTCTCAATCCACAACGGAGGTCATCGTGTGCATTGAAAGAGCAGGGAAAACCAATTGAAATTTATCAGTTGCTTGTTTTTAAGTTCAGCAGCAGTTCAAAGGACATGCTTATTTTTGTATTGTTTAGTTAGTTATTCACTGCTGGTTTCGCAGCCCATGATCTAGCACTGATCCTGCACTATCTAAGCAAGCCAAGTGCTAATCAGGTCAGTGAAACCCTTTTGTTTAGTTAGCTATATATTCACTAGCTATCCAGTTAAGAATGTTTGTTCGTTTTTGTTGTAGTAATCTCTCGCTCTCTGGTGTCTGTTGTGCCCCCCAGGAAGCGATCGTGACCTCGGAGGAGCTGGGCCTGGATCTGGAGCATGTGGAGGTCCTGCAGAAGAAATTCGAGGAGTTCCAGACGGACCTGGCTGCACACGAGGAGCGGGTCAACGACGTGAACCAGCTCGCTGGGAAACTCACGCAGGTACCTCTGATCAAGTGGAGGGGAGGGGCCCTTTAGGGTCAAATAAAAACGTGCTCGGAACCTCGGAACAAAGTATTGCAATGGAATGAACTGCAAGAGCCAAGGTTGCCTACTGCAGGGTCAGATCGGGTGTAGAAAATAAAGAAGAGCTATGTTATAAAGTCAAGGGCCAATTGCAGCTGTGTTAACCTTGTTCCTCCCCTCTCCCTTGGACAGGAGAGCCACCCAGAGGCAGAGCTGATCATCCGCAAGCAGGACGAGGTGAACGCAGCCTGGCAGCGCCTCAAGGGCCTGGCCCTCCAGAGGCAGGGCAAGCTGTTCGGGGCCGCAGAGGTGCAGCGCTTCAACAGGTAGAGCACCGGCTTCACAACGCCTTCTCTAGGGGAGCAACTTGGGCAGAATCGACCAGGACAGAGTGATTCAGTACATGGGCAAAGAACGGCAACGTTGTATTTTCTTTTTAATGCAGGGACGTAGACGAAACAATCAGCTGGATCAAGGAGAAGGAGCAGCTGATGGCTTCGGATGATTTTGGGCGCGACCTGGCAAGCGTCCAGGCGCTGCTCCGCAAGCACGAGGGGCTGGAGAGGGACCTGGCTGCACTGGAGGACAAGGTCTGTAACGTTGAGCATTTAAAATGCCAGTCTGCTCAAAGCAAACCTCTCCACTGATCCACAGAGACTTCATTATTTTTATCAGGATTTATTAATTACAATTTGAACACTTAAAGATCTACAGGTGGTGCACAGGTTATATTGATCCCTTGTTTTTTATAAAGCAGTGGTTGGGATCCATAGTTTCCATTTTGTAATAGACAGAGAGAAGGAGAGGTGATGGCTTTTATTGGACTAACCTAAACAATAATGAAACGCAAGCTTTCAAGACCTCCGAGGTCTCTTCTGCATTGTTTAGTCTAATTAAAAGATACTGCCTCTCCTCTCGTCGATCATCTCTATACCTTTTATGGGCGAGGGATTTACTTCACAAACCTGTTGTATATAACCAGTACCGTGCATGATCGCTGCACGCGGCACACTACTTTGTAAAGCTATGCCCGTGGTTCCTGTGGGTGAGCTGGGATCTTACTCTTGTCCCTGCAGGTGAATACTCTCGGCGGCGAGGCTGACCGGCTGCAGCAGACCCACCCGCAGAACGCAACCCAGATCCACCTGAAACGGGACGAGCTCATCACCAACTGGGAGCAGATCCGCACCCTGGCCGCGGAGAGACACGCCCGCCTCAATGACTCCTACAGGTGAGGCAGAGCTGTGGCAGCCCCTCCCTAACCTGGGGCCGGTCCTTTTGCAAGAGCTGCTAATTGAGCTTTGCAAACACAGCTTACTTCTTGTCAGTGGGGACTGGGGGAGTGTCCTGCAAATTTGTATAGGTTTGACATTGCCGTGCGACAAATGGTCACAGATGAGAAAGCACGGTTTTTATATTCACTTTTGTAGTAACGTATTTTTTAATAGTGACCTGTACAAGAAATGATGATGCACAGGAAAGGTGGATAGTATATTAAAATGTGTCTTATCATAAAGGACCTGCACAGCTTGTGAATCCCGTGTGACTCTCTCTCTGCTCTCTGTTCTCAGGCTGCAGCGTTTCCTAGCTGACTTCCGCGACCTCACCAGCTGGGTGACGGAGATGAAGGCTCTCATCAACGCTGATGAGCTGGCCAACGATGTGGCCGGAGCCGAAGCCTTGCTGGACCGGCACCAGGAGCACAAGGTACTGGAGGAGGGGTAATGAAGTCCCGTCCCCATTGCAGCCCGTTAGCAGCTGCGTGTCGCACTCGGAATGTCCGTGGCACAGCATTCTAAAACGTTGAAAGCACATGCTCTAAAAACTGGAAGACTCCACACATAGCAAAAGCAGCTTTTATTTCCTAGACCTGCTAAATCGGTTGGTGTTAATTATTGATTTAATTAGTCCCTTGGTTTTAGATGGTTTGTTTTTTACGAAGCCTCTGTATTCTCTGCAGGGAGAGATCGATGCCCATGAAGACAGCTTCAAGTCCACAGACGAAGCCGGCCAGGCCCTCCTCTCTACGGGACACTACGCCTCCGACGAGGTCCAAGAGAAGGTGAGCTAGCCAGCAGATCAGTGGCATGAAATAAATGCACAGCCCGACCTCCTTCCAGCAACTGGTTTGTTCTTGAGTGAAGCAGATCAATATTCTGGCTGGTGCCTGAGCTGGTGCACACTTGCAGAAACAATTGTCCAATTATCTTACATCGGTAAATGTCATGTTTCGTTTTAATATTTTTCACTTTCAATACCTGAGTAAATGCATGCTTTGGTTCGTGCTTGATTTTGCCGGTGCTGGATCGCTGTGTGTGCCCGTCTCTCTGCAGCTGCGTGTGCTGGAGGAGGAGAGGTCCTCCCTGCTGGAGCTGTGGGAGCTGCGCAGGCAGCAGTACGAGCAGTGCATGGACCTGCAGCTCTTCTACAGGGACACAGAGCAGGTGGACAACTGGATGAGCAAGCAGGAGGTACCTTCCTTTTAAAAACACTCTGTAAACGAGCCTTTACTGAATACATATTTAGATTGTTGTTCATTTTTACATACAGTATTTAAGTACGTCGTTGGTTAATGTATTAAACCCCCCCCCCCCCAGGCTTTCCTGCTAAACGAGGACCTGGGTGACTCTCTGGACAGCGTGGAGGCGCTGCTGAAGAAACACGAGGATTTCGAGAAGTCGCTCAGCGCCCAGGAGGAGAAGATCACGGTGAGAGAACTTCAAATTGCTTTCCTAATTCCTCCAGGAGGTAGATTTTTATATCTGTATCTGATTAACCCAGATGATTACTGGGGGCTCAGTTTTTGAGATCAGTGCTTGGTTTCATAAAACCAGTAACTGCATACGGTTTCGATTTCCGTGTGGCTTTGCCCCCGTACAAGAATTAACACGTTTTTATTTCTTTCTTAGGCTCTGGATGAATTTGCCACCAAACTAATTCAGAATAACCACTATGCAAAGGAAGATGTTGCTACTCGCAGAGATGCTGTAAGTATTCAACAAATACTTTTAATGTCTACAATAAAATGCTGTGCGCCTTAGAAAGCGCTTGTGTTTTTATATCCTCTTCAGTCATCGTGTGCACAATTGTACCACATTAAGTTTCCTATCCTATAACTATTTGATATTGCACATATGTATTTTTTCAAAGTGATGGCAGGGCAACTCCATAGAGTTCACACAAACTGTTTTAAAACAGAGACGGTATTTATTCTGTGTTTCTCTATTGCACGTAAGTTTATGTTCTAGTCCTTGGAAAGTAATATAGTTGCAGCCAGCAAAGTGTGAATGAAGCGGATTTGTTTCGTTCTTTTCCCTTCTCTGTGCAGCTGCTGAGCCGTCGCAATGCCCTGCACGAGCGCGCCCAGCACCGCCGCGCTGCTCTCGAGGACTCCTTCCATCTGCAGCAGTTCTTCCGGGACTCGGACGAGCTCAAGAGCTGGATCAACGAGAAAATGAAAACCGCCTCCGACGAGGCTTACAAGGCAAGGACCCGTTGTCTCTCTCGTTTCCATTTCAAAAGATAGAAAGGGTACAAACCCTGTTTTATGTTAACCACACATCTATCTGAACTGAGGGTTTGTCCTTCCTGACCACTTACCAGTGCTTTTGCCTCCTTTTTTATTTATTGATTTTATTTTTATTTTCTTTAGGACCCATCTAACCTCCAAGGCAAAGTGCAGAAACACCAGGCCTTCGAGGCTGAGCTCTCAGCCAATCAGAGTCGCATCGACGCCCTCCAGAAGGCGGGCCAGGAGCTCTTGAATGACAAGCACTACGCCGCGGAAGAGGTGTCCGAGCGCATGGATGAGGTCGGCTCCCTCTGGAAGAGACTGCTGGAGGCTACGGAGTTCAAAGGTGAGCCTAGGGGTCCTGGGAGGGAGACGGGGAAGGTTTGACACCAGATCCTGAGACCAGTAATTTAGCTCCGCAAGAAACTGAAGGCATTTCGGGAAGGGTCAGATTTAAAGACCGAGGGATGGGTGTTATCGAACGATCTCGGTTTGACTTCCTTTGTAACCCCCATGCTGGTATTTTTTAACCCCCGTCGTTCAGGTATTAAGCTGCGTGAGGCCAACCAGCAGCAGCAGTTCAACCGCAACGTGGAGGACATCGAGCTGTGGCTGTACGAGGTGGAAGGGCACCTGTCCTCCGATGACTACGGGAAGGACCTGACCAGCGTGCAGAACCTGCAGAAGAAGCACGCTCTGCTGGAGGCTGACATCGCTGCTCACCAGGTAAGGAGCTGCTGTCTTCAACCACATGATGAATTCCCTTGTGTGTTTACATTTTAATATGTAGAGAACTGTGTGGCCGATTTGTGATGAAACTTGCTAAGGACATTTTTTTAGATCAAGTTTATTGAGTCTGTCTGAATCCAGTTTGTGTATTTTATTGTATTTTTTTTTTTTAGGACCGTATTGACGGCATCACCATCCAGGCCCGGCAGTTCCAGGAGGCCGGCCACTTTGACGTTGACAACATCCGTAAGAAGCAGGAGGCGCTGATGACTCGCTACGAGGCCCTGAAGGACCCCATGGTGGCCCGCAAGCAGAAGCTGTCCGACTCCCTGCGGCTGCAGCAGCTCTTCAGAGACGTGGAGGACGAGGAGACCTGGATCAGAGAGAAGGAGCCCATCGCAGCCTCCACCAACAGGGGTCAGTGTTGTGACTCCCTTAGGACTGCCTTGCTATAGCACAATGTGGACAGTCTTTTTATAGTGGAATTCAAAGTATCCTGTATTAAAACTAGCAAAGAAACTGCTCCCAGCAAGGATTTAACACTTCCTTCCTGTGATTGTCGGTTTTGTTTTTTTGTTTTTTTCAGGCAAAGATCTCATTGGTGTCCAGAATCTTCTGAAGAAGCACCAGGCTCTGCAGGCTGAGATCGCCGGACACGAGCCTCGGATCAAAGCTGTCTCCCAGAAGGGGCAGGCCATGGTCGAAGAGGGTAAGTGCACATAGCCTTTAAATGCACGCAGACAAGCCTGCGCACAGATCATTGTGCAAGATCATTAACATCACCAGTGAAAATGGACTACTCCTGTTCATCATTTCCTATTAAATAAAATAATGAAAAAAAACTGTAAAGTATGTGCTTTACATAGTATACCAGAGAAAATACAACGGGGGTGGAAATAACACTCCCATTGCATAGCAGTTTGATCCATTCCTTTTTTTTTTTTTTACAATGAGTTTAGTAAGACGCCTGAGCTTGTTGCCTATAACTGTAGCTAATCAAGCTCAACTATAATGGGTGAATCTGCTATGCAATAGTCTTATTTCTTCCCTGTAATACACCCATTAATCACTCATTGAACTGGACAGGGTGTAATATATTAATTGGCACGGCCTCCTGCAGGCTCTTTATTGTCCCCTGACTGTCTCTCTGTCTCTGCCCTGGTCTCCAGGACACTTTGCCGGGGACGAGGTGAAGGTGAAGCTGAGCGAGCTGAACAGCCGCTGGGAGGCCCTGAAGGGGAAGGCGTCCCAGCGCCGGCAGGACCTGGAGGACTCCCTGCAGGCTCAGCAGTACTTTGCGGACGCCAACGAGGCTGAGTCCTGGATGAGGGAGAAGGAGCCCATCGTGGGCAGCCCGGACTACGGCAAGGATGAGGACTCTGCAGAGGCGAGTGCTGGAGATGATGCCGAGATAGGCTGCATGTCCACCACACAAAGGCAGATGAGATAGGCTGTATAAGCCACTCCATGCAAGGGCAGGGTAGTTTTACTATGAGAGGGCTGTCTGGCTGGCTGGCCACTCTGAGTCGGTTCAGATCGGATTGTATGTTCTATAGCATTTTTATTTAGCTATATGTTATATAAAACGGTGAAGCTAATTTTAAATGTTACGTTTCCATCTGGTACAGCGATGGAAATAAGACTCCGATTGCATAGCCGTTTTACTATGAGCTTGATTAGCCACATTGTATAGGTGACAAGCTCAGGTGTGTCTTATTAAACTCGGAAGTAAGATGGACCATCTTGAAGGTCTTGGTGGTTAACTTTTTGTTCTGCTTTCTAGGCTCTGTTGAAGAAGCACGAGGCCCTGATGTCTGATCTGAGCGCTTATGGAAGCAGCATTCAAGCCCTGAGAGAGCAGGCACAGTCTTGCAGGGTAAGCGCAAGGGTTCATTATTGTACCTGTTACATCAGCCTTTGTCTCTGAGCATAAACCTATACAAGGGGTGCAGAGTCACCTCGTTGGGATTGAGCACTGTTCTTTTT